>JAJEOX010000034.1:1015000-1536095 GCA_020740385.1 Mylabris phalerata
ATTATTAGGATCACGATGAATTCATATGTAAAAAAAATCCTCAGCATTCAGATAGCGTTTTCTCATTTCCTCAATTCCTCTCTTCAACAATCAGTCTTTTATTTAATTAACTAAGAATCGATCATGTTTCTGAAGCGAGTAGAATTTTTGTCTGTCTATTTATTACAAGATAAATTAACCTGCTTTATTATTCGATCTTCCTACATTAGACGTCTGTTTCCGATATTAAACCAACATTTGAACACTGTGTGTGTATGTGTTTGTGTTAGATATTTGTTCTTATTGGATGTACTATTCAGAAACTTGACGTGCCTGCCATGTAACACACAAGACAGCAGTTTAACAAGGGTGTTTCATTAAAGATTTTATCCAAGTCGTAGAGCCGCCGTAAAGCCGGCTTGTTTTTGTCTACAAGACAATCTGATGAATAGATTCTCTTATAGTAAACGTTAGAAATTCTCGTTATTAAAATTTATCAATTTAAATCTGATTAAGAATAATGTTGCTATATTAAAATTGAATTCAATTTAGTTAAGTAAAATTGCTTAAGGAATTTTCGTTGATGTTGAAAATCGTTATAATAGAGTCTAGATGAACGAGACGCGCCTCTAAAAATGCATTATTGATTATCTAGCAAGTCTACATTCCGTCTTTCTACTACTACTTTGCGGATCTCAGCATTTCAGGTATTCTCATTAAAACGTAATTTACTAAGATATTATATTAGGCTGTTGTTGGAGGCGTAAAATTAGGATATTTAATATTTCGGCGGCTTATTGCATTCAATTTTTCACACCATTATCATCATTTTGTCATCTCAAATTGTAATACAATAATCAAATAAGAACAAACAGTTGCAATAATCTACAAATTAGATTCGTTAGAAAAATTTCAGTTAAATGTTTAATCAAATTACAGACGACAGCAGACGACTATCGATTGTGAAGAATTCACTACCAGTGAAAGTGACTTTTTCATGCAGTACTAACAGATAGAAATTCGCCGTCTGAAATCGAAATGTCATTAAAAATACTCCAACAATTGGAAAAAACAACAATACTTGAAGTAGAGGTTTTTCAGACGTTGTTCTCAACTCTGGTATAATTTTCAGTAAATTAGCCGCCTGAAATTTAATAAAAACCCAACATACACGTTGAAAACTAGTCTAAAATTAAGCCTTATACTATAATGATTGCAACATAAAATGGTAATGTATTTATAACTCGGATTTAATAGTAAAATACTTTCAAGTATAATCTCGGATATAACGACGACACATTACTCCTCCAAGAGTCGTAAAAATTCAGGAAACCATTCGAAAACAGAACAGAACACAAAATTAATCATCAATTTAGGAAAGCCTGGCGATTTTGCGATAATTGAATAAATCATTAATGGAACATTTCACACAAATGATACGCGACATTTCCTTGATTGATCCAAGAAAAACCGATTTAATAATGAAGGTACTTGAGTTTTATTGGGCAACTTCTTGAGGAATTGATAACCAAAGTTTCCTGTTGAATTTTCTGGTTACCTACACATATCAGCTGTCGTCCCTATTGTCATCACTCCCAGTCCCAATTACGGTACAAATGGCACGGCATTAAATTTGATTGAATTAACCCAAAGTTGGGTCACACAAACTCTAAATTAACTTATCAATTCGTTAGCAAAAAATTATTAATTTTAAAAATAATGTGCGCTATTCTAAGAGACTCATCCAATAAGATCCAGAATATAGTCGTAGTTATATTCGATTTATAGGCTTTTAGAATACCTGTCGTGTAGTGTAGAAGCAGCTGAAGAACACGGTGAGGAGCAGTTCCAATAGATTGACTATAAAATAACCATAGAGATTCTCATGTTCATATCCTGCTAAATATTTGATGATTGTATACAGAAGAGTAACAGTCAAAACTGTTCTTTCTAGAATACGAATCAATATTGTTGGTGAGAATATCGAATCAATTAATTGTGCCATTGTCCATAATTGATGATAAAGTACACTTGTTGTATCCAGAATGTCCAGTTCATCATTATTTCGCCTTTAAATTGGAAATAAATTAAGAAATACGAGTCAAATTAAAAGGGCAAACATTCAGCGATTTAATTAAAATCCAATGATTAGAAGTGACAAATTAGAGCGAGAAATATGGAAAAAATAGCTCGCCTTCTTATAGTTTCTGATCAAAGTTCGAGAGATTGAATGCTTTGAAGATAGTTTTGCTCTCGACTATAGCGCTACATCCGTTTGATAAATTTTTATACTCCTTTTTGTTTCCTTTTTTATAAATCGATACTTACTTTGTATTTATACGAATTTTATTCTTCAACACTCCACGAAGATCATCGTAAATTGCATGAAATCTTATACCAATTAAACCGACAAACATAAAGTATTGAAAACCGAATAGTAGAGTTACTGTATTTCCTAGAAATACAGAAATTTTGTCTACCACAATCACCCATTGATTTAAATCAAAATCAGTTATAAATTCTACAATATCAATCATTGAAAATGCAAAAATTCCTGTTGAAATTGAATATTTTAAGATTCTTGTTCGTTTCTCTATCGAATACTTTGCATTTTTATTGATCACCAGTGATCTATCAAATCGAGATAGATTAACAAGAAACTCCATCACCTAAAAGTACCAAAACATAAATCACAAATAAGTCTTACTGACCCAATACACGTAAGCTTTTTGGAGGGAAAAAGATGCTCTAGATTATAAACGCACCAAAAACAATTCGTTTATAACTCTATAAAAGGCAGTTCTTACTTTTTTTCGTTGTAGTAGAGCACGTAGAAGTACCATAATTACGTCCAATAAATACAAATAGAAGCCAAAATCCACTAAATAGTCTGCAAACGAAAAGCCGTGTACGTTGTGATAATTTTCACCTATATAACACCCGATTGGTACACTAAACAATAACAATGTGGCCCATATTGATAACTTCAAATCGTCTCGACAACCTGTTGGTGTTAATCGAAACGGTATTATTCCAAACAAATTGAAAAACCAAAATGTATATTTAAATGTATTATAAAAGTTTTCCATATTATTATTATTATTATTATTATTTGAAAGCTGTTTTCAACTAAACAATTTTCTTATAAATAATTTCCGCTTGTTTATTTCAAACGTTTGATGTCGTGTCGACAAAAAGAGGGAAAACCGAATGAAAAAACCGTAGCTTTATAATTGCTTACAATTGTCATGTCAATAGTTTTCGATAAATATCACAGTCAATTACAAGAACGTTAAAACAGTAAACAGAAAAATATGGAAATAAACAAGTCTATGTTATTCGATAGAAATAAATCACTCAGAATTACCCGTGGAAATTCAACATAAAATCGATGTTTGAACCGAAATCGTGCTTAATTTTTTTCTAAATTCACCAATTTGTCTTTAAGAAGACTTGCAAATTTGAATCAAGAAAATCAACCGTAAGTTCTTCCATCAAGTCACCTTATTTACAAAATAACAGCCAAACAGACCCCGAAAGAAGCGTACAAATCGATAATGTTTGAAGTGCAAGCCAATAATACTTCCAATCAATGTAGGCGTTGGGACTTTAACGTAGGTGGTAGCTTGATTCATTTGTTAAGAATTAGGCTAGTATTGTGGCATTTTAAGGGTAATCTCTATCAAAAGTGACTCACTGAATGCCGATATTGTTGCCTTAACGTAGGTGGCATTCCTTAATAGAATTAGACTCGTATTCTGTAACTTTTTGACGACTATCACTAAAATTTTTGCTTGTTTCCAAATTGATTTTGTTCGTTATTTTCGATAATCCCGCAGAACTAATTCTAGTTGGATCTAAATCCAACTACCCTATTTGTTTTTTTGCACCATTGAGTCTGATTCGTGAGCGATAGTTGCAATTAAATCAAACGATTTGTGAAACAATACAACTACAACGATTGTCAATTTCTTTTCCTCCTACTCTTGTTTACTTTTTGTACGAGTCACTTGAAAATCGATTCGTTTTATGCCTTTATCGTAAACAGAAAGAGAATCGCTGACAGTGCGTCGTGTAGTACGGTCGAATTTTTCCATCAATCGAAAATTGAATGAGATGAGTAAACCAATATATGGTCCATTCAAGTATTTGTTTTTAATTTTGAATTTGTTCGGTGTAGCGCCGTTTAAATGGACCGAACACGGTTTTAAATCGTCGAAAATATTCGAATTTTGGTTGTTATTATTGTTCATATCATCATCAATTCTAGATTGTTATATTTTTGATAAACTTCGATCAAATCTTCAATTCAAGAAGGATCCGTTGATTACAAGAATAGTCCAGTTGTTTGCTTTTTCTTTAACTTGGTGCGCGACAAAATTAATATTAATCTATTTGATAATCAGTCGAAAAAAGGTGGTAATTGAGTTTGTTATTGGATTCGATTAAATATCAAAAATCTTTGTAGATAATTCGATTTTATAACCGATTATTGGATTTTGATAAACTGTTAATAATCCGAAATATTACAAGAGAAATTTATCCGAATACATGCAAAGCTACATTGGTTTATTTATCGATAATTTTAACGAATTTGTTCATGAATTTACTTGCAAATTTGTACCGATTTCAAATAACCGACCATTTAACATTTGTAGCAAATTTAGACGAATCTTTCAAAATTTTTCTATTATTCGTCGCACAAATCAATTATTGTTTCATTGTTAAACTCATACAATTAAGATTCTCGTACATCAATCAAAGTTTCAAGAAGATCGTTTGCTGGAATAGAAAAACGTAAAATTCTTCAAAAAATTACTGCAATCGTTTTATCGAATTTTATAATTTTAGCGAGATATTGGAAAATATAGAAAACCACCTAATTGAAGATATTGAAAATGTTAAATTAATCAAGAATCAATTGGAAGTTATTGTCGAAGAATTTAATAACAATTTTGCACCTTTACTTCTATTATCAATAACAGCATTATCTGTTTCGTTATTAAGAACACTCCATCTATTTTCTCGTATATTTAGTACCAAACAATTCGATATAAACTACTCAATTCATGCCCTATACGTGTTAAATCATTCTTTTCCGATTTTTCTACTAAACTACGTTTGTTCTAAAGTAAGAAATGAGGTACGTTTTCGATTCATTTCGATTGCAAATTGACAATAAACGAGGACAATTTCAGATGCACCAAACGGCGATAATTCTGCACAAATTCAGGACAATTTCGAAAAGCTCTAAAATCAAGGTATTTGTCGATAACTACTGAGATTTGTAAATTATGGTAAATTTTTTACAGCTGCTGAAATATTCAACCGAATTAATATTCGATAGTGTCGATTTTACCGCCTGTGGATTTTTCTCGATTGATAACGAATTTTTGGGCTCGGTAACTATCTCAAATTGTACCAATTATAGATACGTTTCAGACGATATTTTAGGTGTGTGGAACGATTTTAACGTACCTCGTTATAATCACCCAGTTTGGAGACTATCACGGTTGATCCGGGTTTTTTTCGGAATTTTTTGACTTCTAAATTCCACTGTACATTTTTTTGTCGAAATTGCCGTTTTATCAGTCCTATTATTGTAGTTTAATTTCCACACCCACGTGCATAGAACACAAATTGAGTTATAGCGAAAAACCAATATTTGGTTAATGTAAACTTGTCAATCATGAGTAAAATGAATTATAGTGGCATTTAGCTATTTTGGTTCTATTTTTTTACTTTATTTAATATGCGACCTTTGAGAATTTTAGATTTTAAACTCACAATGGAGGCTTTTTCCTGCAGTGATGGATTAGCTTGAGCAACGCTAATTTATTTAGTTTAAACACTTAAAACACAGATAAATGTCCATATTAAAATCGAGATTGAACCAGAATGGTACCGATTATTTGTTATTTTTTGAATTTGCATGCAATCATTAATGACTGTAGTTCGCATCGACTTTTTTAATGAATCAATCTTTGTATTTTTGTCGTCGCTTATTTCAAGTTTTAACGATAGCAATCGTTATTTGTTCCAATATTTTTTTAAACGTAGTTAAAGTTGTTTCTCGAACAAATACAATAGTTTTGCGCCACATGTCTATAGCTTAAAATTCTCCTATTTTCATCGCACAATATTGCCTATTGAACGTTTTAATTTTATCCATTCAATACTTTTTCTGCATTCCAAACAAAAGGCACAAAATTAGGAAAAACAGGGCAAATACAGATCAGATAATACACCATTGAAAGAGCTTTTATATGTTTTCTTTCATATTTTATAAATGTAATACAATTATAAATTGGAATATAAAAAGTGAAGAAGTTGGGGTTAATTTAAAATTTTCTTTTTCCCGATAATTGATGTTGAAAATCCATCCATCATCCGTTGTCTGAATGATCGAAATTTCCAAATTATCGATTAATGAGTCTTCATCAATTCAGAACGGCTTAATATCAATGTCAACGTTGACGGTGAACGAGTTTTCAGCGCTCGTATCACTGATGTACCCGCATATGTGAATTTTCTATCTTTGAGCATTCAAATAAAACACTCTAATTGCAGCTTTTCGGATGAGATTCCATCACAAAAACCACTTTGAATTCAGTCGATCAGCTCGTGTTTGTTGCACTATTCTGGAGGTTTCAGTGTCTGAAAACATGGCCATTTTAAACATCTTGTCTTGTTTCCTAATTCAATTCATCGTTCAAATGCTCTTATTGCGTCTACTACTACCGGTAGTTTCTGTTGGATTTCTTATTCGTAGTATTTCTTTTTCTCCACTTACGACGTTTTAATGGTGGTGGCATTGTGCAACATGCCATGACATATCTAACGGTATTCCTTTATTATTGTTATCATTCAGCTTATGTAGAGACATATGTCTTGAATTGAATATTTTAAAAAACACTCCAACATATATGCGTTTAACTTGTCAGTTTATCTTTTAAAAACATACATCGTTAAACCCGATTCTATGTCATTAATTTTAGTCGAATGTAGAAGGGAATAAATCGAAAATTCTGGTTTTGTTTAGTTAAGCATATTAAACTGCACAATTGTTAATTAGAGCATTTTAAAATAGGGCAATAAATCAACCCTTTGTTGTTGTTATTGTTTTAATAAATACGGAATTTCAGTAAAATTACAATTTCATAATGATTTAATAATATAAAATTTTATTGGATTGTTTCTGAATTGGCGCATTATTGGCATTTTTGGCCATTGTAAATTGTACAATTTTCCAAAAACTGTTCCACTATGCGGTTTAAAATTCGCTCAAAACATTTGTAAATTAATAAATTTGATTGAATTAAATTTAATTGAAACATTTCCGCTATTAATAATATTATTTGCATAATGATGTCATTATAAAGCCTGTTAAATTGAGTTTTAATTAGCAATAAATTCGTAAAATTATTAAATATTAACAAGTTTCTACAACTGGGTAACACTAAATTGAAAATAATCTTCGTTTGATGTTTTACGAGAAATTTGTAGAAGTTTTTTCGTTTATCATAAACTTCACATACTGGCAGCTACTTGTTCTCTTCCGATTGCTCTCGTCGAGTTTGAACAAATGTAGCCAATATAAATTTCAAAATAAATTGCCATCGATTGGAAACTTGAAGAAAATCACTTAAAATACCGGTCGACCGTACAAACTTCTTCATACTTCGTAGAGTTCGACCCCTTTTTGCAACAATCTAACAATATTAAATCATATATTGTACAGCGTCTTAACGAAAGGATAAATCAAAGGAGAAATCCAAGTAAAGTGTATTTTTCGGTCCAGTACGTTTCAATTTTAAAACTTCACCATATCGTTGAATATGGATGTTTGTTTAAAACGTGAATTGTCGATTTTCGACAACATCAATTGGTGATCTTCTACCTGGAAAATTCCTCTTTCCATTTTTCGCATCGATCCCTTATAAATATTCTAAAACACAACTGGAATATATTAATATTAAAGTATGCTAGAAGGCATTAATAACAACGAAAACAAATTTCAAATAACAAGACGAACAAAGCAAACCAGACATGGCTTACAAGAAACAATAACAATTTTGATCTAATATTAAACAAACAACAATAGATATAATACAACAAGAATTTCGGTATAAAATTTTAATTATTCGATTACTATAATTAGAAACGATTCCGTGCAGATAATTCGACAAAATGAATTCTGTAAACGATGCACGAGTCGATTGCGATAATGTTCTATTTTCAGTTTGCAATTCATATGACGTATTGTTAAATCCATTGATTTCCAACGAGATTAAAGCCAAATACTCTCTAAAATATCAACACTCCTACGAAACTAGTATGTTAACTTTAGATTTTCCACTAATTTATAAAGCCAAGTCGTAACGGTAGACGTAGATAAACGCATCGCCTGCAAGTCCTGAAAATTTGATAAACAATGGAGAAGTTCATCTTTGTTCTTTTCTCTAACAACTATTACAGCAAACAGTACCGACTCTCAAGAGGAAGACTCGTGCATTTTACAATGATGCATTCTTTCGCCCGGCAATACCTTAAAAATGCACTCGTACATACATTTTAAGGGTAGAATAGAAGTTGAACATTAACTGTAATGAATTGTCAACGATTATGTACAAATTTTCAGTGCTTATTTTCAATCGATTCATCTCAGATGTGGGTGTTTAATGAAAAATAATTTGAAAATAAAATTATTGATGAGTTTCTCCCGACGCATCCACCAATATTGTTAGTTAGAAATTAAACGTTCTACATTTATGGCGCTTGTTTTCCGTTAAGAATTTTTATGAATTTTACTTGCTAATTATGAGCTTTTCTAAAAATAAAAGCTTTAATATAAATGGCTTTTGTTATATTTGTTTACTAGTTTCCACAACGTAAACTCCAATTAAAATTTCTCAGTGTTGTTAATATTCATGCGACTATTTACAAGACTGGAAAAATGGTGTGACTGTTTTTTCAGTCGAATATTATCATCGTTTATTTTTATTTTTTTGAATGTCAAGTTTTATTAAGATTTGAAGGGCATCTTGGAGGCTTTATTACGGCCCCAACCGCTTAAATCTATAACAATCAAGCTAATAGACATAAAAACAAATTTTACGACACCTGTACACGATGAATTATAGATTTTCTGTCATTTTTATTGTTGGATTTTTAAATTTTATTAGATTTCTGCTAAATGGAAATTTCCATACAATTTTCCACATGCCATTAATAAAATTAGAATTGATAAAGGACAATAAAGGATTATAATAGTTGTTTGCATTTTGATGGGCAATTAAAGAAGGATTGTATTATGTATTTTACGTTTGGTAGGTGGATACTAAAAGCAAATGGAAAATTGCGTTATACTGATAGAGATCAGGTAGACTTAATTAGGAACAGGCAGAGAGAGATTAATGAACATGTCGCTTATATTTGGCTTATCACTGACTGTCTATCACAGTAAATATCTCTATAGGATGAATTTCAATATTAATATTTTCTAATCATTTTAAATCAATGTTGTCGTAAATTCCAATTATCGAGACGTTTTTTCGTTCATTTTGTAAATAGTGTTGACTATGTGTTATAATAATTTAAGCATGTCAAAGGACATTTTCAAAGCATATTTCACGCACGATTTCCACTAGCTCGAGACGGCTCGCCTCTCGTTCTCTCTTTCCTTTAGCAGACATCCTTGACTTGATTCGGTAAACATTCCGTTTGATATAGAAAATACCTTATTTAAAATGAATAAGGGAATCGTTATAACTGTATGTAGGATGTATTATTGTAGAAGAAATTCAAGATTTCTTTTTTTTTCGTTAACAGGAGCAAAATAAACGTCGATGCAATTACTATAATGGTACTCGAATGGTATTTACGAAACGGTTGTATTCAAGTATGAAAAGATCCGCTAAATCCAACAAAGACGAGGTAAATAGCTGATAAAAATACGGATATGCACTAGTTTAAGTTGAATAAGTTGGAGAAAATTTGAAGGATGCTCTAACAATAGATAGAACTTTCCAACTAGAAATTCTGTCCCATTGTTTTTTGTTTAAATAATTCAAACGACACTATATTATTGTAGCATTACAAGTGTTTCATTTAGAAGATATTAAAATGTCTGCTTATGGAATTTTAAACAGCTTTCTTGCTTCTATTATACTTTTTGAATTCTAAATCCGGCAAAAATTAGCCTGTTTGGGTTAAGATTGAAAATCTGCTAGGTGAAAATTGAGCGTAAAACAAAAAGCAAGACGAAAAAGTGTAATTTCATCATAAAGATTATAAAGTAGTTTTTACAGTGCCATAATTAATAAACGACAGAAACCTTTACAGATATAGCGAAAGGGCTCAGTTGTTGCCATGCCAACAATGAATCCTGACGAATGAGGTAGGTCCTCAGGGAAATACCTTGATGTTGCCCTAGTTGTAAAATTCTAATAGGTTCTAAATAGTCAAGAAACCGCCTTCAGTGGTACACAAATATCAAAACATTCAAACAAATATTCGTACATCAAAGATGCAAATTTCCAAGGATCTTACATTAAGTTGAAACGACATCAAATTAATCAATTTCTCTACAGACAACATTAATTATTGCTTGAGTCGGGCGGTCTTCGTGTGTTATTTTTTCAAACTTCACCGTAGAAACGTTTCGCTTGCACGTCATTCCAACAGAGACGAGAAGTTTTATAAAATGCAAATTTATCTTAACATGAAAGCAATAGAAAAACGTGATGGTTTAGTGTATTGTACAAGAAATATATTCAGTAATTTAAATTTTCTTGACGTTCTTAATCAATTTACACCGGGATTTTCGCTTTTATTGACTTATTTCTAATCAAAATTTCCTTGTTAAACTATCTAATCGATTGTGCGAAAATGGTGGAGGCGCCGGGTGATTTGTTTGTTTTGTTGTAAGTGATATTTTATTGTCCGGGGATTGAAAATCGTGTTATTCGAGCATTTTTAACAATAAATAACAGATATAGGAGACTTGATGGTGCCGTTATTGTCGTCAAATCTGTTCTTACTGACAATAAATAAGTTGTTTCAGCTTATTGATCGTAAAAATTAACAATAACATCCAGAATATAAATGTAATTTTGATTATTTAGTTTGGAAGTAGGGCAAGTTAATTTACAAAACATAGCTATAAAGTGTTGGTCTTTTGATGAACAAATAAACGTGCTCGTACGTTCCGTTGAAACGTTAATTCAGTTTATTATGAGACCCTACCACAAATACATTTGCCATTTAATGCTATATATATATGGGAATAGAAACGAAATAATACAACCAAAGAGACATGTATAATAATAGAGGTGTAGGAACGTATTTGCATATATACAGTTCATGTTTATTATAAATTAACATTAAGATTAAATGTGTTAGAAACAGAAACGCTACCGAACAGCAGCGAATTTTAATAAATCAAAATATTTCCATTCGAGCAATATTTGAATAAATAACTGTTTGTTGTTTTGGACGTTTCGGAAAAAATTCGTACAAACACAGAATGTTGAAAGTAATACAGACAAATAACAAAATTACAATGTTGTTCTGAATTGGTAATTTTCCTTTCAACTAACTCAATCCTCGCCAAATGTTTTTTCATCGTTTCCAAAGAAACGTTAAAGGTTGATGTACGATTAACAATATTATAAAACTTGCACAGCGTTGCGTTCCCAGTTGAATAAATGTCGACAATTATAATAAAGAATATAGAACAATGATTTTCAACATAATAATAGTGACATTAATTCTCTCTATTGTACATTCGTATAGTAGAAGAAATGTGATTCAATTCGGAACAATTGTTGGATTATTTGATTCCATTTTATAATTCACGAATATACGCGAAAGATTGATGGGATGTCGAGAATCGTATCGATCAAATTCACAATAATCGATCGATCAATCGTCGAAATTTACGCCTTATTGCCTCTTTAAGAACATCAATTGAAATGCGATTCTTGAAAGTTTCAGCCGAATTAAATCGTCTTATAATCAATTCTAATAGTGTTAAATTTTGAATAATTAGCATCAACGGCATGATTTAGTAAAGCAATTGGTGCTGGAATTCGTGAAAAATATAGAATTCCTATGTCTGGCGCTTACTATTACTCCATTCCTATTTTATAGACGTTCTTTCACATTTTTCTTTATAAATTTTTTATAGGACTTGTGGACGTTTTTACAGCTTGCTGTGTCATTTATTTTCTTTTGAAAATTTTTATCAATTTACTCGGCAAAGAAGTGTTCTCTTTGCCCCCATTACATCCTGTTACCTACATAGACTTTGATATTTTCAAACGTATATTGACCTTAAATCGATAATTTCGCATTTAATAAATCATCAGAGAATCGACGGTTTTGATTATGTGTAAATATGGTGGAGGCGCCAGGTGAAACCGGTAACAACCGATTTTATTGAAAAATTCACCCAAACAAAGGCTTTAGATTTCGTTATTCGACTACAATAATAAATTATACATATATGCGAATAATTGTCTAGTAGGAGGTTATCGATCGATATTTCGTTAACTATTTACTTTATCGATACAGGTTGTCTAAAGTGGTTAAACTACTGTAAACCGATTCTGCCTGCAGGCATGGAGTTTTGTTTCGAAAATCGAATTTTCTTGTTAATTGTTTAAGCAAGGAAAGTGATCTAAATGATGAAATCATTTCAAAAAGTTGCCTCTAAGCTGTTCGATTTTCCATAAAAATTCTAGCCCATGTTTCTATCGTTACATTGATTCTGTTTGTAGAAGAAAAAACACGTTTGATATAACAGCAAAAGCTTGTGGTTGCGGTTCAACTCCCACAAAATTGGGGTGTTCCCCACAAGAATTTCCACAAGTGTCACCACATTTTGAATTATTGTGAGATCATCAGACGTCTATATAACCAGACTGAATCTGCTTAACTAGAAGGATTTTAGTTTTTTATACGCATATGCTGTTTGTTTTAGTTCAATTTATAGGAAAACTATCTATCAACTCCTACACGATAATCCAGTAAGTATTTGTAAAGTTATCGTCATGTCACTAGTAAAGCTACAAACAAATCTTGCTAGTTTTTCAAACGGACAAAAAATTACTGTGCTTTATTGTGATTATGTTCTAGTATCCATTTGATCAATTGTAAATATAATCAATCTATCTGTATAACAATTGGCAAACATTCCGAATTCACAAAATAGAAGATTGGGAATTATTTCGAACTGCTATTAATTTCCTCTGTTAATTCACTGGAAGATCAATAATGCACATGTCATATGAGAACATCTGGTGCAATTTCCAAATAGATGCTTGAGTTTAATACCGAATATCCAAATTTGAGGTTAATGGTTTCAGCTTAGGAACGGTTGATATGAACATTTTGAACTATAACCAATTCAAATATTATCGCATTTGTTGCCTTTAATTAAAGCTAAACTCCAACGCGATGAAAATATTATTGGGTTTTAATGGACTCGTTGATACTAAAAGCCAATATCTCGATAACCCTTTCGATGAAATGATTGTAAATTAGCAAACATGTACCGTGTCATTGTTGAATGATGACCGTACAATGAAGTTTGCACTTTTCAATGATTTATTCCAACAATCAACTCTATAGAGGGAAGTTTTAATTAAAACCATCCTATTCGAAAAGTTATCAAAAATTCAGACTCAATTAAAATAGAATATATGCTGCAGTGATTTTATCAAATTTTTCCAACTTACAACTAGCATATGGCGGTAGGAACAACAAGAAAATCGACCAACTTTATAGCCGCTCTCTCGTTGAATTAAAATTTACCAAATTCTAAAATAAGGTAAATTCTAGGTGAAAGCATTATTTATACATTCGGAAAGGTCCTTAAAATTCACTTAAAATTTAAATATTCAAACGGCGCATACAAAAAGAGGCTCTAATGGCGCTGGAATGTATAGATGGAATTTCAATTTTTTTCAGTAAAAACCCACTCTATCAACAATTCTTATAGTAAAAATAGAAATTGATACAACTTATTTTACATTTATATTGTCTGGACGGGAATTGGATTATTTGCAGAATTGCGCCCCATGAACCACAACTTTTTTTAAAAACAAAAACCCAGTTTTAATCAGAGTCTTTTCAGACTATAACGCTTAACGAGATCAACAAATTTCAACCAAATGCTCCTTTAATTGCCAATTGAATACCGAGCCGCAATGTATTTACTGACAGGACACAGTCCACTTTAAATCAGATTAGGTTTAATTAAATTCCTAATTTTAAATCGTATCGAAAGAACTGACAATCAATCACTAATGAGTATGCGTTTAACGTAAATCGAATTCCCGTTAAAAGCGTAAATCAATTGTGGAAAGACAGCCGTTGAAACGCTTGAAAAAATAAAATAAAACAACTAGTTGTTTTAATATTATCAGGGGATGAATTGAACGAAATTTATGCAAATAGATACGACATTAGCATTAAATATCTGTAGACACATCTATCATCTATTAAATGTTGAAATTTATGGTGTTATAATTTTCAATTACTGTATTGTTTAGTTCAAATGAAACGATAATGATGAATAAAAGAAGGGGAGCCGGTAATCCCAGATGAAAAATTATTCATGCCAACTGGAAATTTTCATTTCATTTGTCTAGACAACATATAATTCAATTTACAATTTTTTGCCATCGAAAACCGATATATTTAAAGCTTCTTATTAGAAGGAAATAGACAGAAAGTATCGCGAATTTTACGAGTTCTTTTCGAGTTAAATTCGACAATCAATAGCGACGATACAGTAAATCCGATTTTAATTATTTCAGTAGAAGTTGAAAAAAAAAGTAAACGTAAAGTTATTCGAGTTGTTTTTAACGAGTTTTACATTTCTTCAATAACATTTGATAGAGGCGATAAATCACCAAATTATTTAACTGAATTTATTCAATAGAAATGATACGGTGTTTTTTCGTGCAGTACAAATTGAATCGTATTAGTTAAATTATGGGATGTCACCACCTGAAATTTACTTCAGGCTCTAAAATAATGATATACAAGAAGTTTTTTGGCAAAATCTCCGTTTGATCTGCTTGTTTATATGTAATACCGGTGAAATACAACAAGGGTGAGTTTTGTGTTGTTTTGATATAAAAAAGGAAATTAAATTAGCGATTTTTTTCAAAGCTTGAAGATTTGCGATAATGCTGGAAATGATGAATTTTGTTCCCTTCGGGAAAACAAGAAAAATTATGCAGTAAAAATCTGATTAGCACCGCTATTTTCTGGAAAATCCTTTTATCTTCAGGCTTCCTAAAGCCAAAATTAGAATTTTTTCATTTTGGTTTACCCGAAGAACTCCATTCGGTCGACTCAAGCCTCAAAACTCAATAATTTTCGACTCTAACTATTCGATAATCTTTTTAACAATAAGGGTAAATTTTCTATTCTCAACTGAATCTGCAATTTTCATGTTAGGTTTGAATTAAGGGTTTCGCTTGAAAAATCATCGGCACCACTATTTGCTGGAAAATCTATCGTCATTAGGCTTTTTAAAGCTAAGGTTTTTGGTTTACCTCAAGTATCCATTCGGTCGACTTAAGCTTGAGATCTCCCCAAAAAATTCAATAATTTCCGGCTCTAACTCTTCAATAATCTTTCTTGGGGTCAATTTACTCATCTCATGACTAATTTAGAATTTAACAAGTTTTGTCCAAATAGTTCGTTAAATTCTATTATCGTTAGCGTTATTTCCTCTCTAGACTAAGGTGATAATAAAATTGTAATATTAAGCCATAAAAGATTATATTATCAATTAGCATACACATCAATATAATATTATTTTTATACGTGTATGTGTGTGGGTGTGTGACAAATTGTCTCTTTTGTTTTATTTAAAAGCACAATTATTTGAAAGACAACCAAGAGATATTCTATTGACATATATGTTAATTAAAAATTCGTTAAAATTAAATTTAATATAAAATTGGAGGGTACAACCTCTATACTTTGCATTAAATAAATGCTCCCTTTACAAAATAAAAATATGAAAACATAGATTATAGTAGGTATTAATACTTATTAAATATGTACATTGGTTTTTCGTTTTGTTAAAAGATGAAAGTGCACTCAATTCTTCATAATCTAGAGCCTAATTTGAAATTCTAAAATCTAAACAATCACTAATTGGTGCTCTTTAATAAGAAATAAAATCAATCCATTTCGCAAAGTCTATATCATAAATATTTATTTATGACAAAAATCGATTAATTTCTCAAATAATTGAGTGCCTATTTCATAATTTTATATTGATAACACACCTTTTTAAGACATTATTGGTAATTGTTGATTATTATTCGGAAAAAAACCACTAATTCTATGCAAAGTATAGCTTGTAAAATAACGTGCAATCCGTCTCAAAAAAGTTTCGGCCAACTGTATTAAATCAATCTTTATCGAATAGAAAAACAAATCGATAAAAATCGATGTAATATAGTTGGCCGGATGATGTTTCTCACCAATTTAATGCCATATTTTGTTATTATTGAATTTAATAATCGGCATTTTCCAAAAAAGAACAATTACACAATTTAGTGTTACGACTAAAAAATTTCGAATTGAATCAATTTGGCGATTTAAATTCATTTTTTAGTCATAATTTTTAAATATTCCAAAGCATTTTGGGCAGCCGATTGTTGAGCATCTTTTGTTGTTGCACCAACACCATAACATACAGCTACTGGTAATGTTGATAATTGTACTAAACATTGTTGCTTTCCTGATATAGTTTTCTCTTCGATATCAACATAAGTTACTTCGAAATTTTGTTCAGTGGCTATCTCTTGGAGGAATTGTACACAATTGAAATCTTTAGCATTCAAAGCTGTAGTCTGTGAATAATCAACGGAATTTCATTAAAAATTCTATTTTAACTCTACATAAAAATAGTTAGTCTACTAGTAGATTACCTGTAATTCATTCAATTTGGGTCCGGTAGATTGCTTAAGAGCTTTATGAAATTGTGACACTTTAAACGAATGTTGACTATTTAATGTTGGTATTTTACTATCTTTCAGTCCTTTATAGCGTCCTTGTAAATTACACATTTTTGGTGTTAACTAGAAAAACATACAGAAATTGAAATGATACTCTTCAATCAGATAAAATAACCAGACTAAAAATTTCAAACAAACGAAATTAATGAGAATCGCGTGTTCTAGAGAATTTTTTACGTTCTTTCAAAATAAAACTGTAAAATTCATTTCAATTTTGTATATTTTAACCACTTTACGTTACGAAAACTTACAAATGATCTGAAAGACTGTAAAAAATACCCCAGCAATTAATTAATGCGATGAGTAAGACAAAAAAAAAAAATAAATAAAATTATTAGTAATGAAAATAAAATTAGTCATACAAATGGTATATTTTCCGCATTCTCGCCTCTATCAAGCTAATTTTAATTGTAAATAATCGCGGTATTAATTATTAGAAAATCTTGTTTTTTTTATTGTTAGTATAATTTAATTAAATATTCCACTTACTTCATCATCATCATCGTATCCTTGTGGTAGATTACTACCCTCTAATGGCATATCTTGTAATGTTTGCCACATTTTATGGGCTGCCATACGTTTGGCTAATTTCTTCGATTTACCAGTACCGACTTCACGGAATTTTAAGACTTGACAGGCGATTGTGAATTGTCGTTCGTGTGGTAAACCTTCTTCGTGTTCCATTTCGTAGGATGGTGGCGGCCAACGGCGTGACATACACATCTCTTGTAACCAACCGATTGGATTACCCATTACTTTATCATCGTACGGTGATACAACTTGTGCTGTACTAAATTACAATAAAATATCAAAATTTTCGAACAAATTCGATTGAAATTTAAAAATATTATTAATTTTCCTTTAAAGTTTATTTACATATCACTAGTAACGGATGTACCGTTTGTAGAATTCGCCTGTTCTGGACTTTGTTTGCCTACTAAAACATCGAGTAGATTTTTGGCTGCGGCATGTTTGGCGTCTTTTTTCGAACGTCCAGTACCAGTTGCGACAAAATCATTATTGATAAAGACACGATAACGAAAAATCGGCTCATGGATAGCACCTTCGATTTGTACTAATTCGTATTTTGGGGTAGCTCCACGACGACTCAATAATTCTTGCAGAACAGAAACTGGTGTTTTAGTTGGTAATGATGCCATTTCCTTAATTAATTAATTAAATTTATTAAGAAATAAATAATAATAATTTAAATAGTTAAAATTACCAACTTAGCTTCCTCACTTAATGACATACGTTCAGATTCTATACCGTGAAAACGATTCTTTGTACGTCTTGAATGAACATTGTGAACACTTTGTGCTTGTTGTTGGAGAAGGGTCATACTAGGGTCCATACGAAACTAATTAAAAACAAGAAAAATTTAACAATAAAATCGTAAATTTTCAACGAATAATACCTGGTCACCTGGTGGGGGTACATACATCCCGGATTACAGCTTCTTTCACCCCTTACCTTCTCACCATCCTAGGGAAAAATAGAAAGATTAACGCATCAATAGATCTTCCCAAACACCCTTGAAAGTAGAAAAATAAAACATACCCACAAATGGGTTGAAATCTAAACCTGTTTTACCCCTGCAAATAACCGACAATTATCTACCATCAATTCACAGAAATCACAATAATTGTCATTGATCCTTAATTATACTAATTTATTCTAATTTAATTTGAATTATTGTAATCAAATCTAATTAAATTTGTTTTCTGAAAATTTCGATTTGATGAAAAATTCGAAATGCCGGTTCGCCCCTAATCAGCATCCAATAAAAGCATTGATCTTTCCCCAAAAATTTCACCGAATGTGTCAATATAATTTTTATTGATTTTTCTCAAATTTTGATGTGTTTTAATGCGAACTAAATGAAATAATTAATTTTTAATTACTTACAAATTACAATCAATGTGAATTTGATGATTTAAATGGCCAAATTAACGAGAAATTCGGATGGAAAATTCGTTAATATTGATACAACCACCCCACACAATGCTCGGACATCAACTGTCAAATAGGCGAAACTAAAGCGCATGCGTGTCTGTAAATCGCTCAATCATAGATCTACTATACTATAAATAGCGCATGATTTTAAAATTACATGGAATGCATTAGTAGGCAACCAAAATTACGTTTAAAGGCGAATATGCTTTTAAAAAGATAGCATTGCATTGGATTTTTTTAAAGAAAATGTAGGTTATTATTGTTAATAGATCTGCTAAAACATTGCATTCATTTACGTAATTAATCCAATAAATAAATATTAACACAAAAGAGGAGTTGCTATAATTATATGGTCTGTGATTTACATTAAGCATTTTTTCCTGTAAAAGTTTAATGTGTTGCCTAATCTATAGACGACACTAGATATAGCTCTATCTATATATTTAATAGATCTATGGTTCCAAGGCAGCAAGGTGACTGATGTATACAGAGTGTCTTGCAAATGAGGAATTATTCCATAAACTAATCCAAAATATTTAAAATTAAACATTAGAAATTAATCCTAATTTTATTCCAAATTGTGGGTTTTAAATTATCAATTTTTCAATTTGTAAGTTTGCACAAAAATTAAAACATTTTAAATTGAGATTACCTGTAGCAGAAGCTCAAATCTATATAGACGTAACCCTAGACACGATTTTTTCTAAATTATGATCTTTGATAATTAATCAAAAAGAAAATGTGTAGGAGGTGCCATTATACTGAAATTTCAGACAATTTTAGAAATTTTGGATTTTTTGTAGATTATGTTTCAAATTAATTATAATAGAATTGATGTAACCTTAACCACTTCGCGATCACAAACATAACCTACAAGTAATTTTGGCTTTTCAAATCAGCATTCCAACGGCTTTATCCGAAAATAGTGTTTGATGAGGGTGGATTAGTGAAAATGGGGACGTTTCATGTGGTCCAGGAAGGTCCAGTTAATGCTTTGGCTTTAAATCGTGACTTCACCCAAGTGGCCATCGGTGGACGAAATGGTAAATTTTATCAATGAAACTAATCAAATCACTAAAGAAATTATTCAGTTTTTAAGGTGTATGCAATCGAGGAGGACCGTTTTAAAGAATTATGCAATCTACGGGCATCTAAACATTTAAATTTGAGTTTCTCGTGTAATGATGTTTCGTGGAGTTCAACGGACGGTATTTCTTAGAATTGAATCTGTTTTAGGGGTGGATTTTATTAGTTTATTGTTTTATAGATCATTATTTAGCGACAGCGGCCACTAATGGGCATGTTTGTGTGTGGAATTTGACAAAAATGGGTAAAGCAATGCAAGAACAGGATTATCAAGACCATAAACGTACTGTACATAAAGTTAATTTTCACGCATCTGAGCCGAATAAATTGATATCCGGTTCGCAAGATGGTACGATGAGATATTTCGATATTCGTGTCAAATCAGCTGTGGCAGTTTTCTATAGGTTTCCATTATTTGTTGTAGTATTTGATTCATTTTTAATTAATTTTTCTACTGTGTAGTAATACTGAGAGTATTCGTGATGTTCAATTTAGTCCGCATAATCCGTACGTATTTTCTGCTGTATCGGAGAATGGCAGTGTACAATTGTGGGATGTACGCAAAACCGATAAATGTCAACAACAATATACGGCTCATAGTGGACCAATATTTGCTTGTGATTGGCATCCAGATATGAACTGGTTGGCAACAGCCAGTCGTGATAAGACTATAAAAGTGTGGGATTTAACAACAAAACCAACACTAGAATATACAATCCATACAATTGCATCAATTGGACATGTTAAATGGCGTCCACAATACAAATATCACATAGCCAGTTGTGCTTTAGTTGTCGATTGCAGTATTAATATTTGGGATGTTAGACGGCCGTTTATACCGTTCGCTTCGTTTAACGAACATAAAGATATAGCAAGTGGTGTGGCGTGGAAAGGTGATCCGAATACTTTCCTAAGCAGTGGACGAGTAATTCAAGTTATATTTGTTTAAATATTTGTATTTAATTTTTAATTTATCAGGATTGTACTTTATATCAACATTCATTCGATGATGCCAGTCGGCCGGCAAGCAAAGCAAATCCACAGGGAGTTTCAATAAATAATAAAGGTGAAGTTTTATATGCGTATAAAATTAACGTTAATTGCAACACAATATTGAGAACACCAATTGGTGTTATTAGGTAATTATTTTGATAAATTTTCAAATTAATTTATAACTTCGATTATTTCCAGTCGGAAAAGTTCAAATACTCAAATTGCTGATCAATTTCATTTAGCATCAAGTTCAATACATCAATTCATATCAATTTTCGATATTGATCAACCAGATTCGTCTGCATTTATTAATTTAGCAAAAGATTATGTTTTAAGTGGTCGTAGTTTATCGGAGATGTGTGAACATAATTCGGGTGTTGCAAAAAAATATGGTAAACATCAAATTTCGGTTGTATGGCGGATTATAAAGAGTATGTACGGGGAAGAATTCTTTCAAAATTCGGTAAATGCACTAAATCGTGATGATATTTCGCATAATAATATTACAAATAGTAATATTGGTTTAGATCACACCGCTGAGAATGATCAAAAATCGAGAGGTACAAGATAATTAAAATAATTATAAAAGATGAGCCTATTAAAAGTATAAGAAGTTCTAAATTTATATAATTTAGTTTACAGAATGCTAATACAGTTCGATATAGAATATTTCAGTCATATTCTGTAACTTTTTGGTGATTAGTCACCTTGACAACAGTCTCTACTTGTTCTATTCGTATCTCTTCAACTATACATAAAATGTAATTGTAAAGAAGCTTTGTTCAAAGAGAGCGTTGATCCCTGCGTTGTCATCGAAACGAATGCCCATTTAAATTTAAAGAATACGACTGTTTTTCTCGATTCAATCGCGTAAAGAAACAAGAGATAATATGGCTTGAACAGTGGCGCAAAAAAATTTCATTTCAATTAAAATTAAGAGGATTAAGTTCTATCAAATTTGTCGTTTAAGCTATTTAAGTTTCGAATTTTGATCGTCTAGTATCAATAGTTTCAAGGATATGATTTTCTTTAAAGAAACCCATCAAAATTTGAATTTAAATTGGATAAACAACGCTAATATTTTGTACAAGAAATTCAGGTGAATCAAATTTCAGAAACTGTAATCAATTAGAACTTCTTAACTTTAAATCGTCTTGATTGTATTTTAATTCTGTTATTCGATTAGGTGGAGACACGCCAGCGGCTCAATTTAGCGACGAAACTGAAACCGAAGATCAAGTTGATCATATAGCAATCTACAATAATGGTTTTCCAACATATTTAAATTACAGTACCGGTTTACCGAAAGGTGATTTTTCATTTGGCGAAAACGAATTAGATATGGAATTAGATAGTTTAATGACCGATTATCGTTATAATTATCGTAATTATTCACCATTAATCACAAATCAAACAAATCAAAATCAACAACAACAACATATACAACAAAATCAACAATTAGATTGGCAAATACCGAATGAAGCATTCCATATACGACATGAGATACGTGATCGTTCACCACCATCAGCTGAACAATTACACAATAATAATAATTCACCGGAATTATTAAATGATGTACAACAGACTATAATCGATGAGCAACATCACCAACATCATCAACAACAATCCCAACAACAAACAACATTATTAACAGTAACATGTCTACCGAAAATACCAGTATTCAATCCATCTAATATTGTTATAGAAGCATTAAAACATCACGCTTTACTTGGTGATATCCAAACAACCGTTTGTATATTGATTGTATTAGGTGAACAACGGAAATATCTAACAGATCTCGATGAGAATCTACAAGAGCATTGGTTATTAGGTTATATCGAATTATTAAGTCGTTATCAATTATGGAATATTGTGACGCAAATTATTAAATTATCGTGGATTCCAAATGTGGCACAATTAAATCAACAATCAACAAGATATACAACGAATTGTTGTAAATGTACAAAACCATTACAGAGGATTGGTTGGTTGTGTGATCGTTGTCATTCATTTCAATATGGTTTGTGTAGTGTATGCCATCAAGTTGTTAAAGGTTTATATGCCTGGTGTCAAGGTTGTTCGCATGGTGGGCATTTACAACACATGAAACAATGGTTATCTTTACATAAAACATGCCCAACTGGATGTGGACATAAATGCGAATATAGATGATGATAAGGTAAAAATCTATCCTCAATTTGACGAAACTCATCTATTTATTTT
This sequence comes from Mylabris phalerata, assembly GCA_020740385.1. Taxonomy (NCBI): domain Eukaryota; kingdom Metazoa; phylum Arthropoda; class Insecta; order Coleoptera; family Meloidae; genus Mylabris; species Mylabris phalerata. The sequence continues at coordinate 1,038,289 of JAJEOX010000034.1, forward strand.
GTTTCATTGTAAAAAAATACGTAAAAATTTGATATTTTCAAGTTGCATCAATTTTAGAATAAGTCGTCGACCTGGAGAATTTTGTGATTTGTTTTTAGTTTTGTGATACTTTATCATGCATTATTAGTGTAAATTGAAGACTAATGTAGTTAAATATAAGCAATTATGTAGAACTGGTATTGTTACAAGACATTAAATCCATTTTAAATAGGAATTCTTCAATATATAGGGTGAACCAAGAGGATGGCCTATTAAAAGTAAGTTTCAATTGATGAAATTGGTTTATTCATCTATGGTAGATAATATTGGCAGTATATGGGGTTCACACTGCTTTCTTAATTTAAATGGAAGTGTTTTTTTTATTGCATATTTGGATTCTATGGCAAAATCATAACATGGTTTGTGGTCTAGAATCAATAATTTTTCAGGAATTTCGATTTTTTAATTTTTGATTTTGTAGTGCTTGATCAAAAGTCCATGCTTGAAACTATTAAAATTTGGAATTCAAATAGGCCCCAACTGTATACTTTGATCAAATTTGGAGTTGAATTATCCGTCAGCGGTTAGCTGAATTTTTCTTCCAGCCAATATTTTAATGAAATTCTATATTTTTTGACTCGACTGCTTAAAGAAAAAATTAGTAGTCTATATTTCTAATAATTTGATTTTATTAATTTCCCCTGAAATAAATTCTAAAACATAGAATTACAATTGGAGAAAAATTGAGGGTTCAAAGTGAATAGTCTTAACCGGAAACTAGACAGAATAATTAAAGGAAACTCTTGTTTTGATAGGAATCTTAATAATATTGAATTTGATTTAAATTTCAGGCTGAAATGGACAAATTAAGTTTCACTACCCGAATAATCGAACATTTATTCAAGATTTAATTTACATAAATTGATTCAATTAATAAATAATACAACGGATAGGATTTACAGCTTTATTTGTGTTTTTGTACAAGAATCGGGTAACATTACACTAAAATCCAGCAAGTTTCATCAATGCTCTTTTGGCAATTGTAACGATCAATAATTCTCATTATTCTAACGAATATACGTATAAATATCCTTGAATTAGTGCGCGTTAATTGGGATATAATGGTGCAAAGAATTTTCCATATACAGATACATACAAAAATTTTACGTTAATATCACAGATTTTAACTGAAAAAAAACATGAAAATCAAACATGTACACATCCAACAAGAATACAGTCAATTTTTTAAATTAATTATTGGATTAATTTTAAACTGGTGGAAATCATTGCAAAATTTTTGTAAAGATTGCCACCGTTGACAAGATTTTATGGGCTCAATAATTTAAAATCTTGTAATTTATAGATTAGAAGACAAACATTTACTCAAGTAAATTTAATTGTAAATAGACGAAAGTTTATTTGTTCAACATTAATCTTGATACATCAAAACAAATAACAGTTATCGGATAAAATTGACATTAAATCGAAATTTCTCTAACTATACCCTGCTTCGGTTTTACAATTACAATTGAAATTAATTAAACTGAATTTTCTAAAAATATATAATTTACATCTATGAATTAATTAAACGAAGAAATATTATAAGGCTCAGTTCTCGATAATATTTCTTAGTTTATTTAAGGACAAATATACGAAACAAACGGTTTCTGTATTGACACAACGATATGATTTATAAATAGTTCGAATATCTCGCCCAATTGGTCCTAATTAATCTTTTGCAACAATTCAATTTACAAACAAGTCGGATGTACGGTAACCAAATTGCCATTTTTCATCGTATTCCCTTTACATGTTGTCGTTGTTGTTGTTGTTGTCGTTATTGTTTCACGGCTATCACTCAACGATGTGATATTCATGCGTGATGTCATTGTTATAGCAGTTGATGTGGATTGATCATTTTTACTAACCAACGGGCCCATATCGCATTCATCTTCGTTGTTCGGACAGATCGATGTGCCGCGAGTCGGACGAAAACGTTCCGAGCCCTGTTTGGTTTTACGTGGGAACACGCTATTCTCCATATGTAGTGTTGCATTAACATCTTTACCGGTGGCACAACTGCACGCCTTCAAGAAGCTCTTCTTGAAATTGTCGCTCAAAAACGCGTATAGAATCGGATTCATTGCCGAATTTGAGTAGCTCAAACATGACGCCATCAAGTGCAGAGTTACCACGAAACTGCAAAAAATCGAAACCAGTTGAAACCACCCCAAAGACGAATATTTTAGAGTAGAATTAAAAGCGATATTCGCCAGTTGATAATTTGCTACAAAAATACGGTATCTAGTGGTTATTTTAAATGATCAAGTATTCTTGAGTTTTACTGGAAATTAATGCAGGATGAAATTTCTAGATTTTAGTTATGGGCAATAAGGGGAACGAAAAGAAATATTCAAAGGGCTTTGTATGTTAGCATTACAAGATTTACTTTGTGTGGAAAATTATACACAACATTAAAGCTTTGAACTTGTAGTGTATTTACAGTTGTGTTGTGTTTAAGATTTGATAAGAGACGCGAAAAGAGCGGTTCTTTGAACTGTTATTGCTTTATTGCAATTTCAATTAAACAGATTGAGATGATTTTGGTTAGAATTCGCGCAAGTTTAAATCCCATAATAAAGTTGTATTGAATACTTACGGTGACGGTGATGGTGATGAATTTGTTAAAATAGCAATTTGTGTTACCCAATACGGCAACCAGCAAACAACATAAACTGCAACAACTGTTAAAACTAAATTTGTTACTTTACGATGTGATCGTTTCTTCTCTTTCGATTTGTTCTTCGGCCCGACAGTCTTTAATTTTTGTATAACTAAACAATAAAATACCAAAATCAATATTAACGGTATAGCAAAACTGAATACAAATGTGTAAGTTGTAAAAATAACAGCCGATGTAGCTTCAGTTGTATTAAGATCGGTGATATTTTCATCTGGTGTCCAGTCAATTGTACAAGTCTTCGTCGCTCCGTTATCTTTCTCAGCTTCAGTAGCATGTTTTATTATTGGTGTCATTAATAATATGCTACAAGTCCAGGCTAATACCGATACAATTCTCGATATTAATGGTGTACGCCATTTCGGTGATGATATTGGATGGCATACGGCTATATAGCGATCAGCACTCATTATACATAGAAATATCGAACTTGTGAATTGATTGATACTCGTCGATATCATATAAGCTTTGCAGGCAACATATCCAAATATCCATTGATGATTGATCATTGTCACAATTAAAAATGGTATACCGATAAGGAAACATTCATCGGCTATTGCTAAATTTACTATGTACATATTCGTTACTGTTTGCATCTTCGAAAAACGTATCACTACATAAATCACTAATGTATTACCAACTAGACCTACTAAACATACGACAGCAAACAGTACAGTTTGGCATATTATAGCAATAGTTAAATGGTATTCGGGGATATCGTTTGTTGTTAAATTTGCGCTGTTATTCATTTTGGGTTTTGTAATTGAAGCGAATAAAATTGGAAACCTGCAACAAATAGAATCATTTACTAACTTGAATAGGGAAAATCTTCAATTGACTGCAATTCGTTGAAGATAATGAACGATAAACGCGAAGAATCGATTAAATCGCCCGACACATTTGATAGATTACTCGAAATTGCCAAAAAATGATAAGATAGGCTTCTATAAAGCTGATGTTGTAATCAAAACCGTGTAAGTAAGCTTATCCAGTTTTACAAGAAACAGAATATCCGACAGCTACATCAAAGTAAAATTGACAGAAATTCAATTTCAGCCATGTAGAACACATGCTGTTATAACAATGGGTCTACTTGTTTGCTCTGCAGTTTCAGATTTCAAATATTTCTAACCGATGGTTCACTATTATAAAGACGACATTATGCATTTGTAGCTCTAATTAGGAGTCTCCGTTGTCAACAATTGCACAATAAATTTCTATAAGAGATAGATTTGAGTAATTAGAATCGTTACTTATTGTTCATTAAATATTTAATTAGAATTAATTAGAAATTGCAACAATAACGTGATAATGGAATTTCGATGGATTTATTTTACATGTAAACTTTCTGAATAATGATATAGTTGGATCTTACAAAGGTCGAATGTAAACTTAATTTTCAACTCGATTGTATCAAATTTACATACAAATATTTCCTTGACTAATAATTCTACGAATAAAATACGCCTTGGATTGATAAATGATCGAATATAGTGAAACTATGAATTCTATAACGGGGTTAAATTTGAATATTCGTGAAATTCCTGATTGGAAGACCCTTTGTGAATAGGATCCTCGTGGGTATTTAATTATGCCACTATAGTCAATTGTAAATTCCACTAACAAATAGTGTCATTGTTACTAAACTGCCCTCAAACTAACATCAACAAGTCAATTAAATAACTTTCGGAATACAATAATCAAATATTTAAAAGCGCATAAATCGAGGCGGAATTCTAGAATTATGAATTTTATGCACTTTAACAATTATCTAATCGTTACAAAAACCTGTTATCCTCTAATTTATTAGCAATAATTATTAACGGTTAAATATGGTAAAAAACTGGTCTTTATATGAACACTAATTGACGATTTTAATATTTATATTCCAATAAAAGTAGCAATTTTACTAAATAATCATATGCGATTATTTTATTATTTTAAGGTCGAACTTCTTCGTTATTAATTGTAGTAAATTAATTATCGGAAATTGATTAATGGCCGATTGATTCCAAACAATTAGGCACCAGTTATAGAACACGGAAGTTTACATTAAATTCCCCTATTAAATCATCTTTAATATTCAGCAACTAATTGAGTTAACTGGAAACAGAAATTTTATATTGGTTTAGTTTAATTAAAACTTATAAATTAATGCAATAATATTCATGGTTATGAAATATATATTTTATCCTCGAAATATTTTATTTAATTACACCAAACTAGTTTCGGCCTAATAGGTCATCATCAGTGGTTTTACTAAAACACAAAAGAACATGGAGATACCTTACAAAAACATACATTTTTGATATAACTTTAAAGTGAATTTTATAAAAATATTTGAAAGTAAAACCACCGATGGCCTATGAGGCCAAAACTAGTTTGGTATAATTAAATAAAATACCGTTAAAATATAATAATGTTCGTGAGTTATACAAATTGTAGATAAAGTTAGATTGTTTAGAACTCATTTAATATAAATTGTACTTTAAATATGACAGTTTCGAAACAGTTTAAATTTAAATTAATTAAATCTCTGCTATACTTAAAACGAGAAAAGATTAATAAATTAGAGAAAACGATAATCTTAGGTGCTTACCGAGTTTAATTAATGTTCTCCGCTAAATAGGAGCTTCATATTTGGGGAAATCTGTAACAAAAAAAATCATAAAAAATAAAAGGGAAAATTTCAGGCCAAGCACACACAATTCTGGACATTGATCCGGTAATTAATCATCGAAATCGAATTGGTTGGGCAACTGTCGGCCTGTTAATGATAAGAATCAACCGATATTTATCTTTCGAAGAATTTCATGCAACCGTGAAACTGAATATCGAACCGTTGATGGGTATTATCCGAAATCAGTGATGAAAATCATCTAAGTCTCTAATCTAAGTATCCTTGTAAAATTTTAGAATAATTCGGATTCCATTAGAAATACGCAAATGAGTGGGCTTTTATCATCAGCATCCACTAAACAATTCCATCATTGTATGAAATTGTGTGTTTTGTTGTCCATTTATATTTACAGAATTGGGCCAGTAATATCCCTCGAACAACAGTAATATCAACATTTCCTACTATAAATCGTATGAATGTTGCTTACAGCTGTTTATTGTCCCTTTAATTTGCAATATAATATCGTGCTGATCAAATATCGTTAGGAAAGATGATAATGTGGTAATTTGACGGTATGATTAAGTGTTCGTCATAAATTGCCATACGATAAAGCCTTCCAGCGTTAAATTATTCTTATCAGATATCAGAAGCTCACAATTGTTGCCATTCCAGACATCTTTCTGTATTGTAACTGAAATAATTTAGATTGTTATAATTCCCACTAATATTAGAATTATGCCACTGAATTAGCGAAAACACAAAGGCAATCTTATGTTGAAATAGAATTTAGACAGCTTTATTATTCGCTGGTAGTTTCGCAAAAATTCGACCGTTTATTGTTTTAAAACTATCGTTAACCCCAATTAGATACTCTACGTCCTGTTTGTTCTATTTTATAATGAACTTTTAGTTGGGATGATAGAGGCCGTAAATCCTATTCCATGCTAAACCAGACTACAAATTGAATATTAGATTGAACTTATTCAAGATAGTGTTCATGTTAAATATAAACTTTACTCATATTCTAAACAGTACTAAGTATCCGAGCATTATTCCATAACTGGATTTAATCTAAATCCAGTTATTGAAACACTTATCTTCACCTTTGTCGATATGACAAGTGCGTAGAAATCGCGAATTACCAAAAGATTTATGTATTTATTCGTTTTTTATATAAACGTCAGAAATTTTGAGATACGAAAGCTCTACTGAACATCCTTAAGTCTGTCGTTACGAAAAAAAAACAACAAGTTTATTTGCTTGATTGACGTTGATCAACTTTTTGCTTTAATAAAAACGATACACCACAATCTTTGATGGAAAATTCAATTTTTTCGACAGCTTCAAATGAGAAAGTTATCTCATGCAGAAAGATTTCGTACACAACACTGACAAGTAGAAATGTTTTGGTTTATTTTGAAGTAAAAGAAACGTAGCCAATTTTCGACTTCTCTACGATTATTTGTTTAATTAGATGCTTATTTATACAATTGCAATGTATAACTGCGATCTACAATTGACTTGGAATTGATAATTTCACCGAACCGTACAATATACCTGGAAGGTTTAATTTAACTAACTAGAACCGATACTGTTTTATAACATAAATTCGAATTAAACTGAACATTTCTATTTCAATAAACATGGAATAGATATTTTGTACACAAGAATTAATGCCAGAAATCTCGTATTTGTGCAATAAAAGCAAATAATTTCCATCAGTTTGCTTATCATTTATAAAATTTCTGCTGATTCATATATGGAAGGATTTTCAATCACTTAACAAGTGGCTGACATCGTTTCCAGCTAAACGAATCAATCAATGTTGACTAAAAATTGAGTTTTTCGACGCTGAAAGATCGAAAAAATCCGTTTCCAACATAAAAAAGCACGCATCTTCTTGTTGGAGTTTCCGTTTTTAATTAGAATTTACATGTTTAAAAATTACCGAAAATTGGGGCCAAATTGCAATAAAAGCTACAATTAAAGCCGGAAATTCCACACAAAAATCGCATTAATTGCAATAATCGTTTTAGTACCAGAATTTGTTGAAAATAGGCAATTTAGGACGCTAGAAATGACCTAATCTTATATTCTTTATCATAAAAGGACCAAAGCAGCGTCTTTAATTGGTAACAAAACGTGCACTAGGCTAGGCGATTATCATTTAATAGAAATGAATTGTTTCGTGAAACGTTAGAAAAATTGATTTTTCCTCACTCACCTTCCGACATAAAGATCGGTTGTTGAAGGAACATAAAACTGTAGAAAATCACTCTAAAGATGATTGTATTTTATCGAAAAATATTTGTGGCAAACTCCAATTTAATATAAAGGGTGCCCATTAATGTATCCCTTATAGGCAATAAAACGTATAAATGAGGCTATAAAACCGTTTTTTTTATTATTATAACCATTCTAACAACATTGAATATAACAACTTCATATTTAAGAATCGTAAATCGTCCCTCAACATTCCATTTCAATTTATAATTAAAAACAGGAGTTTTTATGATTTTACAATAAAAGCACACGATTTTATCTAATAATTGAAATAGTTTATGGTCTGTTTGAAAAAAGGGCGCCTATTTTGGCTTCGTTGCTGCAAGAAAGTCTGTATTTAATTTACTTCAACCATCTTCTATTGCGTGTGGCAAATTAAAAGTGTCCTTCTTTCTCTCTTAATTAAATTCGTTGGAAATTGGTGTTGTCTTATAGTGAAAAATGGTAGACTATTAAGAACAGACTGTTTTTTCCTCCTCTTTATTTTTGAAGGCAATGTTTCGACAGGAAGTCCGTTTTCATTTCAACAGCCTTGTTTGGTATATAATTCCTAATTAATTAATTATTTAAACACGAGACTGGCGTTATTAATTTTCATATTAACGTTTAGATTATTTTTTGATAAAAATCAAACAAAAACTTGAACTCCTTCAAAACAACCGGCTATTTTACTATAATTTTAGAAACGATATAATTTTCCATTCTTGAAAAACGTACAATTCATTCTGTAATCGTTAGACTTCCAGTTGGAGGAAAATTCCTGCATTATAAACAACCAGTTTTTTAAATAATTTGAGTTAATTTGGGTCATTTTACGTATTGCGATGTTTTTCTATAATTTCCAATAATATTAAATTCAATGATTCCCCATCGTTTTTTCTGCTGGGAAAACTTTGTACCGGAATCCCTCGAATTCGTGGACTAAAGGAAAAGATACGATTTGAGAGCAGAATCTACAAGCTTTACAATTATGCAATTCAGGTCAACGAGACCGAATCTCTACGTGAGTGTATTCAGGTGGAAAAATCGGGGTTGATTTCATTTATACTACTAGAGATTTGACCAAAAGTCAGTGTTTATCGAGGGGAGTTCACACAAGTTACACGGTTGTTGGTTGAAATTTTAAGATCAATTGGCGACTATATAAAAATCTAAAATGTTCGAACTTTGATCGGAAATCGTGCTAAAATCGTTGATTCATGGCTATTAAGTCGGCACGTGTGGGAATAGCAACTCATCAGAATAGTCTCTTGGGTAATAATATGCGATTCATTATTTATAATTTATTGTTTATCAATGTTGTAAAGGCTTTATAGAAGTTTAATTACTTACAACTAAATCTAGTTTATTGTCGAGATAAAAACTTTCAATTGGGGTTCAACAATGTTTATTAATAAGTTTCGTGGAGGTGTTTATTTTACACAAGAAGTAATACGTAAACAATAGGTAAACAATAATAGTTTGAGGCAAGGTGGTAATTCTCCTTGTTTCTATTATGTTAGGGCGCTTTATAAGTTTCTCAGGCAAACTGAATAGGCTGAGAAAACTAAGAATCTCTACAGTTATAAATTGTTGGCTAATTTCAAACACAAAGGAGTTTTATTCAACATAAAAAGAGCCAAATCACTAAATATGCGGTTCAAGTGCAAAATTTGTCACGACTTTGTTGCATCAAACGTTAATTTTATTCTTGCTAGTAAAGTGTCACATCTGTGTAGCGAAATAGCTGATTTAAATGCAGAAAAGACTTAACACTAAAGTTGAAATTGTTCACGTATGATCGTCAAACATAAAAAGAATATTAAAGTTCCGTTAGAGTCAGCTTAGGTCATCGATTTTTTCGTTAATAGCAACCTAACTGACTATAAATAGTGGAAAATTTCTTTCGACAAGGCAGATGAAGACTATCTTGAAGGACACAAGTGTTTTTAAAAAAAGTAGAGAGACGTCTAGTCAAGCTATTTGGTACAATAGATATGGGGTTATTACGGCTCGATCCAAGGAGTTACTGATTCTATACAATTTCTTCGAGAAAAGTTTTTCTCTTTTATAAAAAAAGAAAAATATATGAATTTCTTTATGGCAAAATAAACGTAGCAATTTTATAAGAAGTTTATATTTAAGTACTTATTCCAATATGCAGTGGGAATTTCAACTTTGTATCCTGTTTTCAAATTCTACTGGCAATTAAGAAACGAACGTCAAACCGACGAAGAAATATACAATTCTTATAAAAATACCATTAAATATGTTAATAAAGCTCATTATAGGCGCACCAGACAAATATAATAGCCAAGAAACAACTTATAAATAGTAAAATTGAAACGAGTTAGCTAACTATTTTCCATAATACATAAATATACCTCTAGTGCAGATTCAATGTCGGACAAGTTTTCAGTATGAAAAATCTCTCTAGCGGTCAAGGCTGGCACGCAAGAACTTCTCGGCGATTCAAAAAAAAATTCAGTCGGTGATTGTGCTATGTGGCAGTAACTTTAAGAATTCACCTCGAGTTGACTACCGAAAGTAAGTTGCGATTGAATTTAGAAAAATTGTATCGATTACAAGTCTATTTGTTGGTTGTTTAGTTTTTTTAAAAGATTTAAAGTTGAGCTTTTGCCGACAAGTTTCCGGGAGAGTATTGCAAAATTTTTGGTATAAGATTCAATTTTGAAATTAGTTTTCGTTAATTTTCTAGTTTTTCAATCAAGTATTTTCTTCACGCATACTTTCAAGTAAATTGTTGATTTTAATGCAATTTCCTGGCATTTCTGTTCTTTTGATTGACTACTTATAATAATCCCAATTTGTTTCCAAAATTTCTAAAATTATCATTAACTGTACGCACAATTTCGCCACACAGTCAAATCTACATTCGAAATTAATGTAATTTTTTTATATGTGATTATCTCATTTATTTTTAACGAACTTAATTTTCAATCATCTGATCGTAAATTAATTCAAATCCACATGAAATGACGCGAATTTATGAAAAAATTTAGACGTAAAAATAAAATAAACAAATTAAAATAAGGGACCTTGTAGATTTGCATTACATTATTGGACACTCTTCCGTAAAAGATTCCTTTATTGATATACATCTGTTGTTAATTATAATTACAAATCGGGATCTGTTTTCAAAAAAAAGATCAATGGAAAAATTAGAAACACAACAAAACAACTCTATGACGATATTCTAGATTAGCTAATTATAAACAACTAATTAAAATTTCAAATTGACCAAAACTGAGAAGCGACAGGACCTTCTTCAGATTGAATTTGCGGGCTTTGTATTACCTTAAAATTAAACAAATAGTGCCAAATTTTTTCGTATTGTAAACATACCCGATTTTGCTTCAAAAAATGCCTCTTGATTAGAATAAATCGCTGTGTTTTGCTCAAAATACACAAATTACGATAAACTCGGCTCAAGAATCAATCGTTCGATGAGATTTTATCATAAATAAGTCGACAGCGACCCAAATCAGTAGTAAATTAACAATGAACTTTTGACATGCGATAATTTTCTGAATATTTGTTCAATCTTGTTCCAGATTCCTTCACTAGTGTCAACTAAGTTGCGTTTTAGTGCTACACGAACAGTGAGTCGTTATCATTATTGTTATTATTATTAAAAATTAGTGATAAAAATGGATAACAATCACATCATGACGAAAATGCAGGAGGCCGACGAGACTAATTCCCGTTACGTCCTCGAATTAGAACGCAATGAATTGTTGGAAAAACAAGAAGAATTCGATTTGAAATACGGGCGATTCTCGTTCGCTTTCCTAACAAGTTTCGAATTATTGGCGATATTGTCGTATTTAACAATAATTATAATTCTATTGCGGCGACAAAATGCTAAAAGTCGAACGAATTTCATTGTTGTAATGTGGGCACTATTGAATTTTGTTGCATTATCCGAGAAAACCATCCATCAAATTAGTACAACAACTGGAATATTTTATTGGTCGAATCATTTTATTGTAATTGGGGAAATGTTGAATGCGTTAAGTCGTACTTATGGTACTTTATTGTATATAGTTTGGTTCTTTAATCGTTACTGTCAACGGCCAAACTAACAAATATAACTGGTTTCTGAATATTTTAATGTTTCTACCGTTATTAATTTGTATATTTTTCGTTTATATCTATTTCTGTGTTGATGAATTTGTTTACGAAGTCTATACGCCAGGTAGTGATATAATTAATCTAGTTTTATATTTCGTTGTTACTGTATTATTTATATTTTCGCAAATTTTTAACGAGGAAACTTACAGTCACTCCCATTATGTTCTGTTAATATCGATTGTTAATTTAGTTAGCAACTTTCCAATATGTTTAACGATGATCTATATACGCTTTGTCTTGGATATATCGTGGATTTACAGATTTCATATCTATTTTGTCGATTTTATTTTAAATATTATTGCATGTAGTAACGCCTTCATAGCGCTATTTATGCTACTTATATTGAATAATAAATATAAAACCAACAAGAACCTTTACTACATATAAAATAATATTTATTTTAAATAATTATAGCACTCATTGTTTGTACCGCCAGTAATAAATAAAGTTTTCAAATTCTTTGAGTTTTATTTCGTAAAGATCTGAAATATTTATAGGAAAACAAGCAGGAATTAAACCAAAAGCACAAGTAACTGAGATTTGCTTTTATTTAAACAACGATAACCGGCCAATGTCAAAGTTTCTTTAATGATTTAGTAATAAGTTTGGAAAATCAGTTCCGATTCTTGTTTATTTTCTATATCCTGTAGGCGTATTATACAAATCAAACTGGAGTAATAAATCAATCGACAAACAACATTAACAATCAGGTATTGTAAAAATAACGAGATCGATATAACAAACAGATTTCTGTATTGTTTACACAATTTATTGTAATAGAAGTCGTATAAAAATCCTGCTGTTTACTGCAATACAATTCAACCAACAAAAATTGTATACATTTTAAGCTATTGTTGACCCAAAATAACCGGTTGTTCTAGTGTTCCACAGCTCTTTAATAACAATGAAACAATGTATGATATTATGGAAAATATTACAGTTTGCCACAATTTCACGCTTGATCCTTATTAAATTTGCCACAATTTATTCATTATAGTCTGTTTTTCCTTCAAATATAATGCAAATTCTTGAAACTAGACAAGCCAATAAAGTATTTAACTACAATAAAAGCGGAAAACTTGCTGAAATTGCAGTATTGGAAAAATATGAGGCTCAATTAGAAGTTTAAAAGTTTGCAAGTCGGAACGAATAAAGAACGGAATCATTTATTTGAAAATACAACAATAGAAGTTCCGAATTTATTTAATACAGTTGTGGATAGATGTAATTTTTGAATTTACGGTTCTTTATGGAGTTAGTAGAGTGAAATTGTTCAAAATGTCGAAAACTAGACGGCGAAAGCTCCAAGCACTTTAGCGTAATAGATCGGAAAAGCTCAAAAGTTAACCGATATCAAAAATTCAACCACCAACTATGGACGCAAAAGGATTGGTTAGATACGTGAATTCAAGCAACTAAAATGCATTCTTGTTGATAGCAAAATGATCCAATAATGCATAAATATGCATAGCATGAAGATATAACGGGAATTACGAAGCATCTAGTTATATCTTCATACGATTCGATTATTTTACATAAAATAGAATGAAAATGATGTTTTTGTTAGATGGCAAAAGTTCATACTGTAGAAGGCAAATTTATTTTAATTCTTGATTTAATTGAATAAATTTGATCCAACTGTAGAAGCAAATGAATTCTATAATGTCGTATTCTGTTAATAACTTATTCAAACGCGTTTATGGTTATTTGGATTTTGTTTAGAATTTATGCAACAAGATTAGAATAACGGTCATCACCAATGACCGCATTCTAAACTTGTTCCATGAACTATTTTCTCTACCATTATTCAAAATAATCATTTAAAACTGATCTCAATTTGTAAAATATCGAGGCATATCATACAAAAGGTAGTGCAACCTAGAATCAATTAAATCATTGCATAATCAGCTGCACTGTATAACTTCAAATAATATAAAAATTGTAAAAGAAAAGAATAGTAAATGTAAAAATATAAAACTGAATATTCTTATCAAAAAATCATTAAAATAGAAAAAAGTACTTACTTATACAAACAATTCACCAATTCTTCAAAATAATGAAACAATAACACGCAAACATTCGAATACGAATGACAAATTTGGAATTTTAAGGTTAGGTATCTACGATATCTGGGGACATTTGTTGTCAACCCATTCCCTTATAGGCGCGTAATTTAAAATTTTGATAATCTGTTGGCCAAATTGAGTCGGCACAACCAAATTTCCTAAACTTTTACTTTATCATTCCAATTCAGTTAATGTCACTCTTATTTTCTTCTGCTTAAAGAATTTGTGTTACTTGTACGTGTATTTCTTTCGATTGATTAAAATAAATTATTTATTCAATTAATACGAATAAAGATAGTCGAAATTGAAATTTTTAGGTCAGCAATTTAAGTAAATTGATACAGATTTTCTAAGGTTAAAGGAGAGTTAATTAACTTTCAATTACAAGTAGCAATTAATGAAATAATAAATCAAAAACTGGACCAAACGTTCCAACATTTGAGTACATTTGGTTCCATTTTATAAAAATCCCTTGTACATAGATACTCTGCTATATCTGAAATCTAGCCAGAGGTTGATTTCCGGTTTTTTTTTGATTAATTTTTAATTTTATTTAGTAATTTCTGTAGAAAATCTGTCTCAATATACATTCCGAAATGTTTGGCTGCCTAAATATTATCTGTCGAAATATTTTTAGAGTTGCTCTTAATTCGTCATTGGAGCGCCTCAATAAAGCCCGATTTCAACTGATTTTAGCCTCAAAATCTAGCCTGCTCATCACTTTTCTTGGAGAAGTTTGCTATTCATCCATCAAAAACCGCTTTAAAGCTATCTCCGGATTGATTTTTTCGTGTTCAACCCAAATTTCAAGGCATTGTTGTTCTATCAAGCTTTCGTGATAATGTCCATTAATTAATTCATAACTACGCTATAGATTTCTATCATGCCCTGTATAAAATTGGTAATTGAGTTACAAATTTGTATAGTTTGAGATTGGAATCGAAATTTCCGGCCTTTTCAAAACTACACGAATTTAATCTATACAAAGTTGTGTAGATCACATTAGATAGTTTGAAATTAACAGGAAGATGGGCTGTATTTCATTGGATTTTTTAGTACAAATAATAATTTTGGAATAATTCCAGTTTCCAACTATTATTTTGTTTATCTATAATTGGTGTAATTTAGTTTTCAGTAAATATTTATGGTACGAGGAGAATTTTACTGGGTTGTTTTCACAAAAAGAGTACCACAGCTCTTTTCTGAATAGTACGTTAATTATTTGGGATAAAATATAAAGCATATTCAGTTCACTTACAATATGCATCATTAATCCTTCAATTTATTTCTTGCTATTAAATTTAGACGTTTTTGCTGTGTACCCAAGAATATTTCGTTGATGCTGTTCAAACAACAATTAGGTACAAGCTTCCAAATCGGTAATTTATTGACTTTCCCCCTACAAAACACTCTAGTATTGTATTTTAAGTTATCTTTATACCCAGTATGACAATATTGTTGAGTTTAAAACATAAATTGTGTTGTAAAAAGCCATTTAATAGCCTCAAAACACAATCAAAAATATGCGCATCAGTTTAAACTGGGAGAATAGAGCGAAAGTCAGGCATTGAATGTGTATTTGGTGATAAATTCGAGGCGAAAATGCAATTTTTCCGAGCTGGATAGAATAACGTATCGATCCACAATCACCTGAATTGATGTCCTCACTCGGTTGATTAACTCATCAAATTGAAAAATAAGTGTTGACAAAACCAATAAAACGCGTCAAATACAAATAATTGTATTTGTCAGTTAAAATATCATTGTCGTTATTTCAAGTTATATGCCTCTTTTTGAATTAGGCCTTTCTTTTGACATGTCTCTATTAGTTGTGTTCGATGTCATCAACGCTAATGGAACTTTTTCTTCTTCATGTGGTTTTATTATTTGCAATCTTCCTTATGGTCTTTTCAATTTTTGTCGTGTGCTTGTGACATTGGCAATTTCTACCCCAAAATTCTACGATTTCTTCATTCACTAACCAATTATTTTTTGGGGCAAATTTGCTCGAAATATCGCCTTAAAAAGTCCACATTACAGGCAACAATTGACACAAATCAGTTGTTCATCTTCTCTTAAATTTACCAGTGAATCGTTAGATATTTAAGATTGGAAAATTTTGCGAATTTTTCAAGTTTTAGATCGAAAAACTGTTAAATTTTTGCATCCAAATCAAAGACTTTTATATCAATTAATATTTCTACTTATCAACATCAATCGGGATTGCTTCAAGAGCGATTTAGACAATGTGAAGACCTTTGCTCTATTATCATCGACTACAATAAACTTTGATAAGGTGTTCAATTCACTATAAAGTTGATTTATCGGACGAACTGTATAAAATGCGGCCACGGTCCATTTGGCGGACCTTTCTTATTGATAAACAATCTCTTAAAGAAATAAACATGACGAATATTGGCCCGAAAATCGCTTCAATCGAACTGTAAATACACCAAATTTGGTCGCGTAACGAACAAAAAATGGAATTTTTTCATAAAATCCAACCGTATTTATTTTGAAATTTCAGCGATTATCGTCATTTCAAAATTATGTACTATAAACATACAATTGTGAATGCTGTCAAGGTTAAAACAATCAACAATAAACCAGAAACATTCATTAAAGTTTGTGTAGTTTTTTGTAAATCCTGTTTCGATTAACAACAACGACGATAATAAACGAAAAAATCGGAACGTTCCAATAAATATAAATATGCGCAAATTTGATTGAATTGTAAAATTGCAATTAACACAAATGGAAGCGTATAATATAAGTTTCGATTTTGACGATGGTGAAGACCCATTTTCGTCGCTAAATTTGAATAAAATCGCCGAAGAATCAGAATCAACGGATAGTGTCTACGATATTTACAATATTTGGGAAATTATCGCCTTGTTAATAAAATTTGTTATTTGTGTTGGTTCATTAGGTGCCAGTATTTTTCTTATTTATGTCTTTATCAAATTCAAAAATCTACGTAAAGGTAGTAACGTTTATTTTTTCTATTTTTCGATATGTAATATAATTGTTATGTTATTTATACCGCTCTATTCGTTGGTACACGAATTGGTTTTATTTAAATTAACCGGAGATTTTCCATTATGTATCATATATGAATTAAATTCAATTATAGCAAGCCTGGAAATTTGCTTAATTACATCAATTGCAATCGATTGGTATTTAGTTTTAATTAACAATAAATTAGTCGATAATTATGAACGTTTTCAAAAATTTCTGATAATCTTCATCAATACTATGTTCACAATATTGTTCATAATATTCTCAATAAGTTGTTTCTTGGATTTTTTTATATTTACCGACTATTCCGGCATTGTTATTTATGCTATCTCTCTATTCATAATTGTAATAATAAATTGTTTAGTTTATAAGAAACAATTAACTAGCGATCAATTAAAATCGAAATATTTACTAACAATTTCCACGTATATGTTATCAACTTCAATACCAGCATTTATAACATTTTTCATATGGAGATTTACACCAGATGAACATATGACCGGTGGTGTAATCATATTTTTAGATATTGTCGAAACACTTGATGAATTCCTCGTATATAGTACAGCTATTGTTATTGTTTATCTATTAGGTTATTATAATAAATATTATAAAATGGCATATGATTCGATCTTAAAGAGATCAGTGAAGACTTATCAGCAAGATAATTTGGACGAATCTGGTCATAATGAGCCAACAACAACAAATCAAACAACGATAACCAGTAATATTATGGTGGATTGTTAATTTTTGTTGATAATAGTTGTAATTCGATATTTACAATAAAAACTAATATCTAATTTGTTTTTGTGATTATAATTATTATTTATCGCTTATTTATCAAATATTTGTATAAACATGTAGAATTCCAACGAAAACAAAAGCTAAGGTCAAGATCATTAGAAATATTTAATCAATTATAGTAGCCCCGCGTTGAAATTCTCTAAAATTTCCAACTAAAATCAGCTTGAAGCAACATTTTGATATGCCCCAAACTTACAGCGTAAATAGACATTTCCAATAGGGGTTGGAAGTGAATTTGACACCCCAGGTCTTAACCTAGATTCAACCGACTTTCCACTTGAAGATTTTGAGACACGATTTCTTTTCTAAGTACAATTTAGAGAGTTGCAGGGTGAAATATGCATGCAAATGTTTACTTTTAATCAACCTTTAAAACACCCTCGGGATGGAATGAATTAGAAATTTCTGCAATTGATAGTTGGAGAATGCATCTTACAATTAAACATCTCTATTGAAAAACTGCATTTATTTGTTATCATTTGATACGAGTAGAATTGTCAGCCTGAAGCAATAGAATATTTTGATATACCTCAAACATTCAAACTATGCTTAAATAACTTCTAGTCAAGTTTATTGCCCTAAAGTCATGCCCCAGATTCACCTCAATGCTCAACCGACTCGACTAAAAATTCATTTTGTATTGTAACAGTACAATTTAAGAATTATCTTGGGATATGCTAAATTTAATTCCAACAATGGTAATTATGGCATTTTGTAATTATTCCGCTTAAATTGTGTCCTTTCAAGCCTTATATTTTGCGATATCACCACCAATACTTTTATGTTAATTTTTGGAGTTAATAACGTTTACACTACAATTTTGCACAAAAATCTGCTACTCTTCCTTTTAATTTCTTCAAGACTAATGGGTCTACTCTACGATAATGTCCAACATGTTGTTTACTGTCTCACTTAAAACTTGATGAATGTTTCCAATTTATATAACAGATTTGTTGGGAAATTAAATAAATGGAGCAACAAAACATTATTAAAACATAGAGTAAACATTAATTTTGTCCAAGCCATTTCGGGACGACTATAATTTGTTTTATTTATTTTTTAATCCTTAAAATAATTGTATCGATAATCGAAATTTAATCGGATTAATGGCTTTGAAACCTGTTCACTATTAAACTATAGGCTAGTGTAAATAAAATCATTGATAAAGCATTAAATTTATAAATCCTTGAGAAGTGAAGATCCGCTTATTGTTTAAGTATTAGATTTAATCTTGTTCTCAAGGATTATCGTCTAAATCTCAGCAATATAGCGTTTCAATACTATTTATTTCAAATTCCTATCCAATAATAATTGAATAAATCCGGTTACATAATGATCTGTTGTATTAAAATTCCTAATAATTCCCCTTGATTGTTTCAATTTATTTGCGAGTTGTATAATTAATCAAATCAATAACCGTACAATTGTTGTTTTGTGTGTTGTAGACTATTTAGATTGGATTTCAACACTTGATAATTATACGGAAATACAAGAAGCCCCCATTGTAATTACGGAACTGTTATTTATTTAACAATGTTCAGCTAAATTCGAACATAAATCCCAAATGATTATCACTGAAACTTTTGTGCGAACAAATCTTTGTTGTGCTGACAATAGGCTTTTGTGGACATAACCGGAAATCTCCCTATTATTTATTGATTTTAGAATATCCATCATTATTATTATGCTGCATCACAGTTTTTCTAAAAACAAACAATTAGACGAATTCATAAATAATAATTTCTATTCACTCTGTTGGCGATGATAATTGAATTCCATGTATCATCATGCACGACAGAATGCAAAAAATACAACAGCTAGAATGACAGCCAGTAAATCTCAACTAATACTGGCTTTAAAGAGACTGAAATACAGACGGAATTTTATAAAAAAGTCCTGAATAAACAAAAGCGACTGATGTTCTTTGGAGTGGATTTGTAATTGTTTGAAAACGATGTTTCCAATGACAACAATTTCTGGAAAACTGCTGCTTTTTCCTCTGGCTTTTCAGCCATCGATTCTACCGCCCTCAACAATAATAGAAGAATTTTAAAAGAGAAACACTCAATATTATTCTAGCTTGTACTCGAAATGCGTGGAAATAAAACAAGTTGGGATGGTTTTTAAACAAATCAGCCATAAACAAGCGTGATATTAGCATGAATGAAAGCGGTGATATTCTGTAACTATCAATAAAAAAATTGTTATCTTTAACACAAGCAATTTTAGAGCTTAGGGCAATTTCCTTGTCAGACAAAGCTTGTAGACGATGTTTTAATTCATTTAATACATAATTACTCTATTGTTCAGGCGAAATTTAGCTAAATTAATGTAATTTTAACGAAAATTTGGCCACTTGTTTTCTTAAATACACTTACCAATGTAGCTGCTTTACATCATATCCGTTAGAGCTCCCACGTCTAGAATCAACAGAATTACATTCTTGTAAATGAACAACAACAATTTTGATATTAGATAAGTTTATGAAATTTAGTAATATGGGAATATTAGAGGACTGTTTCAACGAAAATTTTGTTCTAGATTGGCTGAATTTTTGGCTTTTTTTTGATAAAAAAGCTACAGAAATATTGTGAGAATTGAAATCTTTCTTGGCACATTGAGTTTTTCATCTCTGAACGTTTTGAGGAGCGTAAAACAGCCAAAGAAGTGAATTTATGTTTACAGTACAGATTGCCAGCTTTGTATATAGAATTTTTCAGCCAATTTTGGTAATAATTACAATATTAAAGAGCAATTTTTGATTGAAGCAATATTAACTTAAAATTTGTTTATTACAATAATTTCTATTGACTCTTCAAATTATCACGATTACATTATCACTAAAAATTGTTTTAGATGCTAATTATTGATATTTTATTCGAATTATTCAATAATAGTATATTATATACCAAGGGGCTAAAGCGCGTCATTTCGTCCCGAGAGTGGAAGTTTATTTAATAACCACTCGAGGGACGAAAGAAAGCACTTTAGTCCCGAGGTATATACGATATTTTTTGCACTTTCGGAAATGTTTAAAGCAATAAATTTAAAAAATTAAAGATTTGGAAATATCTATTACCATTTTTATTATGGGGTGCTATGCTAATTTACCATAGTTACTGCATTAATAAACAAGATTAATGAAATCGTCATTATAGAAAGGTAAGCAATGTCTGAAAATTTCAATTTAAAAAAGGTATTTTGCCTTCAAAATCAAAAAAAATTATACGAACACCAGTATAGAATATTCATAAGTTGGTGTCACAAGAAAAAAGCAGAAGTTAATGAAGATTCTCTGTTAGTATTTTTTAATGAAAATCAACATCAAAATTTTTAATAAAATTTGACATTTCTTAGACTTTTGTTGTCTTGGAAACATTTATTTATTTTTCATTATATCCCTAGGGATATAATGAAGTACTTTAGTCCCTGTTTTGAGGGACTAAAATCTCACTTTAGTCCCGAAAGTGCAAAAAGAATTGATTTCAATTCTTTAATGAATCAAAATTAATAACTCAATCTTCTTTTTGTTCTTTAAAATTGAGTTTTTTGTAAATTGCGTATGAACGTTTGATTATAGTGCTTTGGAAAGCTCTTTTGCAGCTTTTTAGAGGTAGTCAAATTGCGGAATTTGAGCTTGGAATCTACTTGATACAATTCGTTAATTAAGTCTGTAAAAAGTTGTTTGACATCGAGTTCGTAGGCTGATTTTAAAAGTATCTTTCTAGACGGTTCAAGGAGGTTATCTAAGAACTATTAACAAAGCCACAATAGTATAAACGATCGGATACAAAAGAGATTAATTATAATTTAATTGCTGTTTCCAACCACTATTAATAAATTATTGATTCGAAATGAACTGGGTGCGTGTACTTTGAATTGTAAATTAAACATTGAACGCACTAATCGATCGTGTTATTACATTTTAAGTTCAATAGAACTCGATTTTTATTTAAAAAAACGAAAAATCGAGGGCTGGATTTTTACAAAAAGACGCAAATTCACGTTTGATGATTCGACAATTGCCTTTCCACTTATTTTTTATAAGCTCGGCTGAATCAATTAAACAAAGCGGTATCGCTGCTTTTTTAATTAACAGAAAAATCTTAATTGAAGGCAGATTGTAATTTACTTGCAATTTTCAATAAAGAACACGATCAAAGTAAACGATAATTCTTTGAATTATTCATCGGAATATCGATTACGTTAATTACCCGATGTCGAATTGAATACATTGAAACTTCCATCATGATCAGCGATTTTATTAAAGCTCTTAATTGATGACGGACAATAACTCAATTGAGAATATTTCAAAATTTAATTTTATTATAAATCAATTTTGTAACGCAATAAAACGCACTAAATTTAGATTAATCAAACAACAGATATCCGGCGTGTATTCCAGTTTCAGTCATCTGTGCGATTGTTGATTGAATTGTTTTCAAATTAACTCGATTAAATCGTAATTACAAATAAGGTGAGTTTTTTCGGATTTCCGCTAATATTAGAATTAAAATTATTGATTTTAGATCGAATAAAATGCCGATAATTGACAAAAACGCCAATGAATCGACGATATTCAAAGAATTCGAACAGCCCTTCTTTTCGCTCGATCACAATACGTATATGTATGAAAGTCGAAATTTTTTTGCTTTATTTGATATGTGGCAAGCATTATCGTTGATAATAAAATTTCTAGCATCGTTGATTTCATTGGGGGCCTGCTTCAGTTTGATCTATTTGATAGTGAGATTTCTTAAATTAAAATCGAATAATAATGTTTATTTGTTGCATTATTCGATTTGGTATTGTATTGAATTATTGTTGGTGCCGTTTTTCGAAATTGTATTTCAATGGTTATTCGAATACCGCGTTCCATTCTTTATTGTTTGTAATATTTATCAAATAGTAACGTGCAATATTTTTGCAAGTTCCATTTTTATTACAATGTATCTATTTGATTGGTATTTGATTAACATCGATAGCAGTTTAACTAGAAATTATCAATTATTTCAGAAAATTGCGCTAATTGTTTGTTATATTTGTCTATTTTTACAATTATCAATGTCAACATTTGGTTGTTTTACGTATATGGTGTATAGTGAAATTATGCCTGTAATTTACATAATTTTATTGATTTTCAATATAACGATGAAATTTTGTATAAAACGGCGTAAATTGAATGAAGATTCGACGAAACCGTTTCAAATAACTATCGCAGTATTCCTGTGTTGGTCTCCAATTATATTAACTTACATTATAGTTTTATTGCTTGGATTTATCGATTTTTACAGTCATGAATTTTACACAATTTTACAAGGAGTTTATCAATTTTGCGAAATTTCGACCTATTTAAGCCCAACAATTGTCGCTTATTTGTTGTACGAGAATAATCGCGATTTTCGAAAGTGTTTCAATACGATTTCTCGTCGTTTCAAAAATAGTGACGATGATGATAATGATGATGACGATAAAACTGAAAATGATGGTGGATTTACAAATATCCAAGCGGATAGAGTTGCAATTTTGTAAAAATTATGTAATTCAACCGATTCAATAAATAAATTTATCTGTTATTGGATTTGACGCCCCTTTATTCGTTTCAGTTATAGCGAAACGATAAAATACCATAAACATGACTTATCTTAAGAATAAATCCGGTAGGAGATATTTTAACGGCCATACTAACAGGGAAATTTCAACTAAATTCTTTTATTTGGGTTAATATCCGTTAAAACCTACAATTTAACACTACTTTTTACTCTGTTTCCTGGTTTAATTATTCAGCTTTAATGCTTGCAGTATTTTTAAATTTACAATGCTAATGCAGATCCTCTTAAAATATATTTACAATTGTTTATATTTATTAGAAATCGGACTGTCGTTTTATTCGAGCGGTAATAATATGCCTTGCAGGTTTACTGGCGATTTTCTCCACTTGAATAATATTGTTGTCTTTTATTTTGAGGACTCAGAAACAGACACAGAAAAATCATCTGTAAGTTTCCTTTTGAAAAGCGATACCAACAATCGAAAAAATAACAGATTATTGCTTGATAAATCGTCTTACAATTAGTGAAACTGTGACCAAATATTTTGATTAATGATCGTGTTATTTCAGCTACATTAAGAGAAATTATACATAATTAATCTAAATTTAAACTAAAAGGGTCAGTACGATAACTTTCAATAGTTTGCCGAGAAATAATGCGATCGAATAAGATTCTAAAGGGCGGTTATAATAAACTGTTAGATTTGTGCTTTCATAATTAATCCAAGATTTACGCCTTAAATTTCTATTGATAGAAATAATTTCTCCATTAATTATCAAATAAAAGGATAAAACTTGTGTTATTTGTGGTGATTTTAATAAAAAATATTCTATCCATTTGCGCCCTTTATAAATAAACATTTAGACTTGATTGTGTAAAATTAGATGTAAACTATGAATGGATAAATTGAGTCTTCTGTTTAGTTTAACTGCACATTTTATTCAACGTTTATTTCAAATTTTCGCACACCATTAATTTAACTCTAACTAAATCCAGTTTTATATATTTATCAATTTCACAATATACAAAATAGGCGGTTGGGATCAAGTTCAATAGGAATTTTATCAGTAAGGGACCATTTAGGTGATTTGATCGCCTTTGAGGAGCGTTTCAGTTACGATTTCAGGCGAATTTTGTTATTGAATCAAAAAGAAAACGAGTCGCCTTTTTGCATTTAAGTCGAAATAACGAGACAAGTTCAGATTTGAAGGATCTTTACCCGTTAAAACAGAAACGACGAACACTTTCAGCCGTTTCAATAACGGCAAATTTGGAAAATATCTAAAAGAGAGAGCTTCATTTTTCGACACTTCGAACTAAAATTCGTTCGATATCGAAAAGTTGTCTAGTTATTCTAAATTAATAAGTTGAATAATTGGAAAAAATAGGCTAACTTTAATAAAATTCAAGATTGTAACAATACAGAGTTATAAGAGCTACAAGCTAGTTACGCGAACAAGAGTTGTTTAAAAAGTGGAAAAACCGGCAGTAGTAAGTTGATTTTCGATCGTATTTGTGTTACTTTAAAGTTACAATTGTTCTGTGATCGTAATAGACGAGGAGAAAACTTGAAAAAACGCTGCTGTATGGAGAATTGTAGAATTTATGTCAACTGTACGTTTGTTTTAAACTTGTCTCTTTATAAATTGTCAACATTAATGGCCAACGAGTTTTTGAATCTTCAAACTTTTTAATAATAAACAGTGTACGAAGTTGAAAATTTGTTAATTCATTGGAAAGATTAAGAAAACAAAAATTTGTAACTTACGAAGTGGAGAATAAGGAATAGCAAATTTTATGGTTTTAATTAAATGTAAACATCTGTTGTACGACAACATTAATTTCGTTAAGATTATGCTAATTATCTTAAATTATTGTTTATCTAACAATTCCTGACTCAGATTTGGATTTTATTAACGTTTAATAGAAACAAAATAATGATAATTTCCACAAAACTTAACCATAATTTAGATGGAATTCAAATCGATTTATGGAAAGCATCCTTAAGACATTTAAACCACTCTACACTATAACTAATTACTGTGGATTACAGTTGGTATTAAATTGTATATTATACTAATTTATATTACTATTGGTAATATTTCAAAATTTATGACATTTACAATATATACGGTAAGACAATTTGTGATTTATTTAGGGAAGATTGAAGATAAATTGCACGAACAATTGGATTTTGTTTGTGAACAAAGGTGTAACGTTCAATCTAGAACAAGACAAATTGTAATATAAAGTAGTGATGGAAGAAAAGTGGGACAATAGAAAGATTGAAATTGAATCGAGATCAAAGTTGACGAGAGAATAAACGGAAAAATATAGTTGAATAAGTATAAAATCGATACTGATGCACTTTTAAAAGCCCTTTATTAATTTTAGATTAAGGCAACAAATGCATCAGCTGTCGTGTAGAGCTTTAGAGAGAATGTATCGGTTTAGATTTATATTTAGCCTGATATATTACAAGCTCCTCTGTCATATATTCTAGAGGAACACGCAATATATGGTGGTTTCTTTATTGCATATCAACATAATAAACTTTAAATCTGACAGTGAATCGAAATTAAAAACAATGTATTCGATTTATTTCTAAGTCGAACAGATTGTACAATGTAATAACATGTCAGTGGGTGCTTATACTGGAATACTAAACGTCAGTCAATACTATGAAAGTCTGTTCGTTTCATAATACTTGCCAACATTTGTTACCACTTCGGCATTATGTGTGAAATAATAATATAGACGTGTAGTGTGAAATGAAGAAAAACTTTTCTCGTTCGTCTGTTATTGAGAAGTAGTGAAGAATTCAATGAGAATTTCTGGAAAAAGCGCGACTACAAGGTGGTGTATAGGGACCAAAGATTTAACGATTTAAACTCTTAAAAATTGACCAATGGTACGCAGAAATCTTAGTTGGTAGATGATTATTAAATCAGTTTTTTTTAATAGGATTTATAGCGAATGATTTAGAATCGGATTCAATTTCCCCAAAGAATCTAGATTCCTTTGAATTATAATAGTTTCAGTTATTTAATTAGTAAAATTCGATAGAAACTGCCAATTTAACACGCGAAATATGCCGAATTTTAACTTTAAATTCTTGATTAGGGCCGCATTTTGTCTACAATTAAAGTCGATACTAATGCGAACGTTTTTCGAATTTTCATCGAATTTTAATGAAAAATCGACATTGTTAATAAATTTGATAGAAGGCAGACCGTTTAAATTGTGCAATTTTAATTGATTTATCTTGTAAATCAATTATTAAACATCTGGCCCGAACCGGTGGGCGTATAATTTTCCGACACATTCGATAATCAAATTAACCATCCGAACAATAAGTTGTTTCCAAAATCGACTAATTATAAGGTAAATTTTCTTTATTTTCTGTAAATTATTGTTAAAAATTGTGAAATTTTCAGATGCCACCTGTAGAGGTCAATTTCACCGAATTACTCGACGTTAACATCAATCCAATTTTTACAATAGATCAAGATGAATTCGTTCGACGATTCAACAATGATACGAGAATTATGATTTTTTACACTTTGTACCTGTTTGTTGAAGTAGCAGTTGGAATGATTTCATTAATTTGTTGTTTATTTTTGATATTTCCAATTTGGAGATGTCGAAAATTGCGAGATACTCATCGAATTTTCCTGATAAATTACGCCATTTGTTTCGCGATTGATCTAGCAACATTACCATTGTTTAATTTTTTTACAGAATTAATAGTACGCTATTATGTAGATTTTCATATTTATTGTTTAATTCGCGATATTTCAGCTTATAATTTTCTAACCAGTAGTATTTTTATAACATTCTTTTCCATCGATTGGTATCTTGTAGAAACAAAAAATATTTTAATGAGTTATTACAATTTATTCCACAAAACAATAATAATAATAACGTACTGTTTAACAATTTTAAAATTTGCAATTTCTAGAACGGTTTGTTACACTTATTTCAGTTCGGATAAACTTTCTTTAATAATCTACCTAATTCTATTTGCAATTTTCGTTATTATAACAATTTTAATTAAATTTAAACACTTGGAAAATGGAGCAAATACTGTTAAAATTACAACGATAGGTTTATTGTGCTGGTTACCAGATGAATTACTCTATCTTTCCGTTTCAATTGTACTCAAATCGGATATTTTCTTTTCAATACAATTTCTCCGTGCGTTTTTTACGAATTATTTCAATAAGTGCACCGATTTTAATTTGGAATTTTGCGTACAGAAACCATCAAGATTATCAGCGAGTCTTCAACCAGATGAAAAATCGCTCCAAACTTAATTTAGAGGATGAAAATATGGAAGAAACCGGTAATATTCCAGATACTATACCGATATTGTAAATCTCCAGTGTATTTGAACAATAAAGCTTTAAATTAATCCTGAAATTTAATTTTTTGCAAGATAACTTGGCTCCTTGCTATAATTTCTTTGAAATACTTTCTAATAATATATTCAACTAACGATGTTTTCTATGTACTTTGAAGTTAGTCGTCAAGGTTTGTCTTATTAAAGGAATTTCACAAAAAAGACCGTACTGAAAAGAAACAGAAAGTTTCGCTTTGTTCCAAAGTTTATTATTGAATCGCGTTTTTTTGCAACTAGAAGAGTAAGCCGGTCCATCTGCAATGGAATTTTTGCGTTCCCTTCAAATTCCCAAGAAAAATAATAAATGTTAAAGTTCATGGTATTGGGCAAATAGGATAAAATCACTCGACGAACTTGAGCCTGTACCCTATTAAATACTTTAACGTCTTGTGTAATTTGTGAAGTTTTGTTATAAAAGTTTCGATTTATATATCGAGAATTTTTTACCGATTAAAATCGTAAATCTTTAGGTTGAACCAACATAATGTTGTTACTACCGATATTGGGGAACCTGATTTTAAATTTTATACCATCAGAATTGTTCTTTTTCGATAAAATTTGCAAAGATTTATGATTTTGCATATTTAATACGGTAGAGAAATTGATGGTGGTGACAAAATTTACGTTAAATGGCACGTTATTTGAATTTATAGTAAATGTAAATATTCTTTATTTCAGCGCTGTAGCTCTTATCTTTGCGAAAATGAGAAATTGTAGTTTATTTTAGTGGGGAGAACATTTAATAAAATACCATTTTATAAAGTGCTTTACAATAAAACTTGTCGATTTTTAAAACTTTTACACATGTTGTAGCTTTAGAAATTGACTCTACACGAAACAGAACAACTAAGTGGATAGGAAGTAGTTTTCCTTATAAACTCCAACAACAGGGAGTGTTGAAAATAAGACAAATTTTTCGTAATGTAATTATAATAACTGACCTACACAACTTTAAAATCGATAGTTCAACTAAGTTTCAAAATAGAAAATATCAAGGCTATAAATTTAAAACTTTTACGAATAATTTAAAGGTAAACTATTGTATTAAGCGCAATTTAGATGGAACTACAACTTGAACATTTTACATCTAGGACGAACTGTGGAAGTAGTAAAATGTAATAGCCGTAACTTGGTTCTTTTGCCAACTTTTTTATCAACAATTATTCATCACCAACGTCCTTGGCCTGGAAATTTGCTCTTGCTGATCTTTTAACAGCGCCCGATTCTAGCGTAAGAATTCCATTCAAACGGACACGTACCTTATTGTTTGTCCGCTTAAAGATGACAAAATCGATTCGTTGAAATGTTTTCAATTATTCCAACACAATACTGAGGCATATTAAACGATTTTTATATCAGCAAATCTTCAAGTTCGTCTTGACACGAAATAAAATTTTATTGTGTCTTTTCCGCTACATTGAACCGTTGAAATGCTTTTAATCTCTCAATCGCCCCATTGATTTTGAGTTTAATTGAGTTTCAATATTTTATATTTAATGTTTTATAATGGAAAGTCGATTAGTTTTGATGATTACAGTCGAGGGTGGTTACCTTTTATTCGCAACAAACCTAGTCTTCAGCACAATTGGTGAAAAATTACTTGAATTAAACTTGAATCTACAATTATCCCTAATTCTCCTCAATACACCTAATAATAAGTCGAAATTTTTACAGTTAAGATTTATTTAAACAAATTATATGGTAATCTATTTAGAAATTTATTTAATTCTGTGTAATTTGTACACCGTTAGTTTCTGTAAAAACAACAGCCTGGTCTTGCATATTATCATAAACATTACACCGACATGTAATGACACGTTTTATAAAAATATTGAACTGATTATCGGCCATATAAAGGTAGATGATATTGAATAATGGACTAGTAAAGCCGATTATTGTCACTAAAATAAATACAGTCGGATTATGGATGCCTAATATTGATAATAATGCAGCTATCAGTGTCGGTAACCATAACAAAATCGAAATATTCGCAATAGACAAACCGATATTCGGTTGTGGATTAATTAGACGTCTCGATTTAAACTTATGTACAATATTCATAACAATAACAACAATAAATAAGGCAAGATAGGCGAAAACTAATATTAACATTGTTAGAAAAGTTAAGTAATAACTGATACATTTATGAAGAGTTACACTACAAAATAATAAACCACAAAAATAGATGAGAATTAGGAAGAATTTATAAACTATTGTGAATTTGTGGTATTTACGTTCATGGTAAGTTTTTAAATACCAGTCGCTTATAATTAAAAATATAACAAGTACGATTAATAACAACAACACTATTTCAACAGTATTTAAAATACATGACAGGTCAAGACTGATCGTGTAAATTATATCGAAATCGATGAAAAGTCTAAACAACAACGGCGATGTGAACAAATAAATTGAATGTAATATTGTCATATTTAACAATATCATATTTGTTGTTTGTTTGCGTAATTTTTCATATTTTAATATTGTAAAAATCAATATACAACACGATATAAATGATAAAAGTGTTGCTATTGTGTATACTTCTAAAAATAAACGTTCATAAAAGTTAGCACCGCGACGGTACGATTCTTCTTCAAGTTCTACTGTACTGTTGCTCACTGAACGATTGGCAATCTCTTCTGGGTCCATATTTGTTTAAAAAAACACCGAAATTTACAAAAAATCAACTAACACACACGAGGACAACAATTTCACAAGTTTATATTAATAAAGTCTGCAACACACTGACGGTACAATTGTTACTAATAAAAGAACACGGCCGTTATCAATCTTTATCGTAATAAATGTTGAGTACAAATCATCACGATTCATACGAACCGACTGACGATCCTAACGAATTATTTTGTTCATTTTTGCGTAAGTTAGAATAACAAATTTATAATTCTGGTGATATCATAAAATAAACGTTGATAATGCTTTAAAGAATTGATAAATTAGAGAATTTCTAGAATTATTTATCTAATAAACAACAGATTCACTTTACAACTAAGTTTTCGTATTGAGATTTTGATAAATTATAGTTGAACCTGTTTGTAATTCGCAGAACAACATTCAGATAGATGTCGTCATCTATCTCGGAATAAATATGGAAAAGGTTATCCTTGTTTATTTTAAATTATTCAAAATCATCCAAACATGATATGAGTTGAGACTGATTTGCTGTATTTTGATTTTTTAGAATTCACGGAGATAGAATGGTGGATGCGCCAAATAAATTGTCATAATTAGGATTATGCGAAAGCTTGGAAGTTCCTTGATAAAACTACACAATTTTAATCTAATTCAACCCTCAAATCATCGATAAACTACTCCAAAAACTTATACCTTGATTCAAAATAAGGCCGAATTGGTCGAGTCTTACCCCAAAGCTATTTTATCAAACCCAGCAACTGTTAGATTACTGTTAATTACCTTTCTTCATCCTTTAAATATCCGTCAAAATTGCCAATTAATCCGCCAAATTCTGGATTTTTTGTGGGATACTTGCAATTTGCTCATTTCTAGTTCTTAAATAAATTCACCTTGAACTAATTCTTTAATAGAATAATCACATTATGTTGAAGAATATCAACAGTTCCACTAACAACACCGTCACTAACGGTAAGAAATCCAGTTTTCCTCTTTGAATAAAAATGGAAATTGATGAATTTAGTGATTTATAGTGAAAACGACGAATCGGATTCAATTTTGGAAATTTAGCCAAAAATCGAAAAATATTCACAAATTTTCCGTTTTTTGACCATTTAGTAGGAAAATAAAGCTAGAATTGATTATTTAGATGACGACATTTTGGAAGCTATAATCAGAGCTACATTTGGACTTAAGAATTGACCAACAACGACTTAATAGCATCCAAATTGACCCTTTATACTATCTTAGAAAACAAAATTTCAACATAAAAATAAGTTTGTTATTCACGACTCGAAAACAGAGCCTTTAAAAATTACTTATTTATAATGAAAATGTCTCAGACTCTCGACGAGAGTCAATAATTCGGTCGCAAAATGGTTTGAATTTCACTGTTTACGTCGAGTGAGGTGCTCAAAAACAAAAATGACCCAAAAGATGGACTGGAAGAAGCTTAACAGTTTCAAAACAGTCTCTTAGAAATGACTGAATAGCCAAATTTTGTAAAAATTACTATCATAATTTAAGACTAAGATAACACTTGTTAAAATCTGGTTGAATATTGAAGACTAGTTGACTAAAAGTTGCTTTCGAATAGCAAAATTCACAAAAATAGTTGAGTATTTCAAAATCTACCCCTAAATTCGAAATTTTACCTCAATAAGTGAACGAGGGTCGAGATTTTATTCTTAAATTTGGCTAAAACTGTCTAAATTTCCTGTGCTTTTAACAATTACGTATAGAAATTCGTCTGACAATTAAAAAAACAACGATTACAATATTAAAAAAATGTAAATTTATATTCGAAAGCCTCTCCCTAAAGACAATTTAAATTGTTTGAATTATAATAGTTTTACATATTTAAATAGCAAAATTCGATAGAAATTGTTAATTTAACACGCAAAACATGCAGCAAGCGGCGTTTTCTATTGCTCTGGCTCTGTTTTTGACGTTGCAATAGAACAATTCACTTTAAATTCTTGATTAGGACTGTATCTACAACTAAAATCGGTATGAAATCGGACGTTTTCGAATTTTCATCGAATTTTAATGAAAAATCGACATTGTTAATGAATTTGATAGAAGGCAGACCGTTTAAATTGTGCAATTTTAATTGATTTATTTTGTAAATTATTAAACATCTGTCCTGAACCGGTGGGCGTATAATTTTCCAACACATTCGATAATCAACTTAACCATCCAAACAATAAGTTGTTTTTCAAAATTGACTAATTATAAGGTAAATTTTCTTTATTTTCTGTAAAATTATTGTTAAAAATTGTGAAATTTTCAGATGCCACCTGTAGAGGTCAATTTCACCGAATTACTCGACGTTAACATCAATCCAATTTTTACAATTGATCAAGATGAATTCGTTAGACAATTCAACAGTGATACGAGAATTATGATGATCTTTTACATTTTATACCTGTCTGTTGAAGTAGCAGTGGGAATGATTTCGTTAATTTGTTGTTTATTTTTGATATTTCCAATTTGGAGATGTCGAAAATTGCGAGATACTCATCGAATTTTTCTGATAAATTACGCCATTTGTTTCGCGATTGATCTAGCAACATTACCATTATTTAATTTTTTTACAGAATTAATAGTACGTTATTATGTAGATTTTCATATTTATTGTTTAATTCGCGATATTTCAGCTTATAATTTTCTAACTAGTAGTGTTTTTATAACATTCTTCACCATCGATTGGTATCTTGTAGAAACAAATAATATTTTAATATGTAATTACAATTTATTCCACAAAACGATAATAATTCTAACGTACTGTTTAACAATTTTAAAATTTACAATTTCTACAACGTTTTGTTACACGTATTTCAGTTCAGATAAAATGTCTTTAATAATCTACCTAATTCTATTTGCAATTTTCGTTATTACAACAATTTTAATTAAATTTAAACACTTAGAAAATGGAGCAAATACTGTTAAAATTACAACGATAGGTTTATTGTGCTGGTTACCAGATGTATTACTCTATCTTTCCGTTTCAATTCTAATCAAATTCGATTATTTTAGTTACAATATTTTCTTTGCAATGGAATTTCTGCGTCCGTTTTTACGAATTATTTCAATAAGTGCGCCGATTTTAATTTGGAATTTCGCGTACAGAAACCACCAAGATTATCAGCGAGTCTTCAACCAGATGAAAAATCGCTCCAAACTTAATTTAGAGGATGAAAATATGGAAGAAACCGGCAATATTCCAGATACTGTACCGATATTGTAAATCTCCAGTGTATTTGAACAATAAAGCTTTAAATTAATCCTGAAATTTAATTTTTTGCAAGATAACTTGGCTCCTTGCTATAATTTCTTTGAAATACTTTCTAATATTATATTCAAATAACGATGTTTTGTAGGTACTTTGAAGGTAGTCGTCAGGGTTTGTCGTATTAAAGGAATTTCACAAAAAAGACCGTAGTGAAAAGAAACAGGAAGTTTCGCTTGGTTCCAAAGTTCATTAAAATATTGAACCTATTATCGGCCATATAAAGGTAGATTATACTGAATAATGGACTAGTAAAGCCGATTATTGTCACTAAAATAAATACAGTCAATTTATAGATGTCCAATATTGATAATAATGCAGCTCTCAGGGTTGGTAACCATAATAAAATCGAAATATTCGCAATACACAAACCGATATTCGGTTGTGGATTAATTAGACGTTTCGATTCAAACTTACGTACAATATTCATGACAATAAGAACAATCAATAAGGCAAAATAGATGAAAACTAATATTAACATTGTAAGAAAAGTTAAATAATAATTGATGCATTTATGAAGAGTATACTACAAAATGATAAACCACAAAAATAGACGAGAATTAGGAAGAATTTATAAACTATTGTGAATTTGTGGTATTTACGTTCATGGTAAGTTTTTAAATACCAGTCGCTTATAATTAAAAATATAACAAGTACGATTAATAACAACAACACTATTTCAACAGAATTTAAAATACATGACAGGTCAAGACTGATCGTGTAAACTATATCGAAATCGATGAAAAGTCTGAACAACAACGGCGATGTGAACAAATAAATTGAATGTAATATTGTCATATTTAACACTATCATATTTGTTGTTTGTTTGCGTAATTTTTCATATTTTAATATTGTAAAAGTGTTGCTATTGTGCATACTTCTAAAAATAAACACTTATACCTTTATTCAAAATAAGGGCGAATTGATCGAGTTTTGCCCCAAAGTTACCTTATCAAACCCAGCTACCGTTGGATTACTGTTAATTATCCTTCTTCATCCTTTAAATATCCGTCAAAGTTGCCAATTAATCCGCCAAATTCTCGATTTTTTGTGGGATACTTGCAATTTGCTCATTTGTTGTTCTTAAATAAATTCACCTTGAACTAATTCTTTAATAGAATAATCACATTATGTTGAAGAATATCAACAGTTCCACAAACAACACCGACACTAACGGTAAGAAATCCAGTTTTTTCTCTTTGAATAACAATGGAAATTGATGAATTTAGTGATTTTAATATTACGATAAATTCGACGAAGATTGGGCCACAATCGAAGCTTTTATTCAGTACACAAGAATCGATTAAATTCATCCTTTCAATAACTGGAATCGTTTGTAACGTTTTAATAGTTTATGGTATAATAAAAATAAAACAATTTCACGATTCACGGTATTTCTATCTATTATTTTCGACGATTTTCAATGGAATTACGTTAACAATTTCGCCGTATATTGTCTTGATATTGAGCAAAGAAGATTTGGATGATGAATACAGTCGTTATTTCAAAGATGAGATTTGTTTGGTCCTCCAATTGGAAGGTGCTTTTTTGTTCTTGAACTATATTGTAATGATGTTGATGATAGTTGATTGGTTCCTAACGAATATTCTACAGTTTTATTATAATTTCTATAAAAATAGCACATTTATTGTAAAATTTCTGTTCTATATTTTTGTATGTTTACACGTTTTATATTCAATGATGTACTGCATATCAAACTATAAAATCATACACCACTTGCATTTATTGTACGGCTTAATATTGTTAATTGTTGTATTAATTATTCTATTTATTTTTTATTTAGTTTACAGTAGGAAGAATAATTTACGTTTGGATTTTACGATAGTCTTACCATCTGTATTTATTTTGTGTTGGTTACCATATTTAATTGTACATTTCTTACTATACGATGAAGAACTAAGTTTTATATTTGAATTTAATTATTTCATTGTTGAATGTATAATTTATTCCAATCCAATCATTAATATTTCAATCTTAATGAAATATGAATATGAAATTAGCAAAAACATAAAGAATGCTATATTTTGTCGATTTAACGAAACGGGGTAATAATTCAAATTAAAAAACTTGTATTTTGTGCCATAAAAAGACCAATAAAATTGCCTAATTTATTGTACGATCGTCATATTTATTGTCAACACAATCAAGATATTGAAGATAATAAAACGGATTGTTTCAGCTTTAAAACCGAAATGGATATCTATTGTAACGAGAAAATTTCATAGCGAATAGATAAGTGGCCTGTTGTTGAGCTGAAAACCAAACAGAAAGCTCTAAAATAGCTCGATCATCAGAAGAAAGCTTTCAATGATTATTGCGACAAAACTGGTGGATGCGCCAGTACTCGTTCAGATGAAACGTTATAATTTTTTGTGTAAATCTCAACTGGCGTTAGAAAGATCAAAAAGCGTCTTTGAAAGCGTTTTTTTTTTATACAAAACCGGCAAATATGACAGAAATTTGGACTATTTTTACAGAAAAGATGACAGAATAGGTGATAATACGCCAATTTTTTGGGAAAATTCTATATTTTTTCCGATTTGCAATAAATTTTAAAACTTCTACGATTCTCTTCGGGGCGAATTCAGTTATCGTCATGAATAACTATAAAATCGAGAGATAAAATAATACACGAAATCTCAATATTTCAATACTTGTTTGTTAACCGGATTAAATTGCACCAATGACCCAAATTGAGAACTTTACAACATTACTGAAAGTTTACATTCCGGATTAGTTTCAACTGTACTTCCTGTGGATAATTGTCTCTTAAACCGCTCAATTATCGTGAATTAGACACAGTTTTTTTCAAATTTTTATACCGACATTTATTTATAAAACTCTACAATGTATATGTGCGTTTAATAAACATCAGTTTATAGCCCGATTAGAGTAATCTCTTGATTATCGTTGAGATTTTTCAT
The DNA here is from genome assembly GCA_020740385.1 of Mylabris phalerata. Classification (NCBI taxonomy): domain Eukaryota; kingdom Metazoa; phylum Arthropoda; class Insecta; order Coleoptera; family Meloidae; genus Mylabris; species Mylabris phalerata. Next base: position 1,074,770 of record JAJEOX010000034.1, read on the forward strand.
GAAGCACAACTGTCTTAAAGCATTCCAGAAACATTTATCTTTAACGCATAGAATTATTAAAACTACAACAGCGTTAGAATAGCCAATGGTGAAGACTAATAATTCAAAAAATGCGGAGAATTTGTTTAAATAAATTATATGGTAATAGAGGTAGAACCAATTGGGTAGCCAACATAGAAAGAATGAAGTCACCAACCATAAATCCTGTTGGACGTCATTTTTAACTAGAATTTTATAGTATTTCGTTTGTACAAAGTAAAATAAGTTTAGAACAATTACAACGAATACAACCAGAAGATTATTGAATAGAACAATTACATATAAGGTATTTAGAAGGTATTTAGAACTACAGGAAATTATCGTGAAAAAGCAAGAAATTACGGTGAAAATCCCAATGATTATTGCTGTAAACCGCTTCAAATCCGCACATAACTGTTCATATTTTTGACTGTTCAATATTTTGATGAATAAATTTATTGAAATTGTTGTTATAAAGAATTCTATATTTGTATAAGTGATAAATAAAAGATCAGAAGTAAAACACAATATTTCCTCCAAAATTTGCTGATTAAATACGGTGAAACTAAAATCAATTGTTGAAAATAACAGATTAAAAGTATCGTACATTTTCCAACATAACAAATACAGATTTACTATAATTGGTTTCTGTAGAAATTTGATTATTATCATGATTGTTAAAATATTTGCAATAATACTCGATAATATCGTCAAATAAAACAGTACAATTAAAACCAAATTATAGCGATGGAAATTGTAAAATAGATCGTTATCGAACGATGAATTCGTTGTTAAATTGTTGATTTCCGTAACCATCACTATAACAACACTAGTTTATTGTTAAAAATAAATTACAATAACGACATACCTGGATTTTTAGCTTGGATTTTTTTCAAGTAAACTTGACGATTACTCAAATTCCGCTAACTAAACACGACGAATACTTGTTCAAATTACGCCTAATAATTCCAATTATTCAATTGAGATAAATAGAATTTATTCTTGTTAAATTAGTCGTTAATATCCGAAAAAAAATAATTCTAATTACACCACCACTCTTCCACATCTAGCACATAATTTAAGTAGTAGAGTTAAGGTCTAGAACGAAAGATCAATGTTGAAACGTTTAAATATCGGATTTAATTGAATTATTTTGATATGGTTAAGTTGGTTAAATTGCAAATGTAATGTCAACGAAATCTTTATGGTTTCATTAAATGCTTTATGTAGTACAAATGGAATTTGCATTCGAGATTGATTTAATCAAGTCGAATTGTTGAGTTTCAATTGAATATTTCGAATTACAATCCAAAGCGGCTAATTATTAAAGGATAATCCATTTGTTTGTCGAATATTTGGGATTTCCTAATTATTCATGCAATTTCGCCTATAAGAAGCTTAATTTTTTTCCGGATATTGTCTTGTTCAAATTAAAATTAAATCGCTTTTAAAGAATTAATAAAACTGTGGTGAAAGTCGTAAGCTCTACTGCTTTTAATATATTTACGTATTCTTCTATTTTTTTTATAAATTACGTTCAACCTTATTTCTGTCAAATTTATTTTCAAATCGTTAATTCAATAAATTTAGATTAAGCGGAATATCGGCGAATTCAATCTTAGATAAGTCTAAAATTTGGCAATTTTTGAGTTACAAGCGTTGAATTTTAAAGTAGCCTAGTCTCGATTATTTCTGCTTTGGGCAATATTATTTTTAATTTCAGTTTGAAAATTTCGCAAAATTGAAATCGCAAAAATCATTTTCTTTCATATGGTGGAACATCAGGCTAAAAATTGAATAACTGATGATGATTGAACGGTGCAATTTCTTAAAGAACATCTCAAAACTACCACGAATCTGTCAGTAAGTTTAAATAAGATAAAATGATTGTACCGAATTTCATCAAAAATTACATTTTAACAGGTGACTCAACTCAGACGAGACGAAAGTTTTACAATTTCATTCGGGTTTTAAATTTTTGGTTTCCAAGAGGTAATGACAGTTTCTTGTTTCGATAGAGTCGCTTAATGATTAAAGTTGCAAGATTCGTGACTGTTTCACCGATTTCATTGAATTTTTTATCGATTTTCTACGGTATAGATTGAAAAATGCCCATGAAACTTGTTGGAAATATCTGCTTTATTTATTCATTGACATTGATACAATTTTGTTGAATTTCACATCGTTCATCTTCATTTTAATCCATCAATTATACTTTATTTAATAATGCCAGTATTTCCGATTTTAATCAATTTCCAATGGAAATCCAAGTTACTCTTCAACAACAATAATTATAATTCAATCAAGCTCATATCACAATTATTCCCGATATTTCGCTTGAAAAAACTTTAATTTTAATAAATTTCAACGATGATTATTGTACCTAGCGAAAATTGACTCGAATTGATCGGTTACGTTTGATATTTATAATGATAATTGCAGCTAGTTCAACACAAATTCGTACTCCAACTAAATGAAAGAGAAACTGAAAATACTTTTTTAATTATAAGAACAGTTCCGTTGAAACTTCTCTCGAATTTGTCTTTTTCTTTGGTTTTATTGACAGAACAAGATGCCTGTAGATGTTGACTTTGAAGTTCTTCAACAGATGTAAATTTCGTTTTGATAGAACTGAAACTTCCTTTTTAACATCAATATTGTCGAAAACTTTCAGTAATTTATCCTAACTAATAACCAATGAAAAAAATTCTTGTCGAAATTCGAAAGTTGAAACAAATAACTTGAACGAACTGCGATCTGAACATCTCATTAGAGCTTAGAGTTTAATTGAAAGGAGTTTTTTAAGATATAATATTTACACTTACAAATTTACACAAATATTGTTAATTGATTAAGAACAATAAGGGGTAGTTTTTTATTTCACTATTCGACAGCTCTCAATTTTTGCCTCGCTCAAGCTCGAAACGGACGGAATTTTGCGTTCGAAATTCAATTTAATTTAATCCCGTTTGGGCAGCGATAAAGCCCAGGAACCTCCTGAGAAGCCGTCCGATCGGAAGGAGCATTTAATTTGAAATAATTCACCGGAGATTATAAATAAAAGGGTAGAGAAACATAAAAACACGATACGAAAGTTTCCAATAATAGTCATTTAGTTCGCATTATCTGTTTACAACATACTGTTCCGCTTATAATTTATTTATCTCTAAATGGATGATTTAAGCTTCCCCATATAAGTGTTCAACAATTTTCTTCTTGTAGTATGATAGATTATGGGCAATAAACGGAATCAATGTCCGGGGGATGATAAAGAGAACCGAATGGGATAGGTTGAAATTTAATTTATTTTACTTTTAACGGTTAAACAACAAGTAATTGTATTACAAGTATACATTTCGTAATTAACAGGAAAGGGTTTTGAACAAAAACCGAATGAACAATACGGCTTGTTGGGAAACAATAAAATGTTGGCAATTTGGTAAAACATTCCGCTCTTTCGTGACGCTTTAATTAGTGAAATTCGTCAATGTTATCCCACTAATGATGAATTCAACAGACTCTAACAATATTGCAGTGAGTTTTTTATAGAAATTTACAATATTTTTCTCAATAATAATAATTGTAGAGTTTCCCAATAATTCACCGAATATTCCTAGAAATTTTCACAATAATTACAATTCTATCCGTTGGTAGTTCAATAATTATTTTAATGGTTTCAAAATTATCCAAATCCGATCGGAATTACTTCAATTTGATTCTATTTAATTTGAACGCAATTCAAATAATTTACACAATTTCAACAACGATAATTTTGCGATTAATCATCGATAATGGATTAGGTTTAGAAATTAATACGTCCACAATTTGTATTGTTAATGAAATTGAAATAATTTTATTATTGACAGCATTCTTGTTTATTATTTTAATTCTACTAGATTGGCTATTAATTGAAATCAATAAAAATCGAAAATTTGTAAAGATTTATCGATTTCTTATAGTAACAATTTATATTTTTAGCACCACCGAAATTGTTTTAATTATACGACTTTGTTCACGCGGTTTATTCACGTTTCTAATAATAAACACTTTGGATATTATTTATTTCTTATTATTACTAATTTTAACTCTCATTAATATTTACAATAAACTTAAATTTAAACGAAATAATGTTAATTTAAGTATTGCACATATTTTCGTATTTTTATGGCTACCAATGCTATGTCTAGGACTATTATCAAAAGTCGGCTACTCCTCAATTTTATTCCTATTATTAAGCACAACAATCGCCTTTTCAAGCCCTCTATTCTACCTCATCTATCTATACAGAAACAGCAATATTCACCGTATTGCAATTGATAATTTGGTTAATTGTAGAAGAAGATATCGGCCTCCGATTGTAGCATTCTCCGATCAGATTGACGTGCAAATTTTTGAAATTTCAGAAATTTAAATTGCCCTCTAAGCCATCCCATTTATTCTAATTACAATTCATTAACGAAATTTTAACGCCTAGAATGACTAATTTGTATATTTAGGTAAGAATAATTTCGCTTGAAAGAAACAATGTAATTCGTTTCAAAGTTGAGTTCTTCTCATTTCCATGTAAAACAAGAATGTTAACTTTGAATTAATTTATAATTTATTAACAATACGAGTTGAATTTTTCGAGTTGTTGATTAGCATGTTCTTCGGTCAAGACTTAAATAAAATCCCCTCTGTTAATTAGTTTAAGCTTATGCAGTGCAATTAAGCGAATAATTTGCTTGAACAAATCTAAAGGTAACGATTAAAGCAATATGCAATGAGTCTTTAAAAATTCAACGCTAAAATCTCGACTGGGATTAGTTTTATCCGCTAGTTGCAGTTAACAGAGTTAATTTTCATTTTTATAACTAGAGAAGGTAGAGGTAACTTAAAGAAGGCAATGTAATAACGTTTTTCGAGAATAAAATTTGATTTTATTCACAAAGTTCAATCATTTTCGATGAATAATTGCTGGTTTCGTTAACTATAAGAAAGCTTTTACGATTGGCAACTTTACAAGAGATGTGACTATAAAATTGATCAAAAATAAATAAATAAGAATAGAAAAAATCGTATATTTAAAAGTGTTGGTAGAAAGACGCACATCTCTGTTTAAATTTGTAGTTAATTAGATTAATTCAAATAATAACGCAATCATCATCATAAATAGTAAAGTACATGTGACCTTTTTATTCTATTAAGTTGTCAAGATTTGAAATAATTCCTACAGTTAGTCTCAACTTCAATCAACATCAAGTAAGTTTTTGAAATTACAAAATTACAGTAATTAATCAAAATCGTTAGTTTTAGATAAATGGAAGAAGAATTGATTGAAGTCGAATTTGAGAATCAAACGAATTCATCAATCTCAGACACACCGCCATCGCTTTTATTAACCGTACCGTTAACAATATTCGCTATTGTAGGTTTAATCCTGCATTTATGGATAATAGTAACGATAATAAAATTCAAAATATTGCACACAACGAATAATTTCAATGTATTGAATTTATGTTTATGTAGCAGTATGGAGATTATAATAGCCCCAGATAGTGCCTCAACATTATCATCTGTAAATTTTATACCGATTGATATTGCCCGAATTTGGTGGGGTGCACATTTGGCTCTAGTTACAACAATTGTATTATTTCTAATATTGTTAATGATAAATTGGTTAATTTTGAATTATTGTCAGTCGAAGAATGTGAGTAGATTTATGAAATTTTCTAAATTCTACATTGCTACAATTTGGTGTTTTACAATAATTCTAATAATTAATTTCAAATTTATGTTTAATCACGAAGTAACGGTTTATTTTACCGATCAATTCTTGTTAATAATTATCGTAGTTATTGTGCAAGTTGTACGTTTATTTTCGAGATTATCACGGGAGAATTTTGTAGAAAAATCGAATTTGTTGTTAGATATTGCAACAGTTTATTTTCTCTGTTGGTTACCGGTTAATATCACCGCATTTGCTTATTTGTTTACAAAGAATCGGAATTTGATCAATTTTAGTTTATTAGTTGCCAATCTTAAGTATAGCCACCCGATTATTGTGTTGTATTTGTTGTACAAAAGGGATGTTAATTTTAAAAATTGTTGTAGAATTTTGTGTTATTATCACAGTTCTGATATCGAATTAGAGGGTAGTTTGGAGAGTATTGATTTAAAACCGTCGCATTTAAGCACTCTGCTTTGAAATTTGTTTAGAAAATTTTGTATTTTATTGCACGATTGTAAAAGTGTAATTCGATTGTCGAATAAATTTCGTGTGGAAATTGAAGATCATTTATTTACATTCAAGGCATGTCGACAGTTCTTACGATTTTCCACCGATTACAAATGTTGCGCTATTTTCTTTATCTATAAAATCTACCGTTATCGTCTCTATCAATTTAAATAGAAATGAAAATTTCATAAATTTAATGTTTAAACGCAAAATTATGGTTTTAATGAGCCTTCTATTCACGGATATCCCGGCGCATCCACCATTTTTACATCCGAAGTTCTTTCGAATTTTATTATCAATAATCACTTACCATAATCAGCTGGTATTTTGGAATAAATTGCCTTATAATTCTGTGAAAAATACGAGAACAACAGTTACAAATCCTCTGTTGTTTGATATGTCGTAAATTTATTGATAAGTGCACAAATTAATCTAATTGACAGCTTCTGATATCTGATTAGTTGAGTGGCATTTAAACAAATTTGTTGGCAAAATAAACATCACCATATGCCCTAATTATAACAGGTAAAGGCTAATTTTATATACATAATGACGAGGTATTTTGGAATAATTTTCCCTTTGTTTTTCGTTCAACGGCAACATTTTCATTGTACCGGAATTAAGTGGATTAGAAGACTTTATAATATCGAGAATTTCAATGGCATTTTTATTATATCGCCCCTATAAAGTTGTGTATTAACATTTCAGTAGTTTATTAAAACCGTATTTTTTCTTGATCTCATATTTTATTCGCAACCTAGCGAGAACAACGAAGAAAACTTGGAGACAAATTGTAGATTTATCAACATAAAATACGTTCCACCCGTATTTTTTACTGTCTGATTCAACGTTAATAAATTAAACACAGTTGAATTTATAATACTACCCATCCTATTCACTCATATTCGTCTATCCCGACTTGATAATTATTCACAATAAAGCCCGCTTAAAATTTCCCTATTTAGAAACAAAATTTATTACAGTAATTGTTGATTTAACAGTGAAAATTCGTTATTGTTGATAAAAAATACGTGACCAGAGGAGTAATTGCTGGCATTGGCGGTGACAAGACAATTATGAACAGTTAATGGGAAATTTGTGGTCGAAAAACACCGCCGATTGGAAATTTGAAGTCTCGGATAATCGAATTTATAGGGTGGGTGTTGGAATTTCTGAATAATCCAACTAAGCTCTTTCTTTGATTGACAATAACAGGCAATAATCGTAGGCTGTTGAGTTTTTTTTTTAATGAATTTTAAACGATACAACAACAGACTGCAAGATTGTGGGAGGATGATTGATTCGAGTATAAGAGGAAAGTTTCATTTCGCCTTCCTGTTGATGTTGTACGTAGAATTGCTTGAATTTTTTAATTATTCGGTAAAAAGGCTGCGAAATACTCTTGTACAGTTCCATGTTTAATATTTGTGAAATAGAGCGACAATTCCATTGATTATAAATCTATTTTAAAATTGATTTATAAGCGAACCGTATCAAGTACACGATCTTGGGCCGCAAAGACAAGAAATTTCGTTATAACAAGATAACGTTTAAAATTGCCAATTTCACTGTAATCTTTCACAAATATAACAAATTCAGTTTTCTTGCTCTACAAAATTACAAAATAATCTGGAAAATTGACAATTTTTGATCAGAAATGTATTTAAACATTGACAGAAATGATTGTTCATCACGTTTATTTTGTCAATTCAGAGGAAAACAGAATTTATTAAAATTCAATTGGGTGAAAATCAAATAATAAATGTCAGACAAACAGGCTTTATTATTATTTGTTTTGTTTGCGTATATGTGGGGAATTATATGAGCTAATAAAATTCAAATAATAATCTTATTTAATAATAAAGCACACACGAAAATCATCAAAATTCTTGGTTTTATGACAGCGTTTCGTAGTTTTATACGGCCTTATTTACGACACAATATAAATGATGATCATGTTAATGAAAATGTAAAGTAATAATTCAAACGACATGGCTACTATATCTTGTTTTGAAATCGACTAAACTATCTCGAATCCAGATATAATTAATGGGAAAACTTTTATAAACAACCATCTGTAGTTGGAAGATTCAAGAAAATTACACGATCATCAACTATATCGAATACAGGATATCGAAAAATGACATTATCATTATAATATTTATAGACGTTGAACAAACCTTATTTCTATGGAATATTTGCCGAATATCGATCTTACTAGTTAATATTTCCATTATAATAACATTGGAATAATAAGAGACATGTCAAGAAAGAAGATATTTCGAATAGTCTCTTGTAAAGATGGAAAATACTTGTAATTCATAGTTCTAATTTAATACAAAAGCGGGCCAAATTAATTTAAAAAAAAACACCAAAGACAATTCATCTTGCCCTATTGTTGGGCCGAATTTATGACCGTTTGAACGCTGAACGGTATTGTCTAAAATCCTCGACCCGCATACCGTCTTTGATTGAATTGTTGGAAAATAATTTAGAGAGAGGATCGGCTTTTATTAAACATGTAAATTAAAAGTACAGTTATTGGTTAAAGTTTTCATGAAATTGATAAAATTTGGCCAAGAAAATGCCTAAATCTCGCCTACAATATCAATTTCTTCGTAATTGTATCGACAGAAGTATCGATAAGCTTCCAAAAGTCGGCTTATAAGTTTTGATTAAAGTTTTTAGTGTTTTCACGTGGAGACAACGTTATTACCTATGATCTAATTTTGAATATTATCCAAAATTGTATTATAGTCGTATTGTTGTTCAATAGCAAGGGTAAAGTTAAATTTAATACAATTAACAAGATCTAACAATGCAAAGTAATAGTTTACAAGTTAGAGGTTGTTGTTAGGTGCCATTAATCAATAACAAGAACACTTGTAAAATGATTAAAGACTTATCCTGGGCGAGTTTATACAAAGCTTGACTAATCCTCAACCAGGATGTGTAACTAAATCAACTGAGTTTAGGAAATTTCGAAATTTTCTAACTAAATCGATTAAGATTACAGTTATAACTTTACTGATTTAAGAACGGGGAATTTGAAGAATTTCGATTTATTATTCAATCATTGATACATGAAGGTTTGCTTTACAGTTGATACTTTCTATAAATATCGAAGACAAATCAAGTCCAGAACGCATCCCTGTTTATCTCCCGGAAACTTGGAATTCTACCAATTTGAGTCAAACCAACAATATACGGTTGGATATTTTTTTCGTAGCTTTATTATATGAAGATGGGAGTCAATCGAGGGTGGTTTTTTAATGGCCAACAATCAGAAAAATTGCTTGTTTTTACATTTAAACGTATTCTATCGGGACGTTCATTTCAGGATGCAAATATTGGAGTGTTTTACTAAATTTTAATCAAAAATGTTTAAAATAGAAAAAGAATTGCTTACTGGTTAAATCCATCAATTCTTCAAAATATTAAAACACCCAATGAACCCTCGAATACGAATGACATCCACAAATTTCAAATTGTACGATAAGAAATTTGGGGGAGTTTGGTTGCAAACCTTTCCTATTCAAAATTCAATTTCTATTGGCCAAATAAAAAATCTTATATTATTAAATACAGTAAAGCCTATCCAAGATAAAAATGTCTTATTAGAGTACAATTACTCTAACACCTTTACTCAAATGTACCGTAAAGGGGATGGAGATTCGTGCAATATCTGTACTGATGTAATATTGCAAGAAAATTGATATTTATGAGAATGAATGAAATGGTAGAATTACATTTACAATTTACCTACTCTTGTATATTTCTTTATATTTGCAGGATTTTTAATAAAAATCCCCCATTTTTATTAACTGAAATGGAAGATTCTTGTAGTGCAAAGTTGACTACCAAAGCGGCCATAATTTGTTCAATTTCCAGCTAGACAATGAACATTTTCGTGGATAACATTCAAAGTTAAGAGGCGTTTAAAAAACGTTGAAAAATTACAGTTTGTGCGAATTAGAAAATCTCTCAACGAAACTAATTATAACCACCAGAAAAAGTGTTTAGTGTCGTTTCCTTTTCATTACAAAAATTAAGAGGGTAATGAATGTTTCCTTTTACTCCAGAAATCCCCAATGAAGTGTTCTATTTTTTGTGGTTTGTTCTGTTATTTTAGCGAGAAACTCAATGAAATGCTAAACAAATTACGTGCCGTACTGCCTAACGGTGCGAAATTTAATACCAGGACTTTTCCAAAACGACAAATGTAATATTGTGTCGAATCCGACATTATTTTGAATTATTCATGCGCTCTTATAGGTATAGACCAGGTGTCTTTGCTGCGTGCCATAAATTTCAGTCGATTTTTCTCGAATGACTCCCCTTTAATATAAATTTGCCGGAAATGAATTGTAGAATCAACGAAACGAGTGAAAAAATCTAGAACTACACAAACACATAATTCGTAGTAATGTAAACATAAATTGGTGGTCTGAAATTTGTGTTTTTCAGCGACGTTTAATTCAGTTGAATTATGTGTTGTTCGTTGTAGAAATAGGCTTGATTCAATTCGAATCGTAATTTAAGAGCTGACAGTGGTGTTTTTGTTAAAACCAATCCACATTCAAACTTTTATATCAATTGAAGGGTATATTTCTATACCTGAAAATTAAGTGGAAATAATATTCGAGTGGAACTTTCAATTTTCTAATAAAGAATAAACTTATTATTATAATTCATAAATTGAACAACTCTGAGAGTTTAACAACTCGACAATAAGAGCTTTTAAAATTATGGACGTTATTGTGTTTCAATGCAGTATTGTAGACAAGACTCACAAAAAATTAGATTAAAATTTCATGTCTCTATGAAATAATGATGAAGTATCTCGACAACCACGCCTATTCAATTCTCTAGTTTTTCGTTAACTTGAAAAACACCCGGCTGTTGTAATAAATAAGCTCGCATTGAGATGAAACAGTTGTATAAATAAAACTATACCGTTGGTAGATTGAGGAAATACACCCCCTAGGCATCTGTGTGGTGGCAATAGTTCGTTTTTTTCTACTTTCAGTGGTGAACACACGAACAAATTGTGTTGTCTTGTAGTTGTTAGATACGTGCTCGGAATTTCCTTGCATTATAACAAAACATTGCTTATTGTCCTATTTTAATAAGAAATAATCATAAATAATCTTAATTGATTTTCTTATGTCACCACTTATAGGCTGCACGTGTCTTAATTTCGAAATACTAACCATATTTCCGGCAAATTAGGTCGTGAAGGCTAAATTTATGATAAATTAATTTTAATCAACAACATTCTGACACTCCTTTAGCTAATATTCCAGTAAACATGCAAGCTTAATTGAATTTGTTTTTTATTTTCTTAATGTGGAAGGATTTATAAAAGAACGAGTGAAACAGATTTCGTTCAAGTAGGAATTCAAGATTTTACTCTAATGTACTCGAACCATTTGGAGTTTTATAATAGAGACGTATAAAGATATTGAACATTACCATTTTCAAGTATAGCTAGAAACCAAGAACTTAGACGAAACTATCCAATATTCTAAAAATGTCTTCTACACGACTAGATAATGGATTCGGTTACTGTATTTAACGATAAAAATTTCAAAATAGCCCGACCGCCGACTGGGAACCTGACGAGATCGCATCATTTCAATGGAAATTCGAATTCGTTATAGCGACATTAATGATCGGGAATATAGCGAGTCTATAAGGTAATTGAAATCGTTGTGGGGCTAGATTTGATAAAAAACCGCGTTTAATTAAGTCTGAACGTCTTAATTCCTATACCTTTGTTTGTTTTCTGGAAGAGGTCACGAACCTTCCAATTACCCACGTAAATTTATCGATAATTTCCATTCCAATTGTTACTGATCGTCTATAATAACAATAAGAAAAAATGGTCGTCGAAAGTATTGTTTTTCAGCCGAAAAAATACGATGTTATTGTCTGAATTCGTCGTTTTGTTTTCTCTGTTTAGCAGTATTGTCGTTATCAAACGAATTTTCCACCATTTCTTTCAACAATTCGGCCATCAAAGGCCTCTTTACATTCGGACAACCAACCGGAATTGGTCTAACTATACCGTCCCTCAAAAGATTGCTTTCAATTCAAATTGTATACGGAAACTTCGAATTTGAAAGTAAATAATTTTTGGAGCGTGTTAATTTGATTTATGTCACTTTTAACGTTGTCTATTGGCAACCGGATGGAGATATTAGCGGAATTTGTACCGTAATAGGTTCTATTATGATACGACTTTGTACGGTATCTTATAATTTCTTGATGTAATTTTAAGTTGTGTTTACACACACAAAAAATTCAGCGAATCGCTTGATCGTTCTGAAAGCTCACACAACACGACGGTTTGTTAAACACAGTTTTGATTTGTTTGAAATTTGTTTAATTTCCAAAGAGATAACAAATAATATTAGAGTTGTGCTGGTGGGTTTCTTTCTAATTTTAATTGAAACCATTATGGAGTTTTAATTAAAAATCTGTTGAATGACAAAACGTTTGGCATCATTAACAACATCTTTTTTCCCGGCTTTTGTTGGTTCAAATTCGATAAATTAATTAAAAATTTCAGTGTTTTACAAGCTATAAAAACAAGAAATAATCCGGAAAGTTAAACTAGAGAACAGAAAATTAATTGATGGAAATATTAAGCCACACTATCTGAATAAATTATATTTCAGATGAGGGGAAACACGTTTCAACTACGTGTTATAAATTCGAACAATTTTAAAAATAAACAAGGGCGAGTCCTCTACTATGGGTATAAATCAATTTTCCATCTAGATGATAGTGAAGTATCGCATATGGAAAATATCTCAAGCTTCAATATGTTTTTTTTTGTATGTTTTTATAGAAAATTCCAACTAAACGGCCGAGAGATTGAAAGCGATTTGCTGTCCGAATAAATAGAATTTTTATCGAAAACAATTGTAAAATATCTTCATTTTAATTTTATGGGACAATTGTATCGATTTCTAACAATTTTTAAAATAGCTGAACACAATGTTGTCGCTGATTTGTCAAAAGCATTCCGAAATAAATTTCTTTATTGAGAACACAAATAAATTTATGATATCAAACTTGTATTTATAGGTTTTTGTATATCCCTATTTCAACAATTCCACTAAAAGCTAATTGAATTCTATCATTTCCATTAGGTTAACAATAACGAAAATCTCGCCTTTGTAAATATTCTCGGAATAAAATTAACGAAGCAAATATGTAAACGTACAGTTGATTAATCGAGCAAATTCTCTATTTCGCTTTGAATCAAATTATAAAAATACATATACACATATTAGCTTTAAATTCGTAAAATATCTGAAATTATAATAAAATTTTCCGTACAAAATCACAAATTACCGCCCGAATCCTAAATACACTTCCGAGTTAAATTTAATTATCATGCCTTAACGATGCTAAAAAAGTTAACATAAAGCAACTATATTTTAACATAAATATATTACCGCAGTTTAAATTGGACATACTGTGCACTTTACGGAATAATAACGCACCGTTGCGGCCACTGTTTCTGTATGAGATAGAGGGCAAAAATGGCACCTTTAAATTGTAATGATAGTCATGTTAACAGGGTTTCAACTTTTTTGAACCCGTCTATAAAGTTTTTTTTTTCTAATTAATCAATTCAAGTTGGTAATTTTTTTGGAAGAACGCCGAATCATTGATTGAATTTGCTCCACCCTCAAGGAAATATTAATTGTTCAACAGAAAGAAAAAACAAAGATCAAGAAAGTATGTAAAACAGTTTGTAAACAACATAATGAGAAATTTCCCATGTTAATGATGGTAATTTATTTAAATAATCCCCCATTTTTCCGACACAATAATTCGATCTGGATGCAAGAATTCCTTTTGTTGATTATTAACGACCCTAAAACACGTATAGAGATGAAACTTTGGATGTAAACAAAACGATGAGGGGGATAGAAAGAATGTTCTGCATTATTTCCAGTTGCCAGCCGATGAAAAGAACTCTACTAAATCTTATGTTGAATCATTAATAATAGATTAGGGGTGCCTTTATTGTTGAAAAACTTTCAGACACGTAACTGTAGCCGGAGAAAAAACGAGATGAAGAAACTACAATCGTATCTGATGAAAAACTGATAAAAAGAGCGATCACGAGTGCATAAAATAAATTGTGGTTGCAAGTTTCTATAAGCCACTTCAATGGAAAGTTTGTTCTCACTCAAAAATATATAAAGAAACTATTAGATTAAGATTTTGAATACTGCCTTTGAATTCTGGTTAAAAACTCATTAAATATTGATAAGAACGATGAATAGACGGGCGTGTTGTTGGAATTTCCAATCGACACATTGAAGCCGGGATTAATAAACTTCAGCGACAAGAAAAAGAAAAAGAAACCAGAAAAAAGCGATTCAATACACGACTTGATTGGAAAATTATAATCAATTTTTTGAAAAATTCGTGCGGCGGCGAAATTTGGTGGATGCGCCGGACAATTCTGATCGAATTTAGATGTCAGAGCCAGACGAGGGCTGTTTTAATCATCGAAATTACTCGCATATCCCGGTAAATTCGACGATTTTAAGCCTTTAATGCGGTAAACATTGGAGGAATATTTCAAAAATCCAAGTTATGCATCGTTTATTCTTCTTCAACATTTGAAAGTATACGAAAAAATAGACTTGGTGGAATTTAAATCTTGACAATTGAAATCCATTTGTACAAAGTTCTAACCAACAATTTATTTCGATTGTTCATTGCAGTAGAAAATCCAATCTGTGTTCTTATACGTTCACATAAAAGCATACCTCTTGTGTACAATTCAGGACAGTAACTGAAAACGCATTTTAGACAAACTATCCGAGTAATTTGTACCTAAAGCGTGCTCTACAAGTGGTCTATTCGTATAATTTTTCAGATTTTAATAGCGTTTATTTTTACAAAAATACAACGTTATCAGTAAGAATAAATCAATTGTTTATAATTGAGAGCGTTAATATGGTTCTAGTTAATTAAAACAACGTAACACAAGAGAATTGCCTGTAATTTAGGGCTATATTGAGTTTCTTCCACTAGATAAAACCGACAATTGACATTGTTTCATTATTGGATGATAATGAAGAAATTACGCAACATGAAACAAAATCCCTAAACTGATTGAAGCGTAAGCGAGTTATGAGTTTTTCAGATTTAGATTATCGAAAATTTGTCCCTCTAAAATCCAGTACAATCAATAATTTATAATCAATCCGACATGTATAATACAATTTTTAATATTTATAACCATTTCAACTGTAGAATTTTTCTAATAAATCATAATATTGACACATTCGATATGAAAATGAAACGATCGATAGAAATCTCATTGGAAAGAGATTAAACACTCTGAGATATTGCAAAAATTATATCAACAAATCGTGCTATTTTTAATATGAACAGACTTAATATAATACCGTATTAAATCCACAGATTGATTCAATATGAGCGAGGCAAGGTTCACTGTCTCAATGAGAACTGAGTTTATTAAATTTAACTTGTAGGCGATATTTTTTAAATTTCCTTTACGATAATTGATCATTAAATCCTTACTGGTAGTCCAATTAATGGAAATCGATAATTTTTAATAGATTACATGATAAACTAAGATTTTTATTATACGATTTATGAATTTATGCGTCAAATAATCGTTGTGTTTGCGTTTCATTCACGCTTTACACACCGATAGTTGTTTGCCAACAGTAAATAATCGTCGAGTTTGCCACACAATAGAACCTTAAATAAACTAAATGGATCTTTCGTTTTTTCGCTTTGTATGTTACAAAATAGACTTGTATCATTTCAAGGAAAGATTAGAACATTTTATACGTTGTATGATCTTTTACATATCAAAATCTATTTGTGTAGAAGCTTTGAGGAGCTTTCTTCTAGATCTAATCGCCTATCAAAATACCACAACTTAACGTGATTCCGTCTATTGCGTTCATTTAGGGCAAAAATTAGTCTTATTTATTGGTGATTGTGAGATTTTCTGTAAAAATTATTAAAAGAATGCATTGTTTATCGCATTGCTTCAAAAATAACAAAGGTATACTCCAACTGCAAATTCAACAAATGAAACTGAAGCCTCTCGAATGAAATTGAAATGAAATTTAATGGGATTCATTCGAACAAAAACAAACGTACAATTAACAAACGTTCAAAATAAACAGTAAGACGACGAAATTTGGGAAATTAGACGAATTTCTATTTTATCTCGTGTGTTCTTTTTCTGTCTTAGATTTTATCCGGCACGTGTTTCTAAAGACTTTTATTTAATTACAAAAAAAAAACAACAATGCGACATACAAGTATCTTTTTTTACCACTCATTGTAACTCGCAGAATTAAATCCCAAGACAATTAAATCTCGTTATTTGTTCTACTATAACCGTACTATAAATGGTGCTTTAAGCCTGTTTTTTCCTCGGATGTATTAGGAAATTTTGGATAAAGTTCGATTACTGATTCGCTGAAATTACAATTCCGAACTGTGTGTGTATGATTTGGTTAACCTACGGCGATAAATAAAAATTAAATGTAAACAATGAGAAAAATGTCGTTTGTGATTGGTTATTGATTTTGGATCTGAATTTACATACAAATTTCCAATATACAATTATTTATGGCAATATTAAACTTGCATTATTACAATATTACCTTGGATCCGTATCGAAACTTTGATTTTAATTGAAATTTGAAGTTTTAATGAGACAAATTCGAATTCTCTACTGAATCACTTATGATCCATATTGCACAATTTCTCAATTGAACTACAGTAAGACTATTGAAATTTTTCTATCTAGAATCGTTACGATTAGATTAGATTATATGATTTTTATCAGTTTATTATAAAGATAATTTGAAATTCAAAATACGACAAGAGCTTATTGACCTGCAGCTTGAACATCAACAACAACAATGGCGAAAAAACCACTGTTCAGGACTAATATTGAGCTACTCTATCATCTTTTTGTGTTGTTACTTAAAATTTCCTTGACATCAATCACACTGTCGTACTTCATAAGATACAACCACTCATTGGGGGAGATAAAAAGAAAAAAATTGATGGAGATGGCTTATGGTCGAAGAATTCCACCAACTGCTCATTATAACGACGCTTTGTTTCATATTTTGGGCCTAATTTCTACAATCAATATTTCTAAGGGGAAATTCCTTCAATTATAGGTCAACAAAAGTGACTTAATTTGGTAATTATCGACCTAATTAGTGAGCCGGGCGGAAGTTTGAACACTTTGAAACTATTTTTAATCATTCATTTGGTCGTAATTAAGGCTATATTTATTGAAAATACCGTCCTCAATTACCGTTTAATAACAAAACAACAATTTCCGCTTGCCACATGTATAACATTGGTGCTTTTAAAAAGTGCAGGGTTTTGATAAATTGTTTAACAATAAATACAACAAATTCAGTGTGTTCCGGATCAATACAAGAACGAAAATATATTTTATTGTCTCTGTAATGTTCTCCCACATATAATTTTGTTCCACATTCCCAATATTCTCTTCAATTGTATTCCCTAACAACAGATGTAAACGTTCTTGTTGTATATTCGGTGTTGACGACGAAATTCTGTAATATTTCCTCAAGAATTCTCCAATCAGTCTTGAAAGAATTCCGAATAAATTTCCATTTTATTTCTTTCATTCACGTATTTTTTTTATTTATAACAAAGTAGAACACAACGATATAAAGAGTTTATTTCAATTTTCCCCTTTTTTTGGAAATAACTGCAACATTTACATAAAAGCTTTTTTTATTAGATTGAAGCCAACTGAAAAGAAACTCCTCAGAAGTCTTGAAATTTTTCTGTTGTATTTACGATAGATGCAAACGAAAAAGTTCATTTTACCGTAATTGATTTAATTCAAAGACGAACTTGTAAAGTTTTTATCGCGTTAACCCTCTAATCTTTTTCGGCTTCTCGTTTATAACTTTATTTTGGTTCGTTTCCACTACAACTAGGTATAAATTAAGTTTTGTTATTTCCGGTAAATTCTAAACGTAGAAAAAATTATATAGCAAACGCGTTGATCTTTATCGAAATTAGAACGCAAATTAAACACAATATGCCCATCTGTCTAGTTGTTACCTATTCAAATATTTATTAGAATTAATCAGACCATGTGTCAGAAATTTAACGTTAAAAATTGTTCTAATTCTACTAACGAAAATTGGTTTTTAGTGGCCAATTTGCAAGGATTTTAGTTAATTTTTTAACCTGTTGTAAAGTAGAGCTTTTCGATGTAAACTTTCTAAAAGGAGATTAGAAAGTTTACCTCCAACTATGAGTCACGTAGAAGCTAATCTTTATTTGAATACAATATTAGAAGTTAATCGAATTTATTTATAACGTGTTTAAACTATGAGCAAAACATTGTGAGGAGTGATATAAAGAAATAAATACACGATAATTTCCAAATAATCGGATCAGTCAAGCTTGTTTGCAATTCGGGCTGATTTTTGGGTGTAATTCGTCGAAAATTGCTACCAATAAAGCGGAGGTATTCGAGATTTCTGCCTGAGAATCTAAAATGAGGCAAAGCTCTTGCAGCTCATTATAAGCCTGGATATTTAGCCTTATTTTTACGAATTTCTCGTAAAAAGTGGTTCATTAGTGAATGTAAACAAGCCGATTAATCTTTGTTGAAATTAAGAGTCTCGCTGGAGAGGCAGTTCGCATTTTTCTCCTTTCTTTGTAAATTTACAATCTTCGTTCGATAGACTCATGAGAAATTAGTCGAGAAACAATCAAGTTGCTCCCCACCTTCATCTAATCAATCATAAGTCACGAAACCACATCACATCATCTACTGAGTTACTTAGAATGTGCTATTTCGAAAAACTTGATCATTGTAGACGCTGTTTTCCGAAAAACGAAAAAGAAAATTAAAACTGGAATAGGTTGATCATATAGCCTTAACTTTTCTTGATCTACCTATATGTGTTTCATTTCATTTTATTGATTATACAAGCAGTTGTACTTCTGAATGTTAACACACTTTTTTGACTAGAAATGCGGCTTTTCGGAATTATCAGAAAACTCCGTTTGATTTTCCAAATTTTATGGGGTAACGGACGTACAAAATTGAATTTTGAATCGAATGAGATATGTCCCATTTCGATATCTTTTGTTGTTTTTGAGTTATCCTTTCTCAGTGTTTCTTTTGGGGGATTGAATGTTACCGTTCACGAGCGATAACTTTAAACAACAAACGTTACAGAAAATAAACTTTATATTAACAATTATTAATATTTTTATACAATTTTAATTAATTTTCTGTTCGTCTGAGATGTTTTTTGAGTTAGAATAGAAACGATTTCAGTTTATTGGGTATTCAATTCATAAAGAAGTACATAAGTATCATAATTGGAAATAATTTTCTTCAATCAAATTCCAATATCTATTTGTATTAGAATCGTTTATGCAGTGAATAAAATAATAAATAAGTCGAACGTTGATGGAATAACGATTTGTAGTAATAATCTGAATCGTCGAGACTTCCAACAAGCACCTCATAAATAGAATTACAGTTTGTTTTTGATTAAATTCGAAATTAACAAAAAAAAATTAAATTTATCGGTTTATTTAAA
Source organism: Mylabris phalerata (assembly GCA_020740385.1). NCBI lineage: Eukaryota > Metazoa > Arthropoda > Insecta > Coleoptera > Meloidae > Mylabris > Mylabris phalerata. Next base: position 1,094,651 of record JAJEOX010000034.1, read on the forward strand.
ACGATTTAATAGTTAAACTTACCGAAACTCAAGGTATCACTATCGAGTGATAATTACCTTTATATATAACAATTAACTTACCCCTTTCTGATGGTTGAGAATTTGGTGCTCGTTATAACGGTTCGAATAGCTCACTAAATGTAGGGGGCTTTAAATTTTAATTGGTAGCGCATTAAATCGTGTCTAATTACTATTCATCATATTGAACAATTAGCAATAATTCTACCGATTATTACCCTGTAATTTCGACTATTGTCGATGGTATAAAATTCGTGAACAAATATTGAAATTGAGTTATAAACGCGTGACATTTTCTTATATACAATTTCAATTTTAATTTAGCTAATGCGTCCTATTAAAGTTATGTACGTTTTCGTCGAAAGCGAATATTTTATAGTTGTGTGTAATTGAATTGCTGAAATTGGTTGTAATATTCAAGTTTGATCACCATTACCGTTTATAACGTTGTAATATAATCGACTATATTTACCGAAATTTCTAATAAAATCATACATACAGATTGATTCTTGTTTGTGGAATTACTTCAGGATTAGGCGTATTGAATTTCGACATCATTTATCAAACTGTTTTTTCCGGGGTAATTAATTATAACGAGCTGAAAGGGAATATACTTAAAGAGAGATTGCTGCCATTAAGCAAGACTCTCAGTTGATCCATTGAAAATTAAACAATTTTTATGGAAATACAGCAAGATTTAGAAAAGTGCCGGCAATTATCGGCCGCGTGTTCAGCAGAGATTGTCTGTTTTCTAGGGTTGTTGATCCACTTATCGCCCCTAGACGGTGGTTGTACGTTAAGCCCCCTTTACTTTCCGCTATAAAAGATGGCTAGATATTTAAACAAAAAACCTTTCTGAAATAGGAAGGAGCGAAATTAAAAGTTTCCTCAAACAATACAAAAATGCTTTTTCTCTGCCTTTTCGTTGAACTTTAACAGAGAAAACTGGCACTTCCTGTATTGTATACAGCGGGACTGTTATCTCTTATTGCAGGAAATTTGCGAGATATATTTTTACAATTGTTACAACCGTTGCTATAAGAATGCGAGCTTTCTGTACAAAGTTTGATATTTCTCTCAATATCTGTTGACAATAAAAAGAAGCCACATTCTCATGATATCTAGAAAGAAAAATACAAATCAGATTATCCGATTTAAACAACTGTGCACTTAACGTGAATGCGATTTTGGAGCAAGAAAACTATTTTGATATCGCAATTTACTCGATTTTGAGTGACACGTTCAATCTCGAATACAGAGCGTTTCCGAGTCTAACAGATCAGCTCGATCGACGAAAAAGATGGAAATTAAAAGGACAGCTTTTGATTCGTATTTTTATTTGAAATATTGCCGTTTTTCCAGTCAACCCCAAGATGAAACAACGTTGTCGATTTATGGAATTTGATCTTCGTACTGGAGTTGTCCTTTATCGAGCAAAAAATTGAATGGTAATCGCAACAAAATAAATTTCTCGCCTACACTTCGTTTCCTATTTTCTCCCCGTTTTTGTGTTTATATCCAAAGAAACTCCACGGAATCGAATCAATAAATAATTAATGATTTATTCGTTTTGTTTTTTCGTTGTTGTTTCAAATCGGAATACATGCGTTTCCCACATAATCTTAACCAGATGTTATTAAATATTGATTTATTAAACTATCTTCATATCATTTATCATTAATTGGTAATGGTAGTGGTATTTTAATCCGTTTTACATTGCCGGATCTAATGTTGAGTTAATATGATCCTTGCTGGGTCATTGTTCGACCAATATAAATAGGTCACTGTCTACAACGCTTAAAGAAAATAGTTACAGGAAGGCTGGATATAGAAAACCTTGTTGTCAAATCGACCGGAACGGAATCCTGACTGATAAAAAGTGATAGGTGTTGTAATAAATCCACAACTCTTCCAGTCTATTACCGGAACAATCGATCACATTGTATATAGCGTGACGTTTATTCAATTTCAATAAATTAAAATCTTGTTTATACCGAATTGTTTGCATTCAATTAAATTATTTATAACCAACTTAATGCAAGATTGAAAATAACGGCCGCTAAATCAAAAGATCAAAGTGTTCATTTTAATAATAGAATTGACATTTATTGAATTTACTTAATATTTGAGATTTTGTTGTTTTCACAAAATACAGGTCAACCTTAAAGAAACCGAAAGTTTCTTAATTAATTGTAGCTTTAATTATTATCATTTTCTCTCAAGCCGAATAAGAAAATTAATTCTTTTTATCTACTCCGAACAATAATTTATCAAAAAGTGGTACGCGCCTGTTTTGTGTTTCTGTAAAATAAACGCCACGGGAAAAAATTAATACCGTCAGTTGCAGGCGGATTTTAAAAAAGGGTTGCGTTGTATCAAAGAGATAGAATTTAGATATAATCCAACTCGAATGCTTTAAAATATGTTCATTTTTTAGTTCGGTTGATATTTTTTGAATAAATATGGACTGGTTTTAATCTATTTTGTTGTAACTTCACCTGCTACACAAAAAATTCGGGGTTTTATAAGGGAGCGACAATAGTAGAATTGGCGCCAGTTCCTTGAAAGGTTTCCATTAACAACAGCAAAAAAGTTATTGATATTTATTTGTTTTGAATACAATCGAATTGGCTGCGATAGTTGGTAAAAATTAGAAGCTTTAGTGGTCCAATATCGTCGAAATCACCAATATTGAAGCTTTTTTACATATTATTGGAAAATCTCTATTTGACGATAGAAGAGAAAGACACGAATTTCTAGATAATGTTTTTAATAATAACATTTTATTTGATCAACAATTGTCAATAAACCGGAGGAAACTTGAAAGAGTCAATGTAAACATATGGCAATTAATATTGCGGAAACGACAACAGCCCGGAAATCTACTGAAATATACTGATTGCTGTAGAGAATGCATTTCCGGTAACATCAGCTTTGCTAGAGGAAATTTACAACGATTTATCAACTGGAGACAATTGCAGAGTCGTTATTTCTAAAAGCGTCTATTTTCATTGAAAAACTGCATTTAAGCAATGTGGGAGTTTTAATAAAATTTCATTTCAAATAAAATCGTCATTTCAATTTTAATTAGTCTCTATGGGAAATTTATAACTGAAATTTCAATCAAATGGATGAATTTATGAATCAGCTGTATAGTTTTATGAATTTATCCAACGAACCGATCGAATTCTCATATTTCATTTAACAATAGACGTGCAGGACAATAGAGAAACGGATGGTATGTGGATGATTCGATATAAATTGTCCAACCTTGACATTCTTGCATCCGTATTTTCGATTTTCTTTAGTATGACTGGGGCGATAAGAATTGTTGAATTCCAATGGGAATTGTAATCGTGTCGGGACTGTTTTTTAGAATCAAGTTCCGTTTTTTCGTGGAAGATTTGTTGTTTGAAAAGCGGAAATTGGTGATTTAAATTGGATTATTAGCTCTGATCAACGATAAATTCTAGTTTAATATCGGGAATTATTGTGAAATATCGGCAAAATTATGGAAATTCGATCAAAAGCGCTTACTCGGCTTTATTGGGTTGAAAAATGGTGGATGCGCCGGGTATAAAACCCGTATACTTTAAATCGGCGATAATCGATTTATTTGTTTTTAAAATTAAAAAAAAATTGTATTATTTCTCCATTGAGGAAAACAGGAGTTATTCCCATTTCAATATTCAGTAAAAGAAGTCATTGAAATTTCCATTTAACAAAATGTGATTATTCAAACAATAAGTAGCGAAAATGGGAAACGATTTGTTGGAAATACAAATATAGAATCGTCTCAATATTCAACCTTATCACCATCTCAATCAAATTTAAATTCAACCTTGAATAAAGCAAAAGAGATAGATAGATTAGGTATACAAAAGTAATTTCAACGTTTATTTCTGACATTCATTGTTATGGATTCCCGACTTTATGGTTCATAAAAATGTAATTTACGTTTTTTTTTTCAGCGAAACCACTATATTGTCAAAATTACAACGTATTATTCGGTGGAAAAGAGATGGAACGGCAATATACTACAACACTTTTTCTCTCTTGTTATTTACATGACAATCTATGACGGTCTGTTGAAGAGAATGGGCCTTTTTTGTTCTTTTCCACTATCCCGCTGTAATAAATAAATACAATTTTTTATAGATAAATAAAGAAAGCCCCCTTTAACGTTTAATCCGAGCAATTATTCAGTAGACAAAGTGGCTTTTCGAAGATTTACAAAATTCATGTAAACTAAGTGTTGGGCGCTTTTGTGGCCAATTCTATACCAATACACTACAGGCGTATTCTCCCTCTACGGTGATCTACTTCCCAGATAATCTAGCACTTATAGCCCGGATTTATAAATTGTCGAGCGTTGAAAGGAAATCGAAAAGTTCTGTGTATTGTCTAAAATTAGATTACAATGTTATCGTTATTAAAAATAATAAACTAACAGTTGATTGAAATTTTTTTAAACAAACAGTTTGAAAACGAGAAGATGTCAATAAACATGAATGTTTTGTATTAAAATCAAATATTTCTTATGGAAATAATCAAATAATTAACGCAAAGTTGAATAATCGCTAATGATAACGAATCCTACTAGACAATTACAAGTAATATTAATTAAAAAATTGTCTACCAACGATTATGACGCTGATTAAAAGATTGAAAACAGGAGCCCCATTGATAACGTCCAATTAAGATAATTAATTCGATTGTATTGCGTTCTATTTCTATTTTTTTATCGATCTATTCCCAACAAACGTATCTCTAATCATATTTCAGGCGACAAGACAATTTCCGTCAGAATAAACGTGTGTAAGTGGGATTTTTAGAAAATTTACACAGGTGTTAGTTTTTCCACTCCACTTGATAACCGTTCATCCATTCTAATATAGAGATTACTAGTTACTTGACAGTGATAAAAGAAAACACCACCATCTCACTTTACATACCAACATCGATAAATTTACTGTGACAGTTATAAGCTGAAACTGTCAAAACAAACTCTAAACACACCTGAAATTGTCGTCAATCATCAGTTTGAACCGAAAATAAATCAAACTAAATTTAAAAAAAGGAGCGAAATAGACGCAGAAGTTGCGTTGTCTGTTATATCGACCAGACAGACGTCGATATTTCAGTCGGGTATAATGCTGAAACTTCCTGAAATTCTCGACAATTATCTTAATGAAGTGACAAGTAGTTGAAATAATGGTAGAAGATGATGGGAAAGAGGCGATGGAACTATCTCTATTCTGCAATATACAGACAATTTTGACGGATGACATCGATTTAGACAAAAATATGATAGTAGAGCCGTTAACGGTTGTAATTTTGTAGAATTTATGTGAAATGTATGGAAATTTCAGTTCGGCGTTGCATCTTTAGGCGATTTCGTTTGAGTTTTCGGTGGAAATCGAATAAAATTTCGAGTTGTGGTAGTGTTATTAAAGTCGATGGAATTTGTTGAAAATGCAGTAAATTAAAGTCAGTGTGGCTTTTAGAGATGAAGTGAAATTTCATGTTTATGAATGTTTGGATTGTGGACAGAAACATGTTCGTATGTCACCTCGTTATTAATTTATTCTAACATATACTGACCTTATTATGTTGCCATAAAATTTATGTTACTGAATAATTAGTTAACATAATATTGTTGATTATATAAATGAACTAATGCATAATCTTCGATTATTCTCCTCTATTCTGTACATTGAAATAAGTTAAAGTTTTACCAATATAATTGAATTTGTGTCTTGGCTAAAATACACAAATAGAAGTTGTAAGACTAATTCAACAATTTCATCTCAACGATCGATCAAAATTCGGAATTCTAGAAATTTTTTAGCAAGTCGACATAAAAATCGCCTCATTTACACCTTTCGCTGCAGCCTTTCTCTTTATTCTTCGCAACAACAAAAACTCCATTAACAATTCAATAAAGAGAATAAATATTGCGTGTAACGCGTCCTATTATTCGTTTATTTGTTTTTTATCGCAAAAATAAAAATAGGCAATGACAGAATGGGGCTTTTACATTTCCGTTATCTCGTACACCTGCTTAAAATTTCAAGGAAATTAGTTTATAACGATTTCAGTGCCAAAACAAATAGCTCGTTATTTTTTTTGTAAACGGATAGAGCTTATTTTCCAGTTTTATAAGGCTTTCTTCTTATTTTTTCCCGGTTTTCGTTGGAATAATCGTAAAAGATCGCATTTCCAACTGTCAAAATAAACTCATCGTCACTTTGAGAAAGTTTTTTCAAGTTGCCGGTTATTAATAAAAGTCGTCTTGTTGAATTTTCGGCGGCATTTAAATCGAATTAATCAAAAAATTTAAGGGTGATAATCCTTGTAAAGTCCTGAAAAATTAAATTATCGCTCGACTGTAAATTTTTTGTTAACTTTCGAGCTTTCATTCAAATACGGTTTGAGATTTATTGAAGAATCTTGCCGATCAAACGGGAATAAATCTTCATCTTTCCTAGTTGTTATTGGGGAAATTTCAAATAAATCAGCGAGTTTAATGATAAATTCAGAGACAATGGTAGTAAAGTTCCAATAATTAAGCCTCGACAGGAAACAATCATGCTGACTAATTCGAAACGGTTTTATATCAAATTTCCGGTCGGTTTCAGGAGTTAAACGGATGTACTTTATAGCTTTTCAGTTGCTTTCACGCACAAAGCGATGTACGTTCAATTAAATTGGCAATTTACACGCGGACAAAACGCTATAACCTGAAGACATCCGTAATTTCAGCATCATTGCTGATGAAATAAAACTTTAGTCAAGTTTTTTGAGGAGACTTACCTTAGTTCAGGCGAGGAAATTTTCGGCTTCTAGTGTTTGCGTCTGTTAAGTAGCGCCGTTATTGTCGTTGTTGTGGTCTTTCAGGGAGCACGCCACCGTAACAACTGGCCGTTAGATTACGAGAGATTCCATAGCGTCGAGACGCTCTCTCGTCGCACAAACGCGGCGAAAATTTGCGCGACATGCGCACACAACTTTTCAAGTTTTCAAATCAAATGAGGGGTTGCAAAATCTACCACCACTACACCACCATTACCACAAGCATCAACAAGAAATATCGTGCTTTTCTCCTTGCTTCTTTAACCGAACCAAACGTCGATTTATCTTTACGAAAAATAAATGTTGAGAGATTTTCTATCTATTTGAAATATTGAAAATCGTGCAATAGAATCAATGACCGTAAACTAGCTAAATGTTAAACAACAGTGAAAGTATTAGATGGGATTTGTTGGGGAGTTTTGACCTAAAAACCTTCATTTAAGACGATTAATTGCAATATTTCTTGATAAATCTATTCCATTCGAGATAAATGGCCTTACAGCTGTTTTTTTTTAAAGACTAATACAAATGTTAGTATCATAACTATAAAATATTTCTAAAATTTATGGCATACTTGGCCTGTTTTAATCAAACAATAGAAATATTATCTTGGCAACCAATAACACGTAAACTCGTTTATTCAATCCTCTAAATTGTCAGTTCAACTTATCAATCCTATTTTCAATTTTAACTCGTTTATTTTTAGCTAATCAATGACAACATCCTGCACGTGTTGCAATCAGGTGGTTTATATCATTATTGTATTGATGCTGAAAAGAAGACGAGAAGAGATATTAGGAAACAATCTAGAATTTCTTTCAGCAATTCATTATTTTAACAATTGCAGATTTTAAACATTCTTCACGGTTCACCCAGCTATTATTACAGCAATCTAAATGTAAGGCTTGATAAACGGATATAAGAAATCTTCTGAAAAAATTTATTAATAAAGTTCAGCAAACGGTTTAACTTGCTTTTATTCTGTTCGTTTCTAACGACTCCCACACGATTTAATAACAAACAAACAATAACAGAGAAGTGTGAATTTTTCCCTTATGAGATCCAGCAAAAAATGCAACTTAATCACAGACGTATTGATAATTGTTAATAAAGCTCTCTTGTTATTATTATTTGTCTGGTGCAGTCTAAATTCCTGAATTTTAATTACAAAAACCAATCGATACTAGAATACAACCAACAATAGTAGCGCTTTATTAAAACATTAAGCAGTAGACGAAAAATAATTGAAAATTTCTCATTATTCACGTCAATAACTCAAAAAATTACTGTCGTTTCGGTCTATCTCGATAGAAAAATCGTCGAACAAACACGAGGGCAAGACAGTTTTCAATATCTTTGAGACTCATTGAGAGTCATTGAGAAAAAGAGGTTTGGCTAGATTTAAAAGCAGACTGGTGGAAAATTTTCAAATTTAACCTAAATTTGGAAATTGATACCTCTGAAAAAGACTGTTTAATTTATCTACCAGACCGAATAATCTACTTTTCCAATTATTGTTTGTTGTCCCAACATAAAGGCTTAGATCCAGATGGAAATTCTTTGCCAGACAGTTTTTACCAGTCATCTTATCACACCCAATTATCGATTAAATGAAAAAAAACTTTACGGATAATATCATAAAAATGTCTACTTTTGGATAGGCACCGGTTATTCTTTTCTTATCAATTAAAAATTGTTAAATTGTTAAATTGTATGGAAAAACTAATTGCTGAAACAGAAAATTCGCTTCTAGATAGGCTTCCAAATATTTAGCGGAGATTCCATATGGACTTCAATTTCCTGTTATTGTCCTCATTAATAATTACTTGGGGTATAATTTCCGGTACCCACCCTAAACAAACAAGGGCGTCACATTATTGCGTAAAAGTTGACTAAAAAGACCGAACAATACACTGACAAAGATCTTAGAATCGGCTCTGTTAAGTCAACTGCTACAATTTAACCGGTAAACAATAATTGGAAAATATGAATTTCCACCCATTTGACCATATCTGTTCTTTGAATTTGGAAAATTTACAGTTCGGTGGAATTATGATCGAAGACGCAAGAAATTTTTGAAATAAACAACGATAATTTTCTCAGTAAAATTGATTTGCAATCTAAGCGATTATTAAACTAGTGCAAAGTTTTTAAATTAAAAGTTCGATATTGATAAATATGATCTATAGAATTGGTGACGTAAATAGAATAATTGCTATTAGAAATACAAGTTTTGTATTCACCAAGATAATAAGCTGATATATTTTAATGATATTGAGCCGTTTTACATGAAATGCAGTTGATGATGTCATTTTAATGACATTTCCACTGATAATCTAGAATTTTTCACCTAAATAGCAAACTACATTAGGCGTATTTTAGTGGGAACTATACCGGGGAATTATAATTATTCTATTGTGTACTGGGCTAGACCAATTATCGTTTTTTTAATTATAAACAATATTTTAGTTTTATATTCGTAACAGATCAAAGATATGAAAGTTTAATTATTTTCAGATTGCATTAAAGTGTCAGCAACTTCAAATAAGCCTTTTATACCGAACTACGGTTGAGTTATTAAAAGGGTCTCTATTTTAAAATGAAATTCTTATTACCGTTTGAAATTCGCTTTGTTTTGTAAGAATTTGAGTCGAAATTTCAACATCTACAAACTGGCATAAAGGTCGTGTTGAATGTTTCCTAAATTTACACTTCTTCTCAATACTTTAATACGAAACGCAAATTATAAAGTTTCTTAGGCGGAATTCAAATTGTTTTAACTACTGTACAATTATCGAGAATTAGTATTTTATTTTCAATAAGCAACTAATTGGTCCATTCAAGATTGTATAGTTTTAAGATAAATCCTATTGCTTCTGTTCCAGAATAAACGGAAGGAAAAAAAGCAATGCTTTTACGTTCATATCTCATTTGTGACAAACTTCTGAGTGAGCTACGGAGCTCAAATTTCGCTAAAATGACGTCCAGAGATTCTCCTACAAATCCCTGAAATTTCTTTCGAGTCACTCAATGGATAGTAGGGTTTACTTGTAAATTATATAACTAGTCTTACGTGGCCACCTATTCTTGGCTTAAAAGATCCCCTAAGTAATCAATTCAGATTAAATCTCATAGCATGATTAACATCAATAAATATGAAAATTTGCAGAGAAACAGAACGGGTAATTTGCTATTTGTTTGACATTCAATATTGATACTAATGTCAATCAATTATTAATTACAATAACTGATGGTAATCTGAAATTTAACAAAATGTAGTACAAATATTTGAAATATTATAACATTTTTATAAATTCATATTTATGTAAACATATCAATAAATATTATCGTTGTCTCTTCGATGAATTAAACATTAATTTTAAATTTTCTATATCCCATAAAAAATCTAGAAATGCCCTACTTTTGAGATTTCGACGAGCTCCTCAAAATGAATACAATTTCTTATAGAAGCCGGAAAAATAACTTTTGTGCGAAATGCATGAATACAGAGCTGAAAAGCAAAGTTTACTTTATACTGAAAAATAAACTATTTACCGATTCATCAACATAAATTGTAGACTTTACATCATCTTTTAAACAAGTTCCACCGAATACCTACAGAGAAACACATTGAAAATTCCATACAAAGTTTCCCGATTCTCAAGTATACCATTCTTTTATGTCGTGTCGGCTATAAGTTTTGTTGGCGCAGAAAACAACACTCTTAATAAAACAGTAAATACAGAATTCGCCGAACACGCAATATTCTACTTCGACAATGATTAAATTCTATTTAAATTCGTGGAGAAATGATGGGCTGTTGTATTGAAAGAGTTTCCAAGGGCAGACAGGCACTTGAACGAATCGAACGAAATTTGGAATGTATAAACGAGAAAGACGACAGTTTTGTATACTCGAAATGAATTAAATTCGTAATTTGAACGTAATTCTATAAACAAACGCTTTATTATTCAAAGCGATTCGGATTTATTGCCATCGCTCTAATCGTTTGGATTATTCTCATAATTATTACTGAAATTTCGGTCCACTTTATAAGAGGATTATTCAATGAAACTCCTCAAATTTGATAGACTCGTGAAATATAGACGATATTCTCCTATTATTTCCTATATTACAGTTCAGTAGAATTGAATAAAATTGATTATCCGATAAGGGGATCTAATGAGGAAATTCTTAATGAAAATGTCTATTTTGCTATTATATTACGAGAAATTGAGAATAAACCTTAATTATTGCTTATTTCGAAATAATAGGACTTGAGTCAGATACTACTACGAATAATTTTGATTAAACCAACAAGTCTATTCTTTTCTAATGGAAATTACATTTATAACGCCAAACACGAGTAACACGAGTTGAGACAAAAATTACGCACCATTTACCCTCAATACATAAAATTTCTGTTCAAGTTTACGACTTTATCGTTTGCATCGTTTATTATTTTCTATATTTTGTAAGTATCAATAGTCAACAATAAATTGTCATAATATATTCGAAAATCTATCATATTAATAGATTCATGACAATTTTTATTAGCTAAATTATCACCAGTACATTAATTTTAAAATGGAAATATTGTACATTTTCCATTCGGAATTTCTTTTTTACGGCTTTTATCAGTTTCAATAACATGCGATAAATTTAAATATGAATAAACTTATTCTAGTTTATTGTTAATGAATTCATACTTAATTTTATAAATACAAGTGAGTGAGAATTTCTTCAGTTAATTGTTGTATTTATTAACAACAACATGCAACTATTCTTAATTATTTTATTAATAGGAGTTGTAAGAGCAAGACCGAAAAATAATGTTTGTACGAAATTGGTTGACTATTTAACGATTAATACAAGTCCAAATTGTTATTTTAATCCGGATGTTGGTTTAGATGTCGTAAGTAGATTGAATTGTATCATTCGTATTTTATCCGATTGTTAACAATTAAGGATGGGATTGTAACACGGTACCACTATCCGTTTGAAGAGCACCGAGTTGTCACAAAAGATGGATATTTTTTGAATATAATGCGATTACCACAGAAGGGACCTCCAGTTTTCCTGCAACATGGACTTCTAGCATCGGCCGGCTGTTGGGCATTGCTCGGCAATAGAAGTCTCGGTATATTTTTATTCCAATTATTGAAAAAAAAGATTCGATTTGTTTGTTAAATATGTTGCGTTAAAATCGCGTTTCGCGCTATCCAGATTAATCGATTCTGAATGTCTTTTAGCATTTGTATTGTACGATGCTGGTTATGATGTATGGTTGGGTAATTTTCGTGGAACGTACTTCTCGAATGAACACGTTAACCCGAATATAACCGATGAAGAATACTGGAATTTTAGGTTCCCTTTCAAATAATTAATCCGACAATAGAAAATTCAACTTTTGGTTGCAGTTTTCACGAAATGGGCTATTATGATTTACCAGCAATGATCGATTTTATTGTAAAAGTCATCCCAGTAAAACAGAAAATTATCTACATAGGCCATTCGATGGGTACAACAACTTCATATATCTATTCGATTCTACATAAACAGGATGCTGAGAAGCATCTAGCTGCTTTAATATCATTTGCACCGATAGCTAATATTCAACATATAAGCGGTGCATTCTCATTGCTTGTACCAATTTATCGACCAGTGGAACATTTAACGCAAATTTTCCATGTTTATTCGGTTGCTTATCATACACCAAGTGAGCGTACGAAGTTTTATGAAGCCTGTCTGTACCAACCGAGCAGTGTGGAGTGCGACATATTCATAGACTTCCTATTGGAGACCGATCCGGTAAGCATTCTTGTCGATAACTACAAAATTAGACAAAATATGTTCAATAACGATAAAATTTCAGGAGTTTTTACCGTTGTACATAAGCCAAGCAGTACAAGGGACCGCACTGAAAACGTTGGTCCATTATGCGCAAATTATAACAAATCAGGGCAGATTTCAATACTTTGATTATGGAGATCGGAATATGGAAATTTATCATAGTAAAGAACCACCAGCTTACAATATATCAAAAATTGGACTGCCTGTCCATTTATTCTATGGAAAAAGAGATCGATTAGCTACACAAACTGTAAATTTTTCGACAATTTTAACGATTTAATTTAAAATTTTAATTCTAGGATGTCTATCGATTTTTTCGTGAATTAAAGACAAAGAAATCAATTAGACCAATCGCTGAACATAATGAAGTATTGTACAATCATCCGGATTTTATCAGTAGTCGACAGAGTCATTATTTATATGACCCATTATTTAAAGTCCTTCAAGAGATCCCAAATGGGCCCAAAAATTAATTATTGACGACCTCTCTCTGTAGCAGATTTTAATAAATAACGAATGACTAATCACAAATAAAGTAGAAACAAGGCCGATTTTGTGCATACGATTAGGCTTTTTTTCCATTTCCAACAGAAATTACAACAAAAAACAACACAAAATCCTGTCCGATCCTTGATCTATATTTTTCCAGTATTTCGAGTTTTCATAGGTGAATCAACTAGAACAAAACTAAAAAATTGGAACAGAAATTAGAATAGTTGAAGACTATGGGGAATTGATCGGAAACTTTGTTCTATCCAGGCTTAATTTCAACTTTGATAAAACAATTTAACGACACTACTAATTGACAATTATTACCAATCGATTTCCCTGAAATTCTGTACCATTTCTAATCATAAGAGTGGCAAGGAACTCTTATTTGTTAGATAATTAGGTAGAATATGGAAATTTATCAAGTTTCTCAATTAGTCCATAATTTATTAGCTAGTTCCTCTTGTATTATTAAAAACTTTTTGTATTTTTCATTATATCTGTTACATTATTACTGTTATTATACCCATGAAAATATTCGAATTACATTATATTCCATTACAACAGTGTAAATAAAATTAAAGCACCAAATTGCCGGGTTTCAGGCACGTATTACATTAGACAAAGTCAATTTATCATTAATTGTCGCCAGATAAATAGGTGTATTTGTTTGAAATAGGTTTTAACAAGCTTGTTTTCTTCCATGTTTTAATTAAAAATCCATTAGAGATAAGTACTCGTGCTTTTTTCTTGTATATTTTATAGGTAAACAAGGCGTAATTAAGTTCAAACAATAAGCTTTATTAATTCTACAACAACAAAATATAGGTAGCTGGCGAAAATTTAAACGCGAAAGTGGCAGTCACTTGAACATGCAATTTTTCTTGTAATTGAAGCCTGATTTCGTACAATTTTTGGGTTAATTACTGTCGAGTTAAAGACAGAGACAAAGACTTCTAATTGTGGACTTTCCGCCTATTATTGTCGCCTGATAATTCAATGAAATGACGTAAGAAACTATTTTATTGGAATTTTATTTAAAAAAAAATTCTACTAAGATTTGCATTGTATATTTTAAAAATTTGTAATTTCCCCTTTGTATTCTCGGAAAAATCTGTTAAATTAATCGATATTTTATAGATGTCTTTTATAATGAATTAAACATGAAAAAACTCGAGGAAGTATAAAGAATACAGAATATTCTGCATAATTATCAACATGATAAGTCATTTAAGATAATTTGTAAGCCTCAGACTGGACTTAATAAGTTATAAAATAAATAATAAGGAAAACAAGGCCGCTAAATTTATTATTTCACCGTACCTGTGTAATTGGCGGCATCTTTTTTTTTGTAATTCTCCTCAAATTCCTCATTTATAAACACACGGCCATATTCATCCTTGAATATGAGCGGAATTTAAATCAAGTCCATTGAAAATTCGTAAGAAAATACATTGGCGTAACGATGAACGTAATGTTTTCCGTTATTAGGGCCGAAAGTTTCCGTTTTTAGGCCTCGGAATCTGCAATCTTTTGAATATAAATCGGCCAATCTCGATCTTGATCTTGATCGATCCGGCCAATTCTGCGATTTTGTCGCCGCTACTGTTTCGCCCCAAAAGCACTCGCATTATCGATATGTTTATTGTTTTGTTCTCTCTCGCTCAATGAGACTTTAAAAAAATATAAACCACAGCACTGGACAACAGTATTTAAGAAGAAAATGTGCCTCCATCTAAAACACATCGAAAATTAATTACTTTCGTGGTAAACTACCATTTTCAAGAGTCCAGTTAAACAACTTTAAACTGTGATTGTGAAAAATGTACAATAATTTCCATTTAATCGGTTTTTTATTATTTATTAATATTTATACGATTTTGTGTGAACCAAAAAACGTATGTCACAATTATCGTGATTACCGTAATATGGGCAATAATTCGAATTGTTGGTATAATCCCGATATCGACAACACAGTCCAGTATTAAATTAGCTTTGAAATAATGAAGAATTAGCTGTAATAATGTCATTTTAGGATTTAATTGCAGCACGTTACGGTTTCCGATTCGATCAATATCGGCTTAAAACTGACGACGGCTATTTTTTAAATATTTTCCGAATTCGTAATAAATCACAAAATAACGATTCAATACCGGTTTTATTACACCACGGTTTAATATCTAGTGCAATGTGTTTTATGACGGCCGGCAAACGATCATTAGGTGAACGTTTTTAAGCGAAATACTCAATTAAATTCGCACTAATGTGAACATTTTCAGCGTTTTATTTAGCTGAAAACGACTTTGATGTTTGGTTAACAAATCATCGTGGTACTCCTTACTCGTCAGGTCATGAATCGTACAATATGACCGATGATAAGTACTGGAATTTCAGGTAAATTTACAATATTTGTTTGATAGTTGGAAATTTTCAACAATTTTTCAGTTTTCATGAAATTGCTCTATATGATGTTCCGGCTGTTTTAGAATATATTACAAACGTTACAGGAAACCGATCAAAAATCATTTATATCGGCCATTCAATGGGCACAACAATTTCGCTAATTTATTCGAGTTTACGTAAAAATCACGCTGAAAATCATCTAAAAGGGTTGATTCTATTAGCGCCAGTAGCCTCTTTAAAATACTATTTTTCACCGCTTCGCCCATTATTATCAGTACTGCAAAGATTTATGGTATAATTTTATCTAACAATCCCCCTAAATATTATAATTATCGTTGTAGAAAGAATTAGAATCGCAGAATTATAGAGTATTGTTTCCGTACACGAACCGTCTGAAACAACTCCTGAAATCGACATGTTCGCGTTTCCCAACTATACAAACCTGCCTGTGGGTGATTTTCCTGCTTTTAGGTCCGGAAAACGGCGAATTATCCCCAGTAAGCAATTCCGATCAACTCCAATAAATCAATTTATTAAATCGAATTTCTTGTAAAAATTAATCAGGAAGATATTCCAGTTGTAACAGCCTATCACCCGGCTAGAACTTCGCTGAAAGTCTTCCATCATTACGTCCAAATTGTAACAACCGGGCGCTTCCAACATTACGATTATGGTATCGTTGGGAATATGGTGAGATATCAACAGATATTACCACCGATTTATCCAATTGATGAGATTGAATTGCCTGTACATTTGTTCTACGGACGGAACGATTATTTTGCCGGAACACAGGTATAAAACTTGTTGTTTTTAATTGTTTCTTTAATTACTCGAATTATTCACAGGATGCGAATTTAATTTATTCGCAATTGAGGACCAAGAGGAAAACCGTAAATTTGGTACCCGAAAATGCTAAAATTCGTTTCAATCATTTAGATTTTCTCTATGGGAAACATATGAGGCAGTATTTGTACAAACCGTTGATGAGGACAATAAAGAAATTACGTTAGTGTTGTTTATCATTAGTTCAATTTTCAAACTAGTTTGGAAAAATTATAAAGATCACGTGAGCTTTTCGGTTGTCTCAAGCCTTGTTATCATCACTACCTTGAGCTGAATTAAAGAAGACAATATTTCACGCCATATTCACCTTTGGTTTGCGAATGAATCGAGCCAGAAATGCCTCAGGACATGAAACTTGATCTTGGCCAACGTACAGGGTCACAGTGACAATATCGGTGACAAATTTCTAAAAGCCATCCCTAAAAAATTCTACATCAGCCTAATGAAGATGAACATTTTACCCAACAAAGCCTGTTTGTTTCCGGTTTTTTTTTTGGGAGATCAAAAAACAAACAAATTTTTCTAATTAACCTTGATTGGTGTTTTTAAATAACAATAAAAGATTTGAAGGGTACGTTTTACCTTGATCGACACTAATTCTAAACTAAACGTGTCTGAAATTGAATACATTTTATTATTTACGGCATTTAATTCAACGTTACACAATTGAAAATCCGATAAACGATGAGATTGTAGTTTTTTTATAAGCGAATCGGAGATCAGATGTAAATTCAAATTAAAGGTCATGATTATATAATTGTTGTATTAAAATTATTGCCGGTAATTATAAAGTTACCCCTACTAAGTAGTTTTCCACTAATTAGAAACGTGAAACTTTACGGTCACGTCTGACTATACTGACACACCACCCTTACTAATATTATTGTTTGGATATGAGAAATTGCTCTTCTAAACAATACCAAAGAGGGTGGCATGGTTGAATTTATACCACTGTTGAATCTCAAATTAGTTTCGAGTCGTATTCTATAAGTTTCGCTCGACTATAAGTACCACAAAAAATTGTTGTAAACTCTCTAATTTAGAGGATAAATATTGCAAAATTCTAGCTTTAAACAACATAATTTTTGGGGATCTAAATAGAATTTAAGCCACCCGATTTATAAAAATTTATTGAAAACAGGAAACAATAAAAATCACAGTATTATAAATTCTCAATTAGCATATCGTACAATTTCAATAACGACTTGGCTGCAATAAAATTACCATGATTGTAATCACTACTACCGTCTTTGAGTACTTGTTGAATACTTTTCTCTGTTTGTAAACGATCGTATAAAAGCTTCACATCCTAGAAAGTCGACTTTTCAATTTAAATATCTAAAAACTAGCAAATAATGCACCTTTTCATCGGCTACAAAATCATTTCGCCCATAATATAAATGTACAGGCACTGGAATTTTACCCAAATCATACTCCGGTGGCAATTTCGAATTGTACCTCTTCAAATTCTCCGCTTCCCCATAATCGTAATAGTAGAAACGGTCTTTTGCTAGTATAATTTGCGCATAATGGATGAACGTTTTAAAAGAAGTACCTTCTAGGTACAAACTGGCGACAAGAGGTAGTACTTCCTGTGAATTTTAAAATTAATTTGTGTTTTTTTAAATTTTTTATAATTACAGGGCGATCTTCTATCGGATTAGAACCGGTGAATATTGTACTTAATATTCCACAAAGTATAACACCAGGATAAGTACTGCAAGTGATTCGAGTTAAACCTGTTATTAGTTGAAAATTTTGGCCTATTCCGTAGAAGGATAACGGTGCTAAAGCGCTCTAAATTTGCTCTATTTTAATAAAAATTAGTTAAATTAATTTCACATTTACCGTAAATAATTTATAATAATCCGCTATAGTTTTAACACTGCTCTTCATATTGCTTAGAAACGCTACAGGCGCTAAAGATATGATTGATTTAATGTTGTCTTTGGCGTGTTGTGGTCGTGTTGAACTATACACAAAACTCACAGTAGTCCCCATCGAATGTCCAATTATAGAAATTTTACGGTTTCTTCCAATTTTCGATTGAATATAGTCGATAATTGCCGGTATATCGTAATAACCCATTTCATGAAAACTTTACTGTTTATTTGTAAACATCTATTTCTGCTTCTATTAGAATAAAATTACCTAAAATCCCAATAGGCTCGATCATAAATCGAATATTTGATGTGTTTCGATGAGTATGTGGTACCTCTAGCGTTAGCCAACCAAACATCATAGCCCCGATTTGTTAGATAAAAGGCTGCAATTCAATTTTGATATATGGTTGAATTTTTATCCAAAAGTGACTCACCAAGAGATTCGTTTTTCATCAACATGAACGCTGTAGAATCTTGAAGAACACCATGGTGTAGAAGAACTGGTTTATCTCCTTTACCAGTTATATGAAAAATTGTTAAAATATAACCATCTGGTGTTGTTATATAGTGATGTTCGAGTTTATAGCCATTATTCCAAGCAATTCTAGCCTTTATAACCCAATCAAATATAAAATTATTCGAATAAAAAGGGATACTTACAGGAGTTCCTCCAATATCTGGGTCGTACCAGCAATTTGGGTTGTGAATTATTGTCTGATAGGCTTCTAATTTACCACAAACATTATTTACAAGATGTTGACTTGTGCAAATTAATAAACAACAAATAAATAAATAAAACAATAATAACATAATTCAATTTTTAGTAGGAATACATAATTTACGGAAGAAACACACACATAAGTGTTAGTATCGGTTATACAATTCCTTTTTATATATAAAGCTGTAGAAATGTTCGCCTTGAATGGAAAGAAAACAGTAACAAAAGATGTCTCGTGTCGGTTGAAGGAAATCCACAATTTTCATATGAGTAATTATCAATAAATTATGCATTTTACTGAAATTATCATAATTATTTGAATTTGTTGTTAATTAGAATAATTCGTATATCTGGATGATTTTGCAATTGAGTTTTGCTTAAAAAACAAGCTCGGACAACCTTGTAATTTAGAATTACTAATGTTAACTTTTTTTTTAATTTTCTCCAATTATAACCACAAGAATAACAATAATAGCATCATTTCAATAAATAATTCTACCAAAATTAAAATTTACTATTAAACTTTAAAGAGTCGAAATTTTTTCCAACAGTGTTAATGAAATTTCTGTACGAAATAATCGCCTTGGTAAACGAGTCGAATCGAGTGTAGTTAAGCTAATAATGTCGTTTATTTATAGATAATTGTTCAAGATTTACGATTTTGAGTTTAAAGTTTAGCTCAAGGTGGCTCTTTTAGCAGAGAAAAATTAAAGTCCGACTGGCGATTGGATCTGAGAAGAAGACAAATTGAGTTGAATATTTCGAATGGACATAATTCAGTCCCTACAAGATAAGTCAGACAATTATAAGGCCTGTTATTGTAAATTTTTTTAAATTTAGATGTAAATAATTAGTTGAACCTTTATCTTGTAATTGTTTTAGTACAGAGGTGGCTACCGCGTGTTAATGTTGTTTATTAAAACGTTTTTAAGTTGTTTATTTGAAATTTATGAGTTGTCAAAGAATAAATGTAAATTTTTCTTCCGTTTTAATCGGGCAAAAAGCTGAATTTTTAATCAAATTCATCGTCTTAATGCTTGAATCAAATTTAGATAAAATTTTCTGTCATTCAATTAAGATCAAAAGGTTGTACAAATTGAATTGGACCAGGTGGTAGAAGTTTTCCATGAAATGTTGAACGTTTTTTTCTACAATTTCTCCTGCATGAAATCATTCAAAGAAGAGAACCTTGTGTTTATTTATACCTTGACACAGACAACTTGAAAAAATTACAAAAGCCTTAACATTTTAACAAGAACAAGAAATTCCTACTATAGTAATCTTAGGTATTCATTGTTATAAATTAATTAAATTTTGTACAATTTTCTAGATTCCATGCTAAATCATCTCAGTTTTTGGAGGAGCTCATTATAGAATTTCATTACAGATTTGCCTACAATAAAATCCTCATGGGCATATTCAGTTGTACCGTCATTAAGAACACTTTGAATGCTTTTCGTTGTTTGTAAACGGCTGTATAGATGGAGAACATCCTGGAATTAAACAAATTTTAATCGAATCTTTACAACTAATAAAACTCTACTTTTTCGTCCGCTAATAAATCCTTTTTTCCATAAAACAAATGTACAGGAACGTTAATTTGCTCTAAATCATAATTTGGCGGCTCTATAAAACCATACCGTTTCAAATTCTCAATTCCGCCATAGTCATAATTCCTAAAATTTTGATTCCTTATAAGTTGACCGTAGTGTATTAGCGTTTTGATTGAAATTCCAGATAATGTTAAACTAAACCGTAACGGGAGTATTTCCTATAAATGCCAAATGTTTAAAGTAATTCCACAGAAATTCTAACTTACTGGGCGGATTTCGTCTAGATTATAACCGCCGCCTTGTTCAAATACGCTTACACAAAGTAGAAAAACGGGATAAGTACTGCAAATGTTCTGTATGAAATCTAGAAGAAGTTTCAAATTGGAGCCGATTCCATATGAGGCAAATGGACTGACAAAACTCTACAACATTCGCATTATTACATCTTGAAAATAGTAGAAATTAGTAGTTTTACGTATAATAAATCGTAATTTTGGGCGACAAATTGCGAAACTGACGTATTAGCAACATAAGCTATTGGAGCTAGCGCTATTATCGCTTCGATATTCTTTCCAGCATGTTTCAGTCGTGTTGCAGCATACACAAAACTTACAGTAGTTCCCATTGAATGCCCGATTACTGTCACTTTACGCTTATTCCGATTGTTATTTGTGATTAAATCGAGAATTGCCGGCATATCGTAATAGGCCATCTCATGAAAACTTTACAATTATTAAAGAATTATAAATGAAGTCTTGTTAAATTTACCTAAAATCCCAATATTCTTCATCAAAAGTTGTATATTTTATATGTTTAGGCGAATATCGACAACCTCGAAAATTAGCCAACCAAACATCATAACCTTGATTCGATAAATAGAATGCTAAAAATTCCAATTAAATTTTGGCAATTTAAAGGAAAATAACTCACCTAAAGATTCGTTTTTTAACAACATGAATATCGTTCCGTCTACTAACAGACCGTGATTTAAAAGAATTGGAGGCCCATCTGTTCGATTAAGAATGTGTAAAATTGTTAGAATATAACCGTCTTCAGTCACCACTTGATGATAATCCAATTCGAATCCATTATTCCGGGCGATTTGTTTCTTTAATCGGAGAAAAATGGAATTTTTGATTGTTGTAAAGCAGGAAATACTCACAGCGTCCACTCCAATATCCGGATCGTGCCAACATTCCGAATTCGTACGTAATGACCGATATGCCTCAAATCTGCCACACACATTATTTAAGCCACGTTGACTGAAAATTATCGGTAGAAAACTAATTATCAATAGACAAATCATTGTAAGTAGTGTGTGAATCATTTTAAGTAGTGTGTAATATACAGGAGCCTACTACAGGTTATAAATCAAGTTTAATATCCTTGAATAAACCTTAATCAACTCTTTTTTATGGTCAAAAGTTCCAAGAATTTTCTTAAACGAATCTCTGTTTAGTTTCCCATTGGGCAATATGGGCAATTTTTGGAAATTGTGAATGTACTCTACGGAAATCCAATAACCAATTTAAAGTTTAGTGTTCAAGGTAATCAGCTGATTTCTCGGTTCTAATTGAGACTTTATTGTTAATTACAACCAGTTAATTACACAGTTCAAATAACTTTGATGTATTAATACATGGCTGATATTGTATCCGAAATGTTTTAAATTTTCCACAAGGTTTCTTCTTTTCAATTAAGTCGTTAAAATTTGGAATTGTTATTAAAGTTTGCAATTATATTTGAAATATCTAACGACTTGTTAGACTCGATTTAATCTTAAGCTTTCGGGTCTTCATCTATTTGGTTATAGTCGTACAATAATCATTAACTGATCGATGGCCGGTTTTCCTCGATATAAGTTACTTTTATCGACTTATTTTGTGGGTATTCTTAAGGATTTCTACTAAAGAATACGTAGACATCTGAATTTTAACCAAGTGAGGAATAAAAAATGTCATAAAATAAATCCGTTTTCAAAGTTTCAGTACAAACAATTGCAAAAAATGACGAGCTTAAATAAAGCTGACAAGCAGACGTGAGGCGGTTTTTATCATTATAATAAAACACTCATTCCATCTAAATAATTCAATCATGACAATTTATTGTAATTGTGAAAAAATTTGCTAGAAGTCGCTTTGAATATTTCAACATTATTTCAACTTTCAGACGATGTTTTCTGTCATACGTAGAAAGACGGAGGATAACAAAAAAAGACAAACTTCAGAACAATTCTTTATAAAAGTTGCTGATGTGAATCAATTCATTTATTCCAATTCTTATCACTAGTACTGAAAATTTCTTATAGCAGTTTGAACGGTCTACAATCAATTCTCTTTTGCTTTTATATAATCATTGATCAATTTTTTACAACACAAATACGTCCATGTTTAGATTTTATTTAAAAAATATTAAAACGAAATATTGACACTCATGCCCCAACAGTTTACTCAATTTTCTACCAAACAAACAATCCATTTACAATTTATTGTAACGATAGTCAACAAGTTTTGTTGATCCTTCAGAGAAAGGAAATTTCAGATATGAATCTGCAATATAAAACTTTCACGAGTCAGTGCGATTAGTCAAAATCTCGTGGAAAAAACTTATATTTTATCGTTCAGATTTGTGAAGAAAAATTACAAAACTGTCTGGAAAATAAACGAATTTAGTTTCGAATATAATTTAGATCTAGAGGAAGAACAACAAAAAATATTGAACGCTAATGGAGAATTTCTGGTTGTCAACAATTCAATATGAGCCATGTTCAACTTCCTGTTTCCGGTTAAACAGCCTACTGAAGTTTATAGTGTTCCTCCTACATAATCTCGTATTGTAGATTTCAATAAAGACAGTGGCCGGATGTCTAGTTTCATAGATATAATAAGCAGGAAATTTAATTTTTTCAATAAGAAATCGCAATCAATAGAGATCCCAATTTGAATCTACTACCATTTTATTTCGAATATAATGAAAATATAAACAACACGAAGTTAATCAAGTTTGATAATCCTATTCAAGAACTTAACTACATGACATTGATTAATGGTGTGCTTAGCCGGTAAGATGCAACTGTTGGGATTTAGTTGCGGGATAAGCGCGAATTACGGGCGCAAATTTTTACACAAAATCAACATTCATTAGGGGCCAACTAATAAAAAATTAACCTTGATGCCGGGACTAATTTTGGTGGATGCGCCGGGCGAATTGGTTATAATTAAACGGATATTTCCCAAATTATCAGTTTTTTTCGTAGTTTCAAGGTGATAAAGATTTATTAATTGAAAATCTTATGTCGACTTGATTAATTATCGATTGTAACAAAATATTAAGGTTATTAACTCGACCTTCTTGTAAACAAGCGCTGTTAATGTCACGACCTTTGTTTTATTGTTCATTTTGACTTCTTCCTCTAATCGATGAATTATAATGAAATCCGTCTATTATTTATTAATTCCGATGTACCAAAACGGCCGGAAATTAATTTGTTATTGTTTCAACAATGCGAAAATTTCGATAAGAACTAATCCAGAATCCTATTATAATTGAATTTTCAACACTATCGAATATTGGAGAATTAGCATTGAATTAGATTAAAGTAGCTTTTGTAATAATCCAATTAACGAACAATACGTAATATTCATAGAGCGGACCAATTCAACATCAATTATTTTCGGCAGCCTACCATTTGAATGAATTCCAACCAATTATAATTGTAAATTGTTGTATTTCAATCCACAATAGAACAGCAATAATGGACATTGAGTTGAATCGATTTCCTTTAAAAAAATTGCACTAGAATCGATTTGTTTGCTGTAATTGACAAGTTGGTAGGCCAAAATCTCGGCGCCTATCGGCTTCAACTGATTGAATTTCAGATAGCGTTTATGCGGTAAATATTAGCAAACAGGGTGGAGATTTCCGTGTTATTACGTTTAAAGTGATCTAGTGATTTTAAAATCAATTAATAATCAATTTCAGGCCCTATCAAGTGTTGTACTTATGATCGCTTGAACTGGATTATTTCGAATAGGGGTAAGTAGTTCGATTAAAATTTCGATTATACGATTAATCAACGAAAATCAGACAAACTTTTTCCGGCTAATAGTTTAAATTCGAGTTTTATGCAAATCAGGGATGATTTACACAAATCGATAAGCTATCAGTTTAGTTTTAGTTTAATGGTTGTTTGCTAATGTTACGCCCTACAACGGTGATTTGTACTGTTCAAGGCGTATTAAACAGGTTAGTACATTGAAAAAAATCTAATTTTATTCATCAATTCAAGGGACAGAATTGCGTCAGAAAACAATTTCCTGGTTCTTCAATAACGTGTCAATTGACGTGTGTGCGTGTGTAAACAAGAAAATTAAAATATTTCGTATACGTTAACGGTAATAAAATTGAAAAAGTTTCGTATTACAGACAAATCAAATATAAGAATACAAAAACACAAATATAGAAGAGAGGATTTTATAGGCGAAAATATAAAATAAGAAAATTTCAACAAAAACAAAATTGAATCGCAAAAACGTCATAATCTGCATCTACTCGTATGTTGGAAATGGAAAAGAATATCACTTTATACCATTTCCATTCAGAATATTTGCATTTCTTATATTGGAAATTGTGACAACAAAATTGAACGCAATCCTCTTGAATAATTGCAAAATTAATAAACAAACACGCTAATTACAACAATTTCAAAGGAGCCAAATATTCTCCAAAATTTTCGGATTTGATTAATTACACGTCCACGTTTTCTTTACCTCGTCCGGGCTAGATAAACACACATAGAAAACGTGTAATCGATCACCATTGACGGTTGTTTTGTAAAAAGTGAAAGTAAAGCACTTTTGAGGACCTGTAGACAGTGCTAAATATAGACGGGCAACGTTGAACGAACCAACGATTATTTTGAAAAGAAGAAAACATCGATTTTTCTCGATGTTTTTCCCACTATAATTCAACAACGTTAAATCGAGCAACTGTAAGAAACCTATTTCTCTTACACGTCTCCAATCGTCTACTATAAATTCCCTGAAGACGCTACAATATCCTTATTTGAATGCATAATATTAGCACTCAAATAAACTAGTGATGATAGTAGTACATGATAAGTATGTGGAATAAGTGCAGACTATCACTGTATGAAATATATCAATTTATTTTATGATAATGTTAAATTACAGTCGAGAAAAGTTGTTGAAGAATGGCGAATTATCGAGAAATATCGTGTAATCTTTCAATTTCACCACCTACCTCCAAATGCGTATATTTTAAGGAATAATATCATATTTCGTCTTTCCCGGTTGATTTATCGTTGGCTTTACTCTGTTATATTCCAAAAACTCCAATTATTCGTTTATATATATCCGTTATTGTTTTAACGATTGAAAAATAATATTTAGAAAAAACTACCACATTTTGATCCGAGTTTTCGTTTACATAATGAAAAGAATATTCCTCAAGTGGGGTTTTATGTTTGTGTATTCCTTACAAATCGAATAAAATAACTTGAAAGTCGTCTTGTTTGCAGTCGCTGAAATATGTTACAACGACAAACATTTCACGATGTAGGTAACATTATACATATTCGTTTCGAGTGCTTTCCACAATGTATAAACCCATCGTAAAATGAGATTTTGTCAATCTCCAAAGAAATTGTACAACGATAAAAGTATTCCGAAACAATATCGTTTTTTTATACGAATTCACTAGATTTCGTTGATTAGATCTAGCAAAATTTGTACCGCCATCTGTTGATTATCGATAATTCTATAAAAGCTCCTATTTCGATTATACCACTAGAAACAACCCCTTATTTGACGAGCGATTTGAAAATAAATTCGACGATTTATAAGGGAATCCTGTAGGTCATTTCCCCAAAATTTGCATCATGTAGCTCATCGGCAAGTCGGTCAAAAAACGCTCGTTTTAGATTTTTGAAAACGCCAGAATACTCAAGTGTTCATTTTTTCATTTTTCTCCATTGCATTATAGAATAAATGTGAAATATTTCTACCAGTTCCAGGATAAAATCGAGAAAAACGAAAGAATCAATGTTGGGAGTCATTTGATTTATTTTTTTTTAATCGAAACATATTTAGTGAGGGTTTTTGACCGACTTTCGAAAGAGCTACGAGGCCGAAATTTTGCTAAACTGATCTGCAGGGACCTTCCAACAAATCTTTAAAATCAAATAATGGCCGTTTCTATTAGAACTGTATACTCTTAGATGAATAACATAAATAAAAGGATAAAGTTTGCAAAACAATGAGAATAGCTGCAATAGATCTGTAACAACAAAAAAATTCTGTTCCAATTAATTGCGTTTATTATACCGGAGAAACATTTTTACCATTTAAATAGTTGGTTAGAAATTCAAAAAAGCTTAGTAACTGCATAGCTCTTTGTTAAATCCTACTCTACAGAAAGTATGGTAATAATACGTTAAAATAGTGAGGTGGAAAATTTGCATTTGTATTTGTTTCGTTCCGTTTTCCAACAATATAACGCCAAGAGAGCTGTACTTTATACAACACATGGGATTAACATTCCCCGTTTCAATATTAGAACAAACAGAAGCCTATACCTAAGAAAATAATGAATATAACAAAACAAGCGTCTTTATTTTTTATTGTTATTATTATAACATGAAGGCAGGTAAAATTTTAAAAACAAATAATTACTCAGCCAGAAACGGAGGTAAATGGGTTTTAAGCGTATAACTTATAAATTCAACTGTAACAACGTTGTTGGGTAAGAGAAAAAACGGCCACGTGTCTTTGAAAGAATAATCAATGTTTCAGTCAATTACAGCAATAACATTACGTTGAAGTTATGTCTAGACATTCAGGCATTCGATAATTTCATCCATGTTTTCTACATTTATTTTTAAACGGTTCCCATTTGAAAGAAGTGCTTCAACTGGAAAAAATCGTGCTTTGAATTACTGTACTGTCTAAAATAAGCAAAAAATTGAAGGGTACTTACTACAGTTATTGGCAAATTTAGTTTCTATTCGATGCACAATGAACACAAGAAGGCACAAGTAATTTCGTTGCTGATTGTATTCGGAAAAAATATTATTTGGGGCTCGTTTAGCTTGAAAAATTCACTGTTGCCGAAAATAAGTTTATTGTAATCGAATAACCGACTTAAATGCAGTTTTATCGTTGATACATGTAGTTAAAAGCAACTTTATAACAAATTATTGTATGGGTTAATAATTTAGGTTAACAAGGATTGGTTGTTGTGGATTAAAGTGTCAGTTGAACTTCCTAAAATCCACAACATAAATTCTCAATATAGTCCACTTTGGGGTTACAATAAAATAGCTTTTAAAGCTATAATTCCGATAAAAATTTTAATTCGAATTTTCGCAAATAAACTTTATAACAGCCTTATATGTATAATAATAAAATCGTCAATACTTAAATCTTCTGATTACTAATTCGTTTGATGAAATTCTTTGGAAATCCAGCATCAATTAAATCATCACATTTCGATTTAACAATATGCGGCCAATAATATAATACAGCCTCCCAACATAATTCACTCAATTTCGGTACACATAACCATGTTGAATATAATGTGTTATTTCTAAGTACATTATTTTCACTGATTGGAAATACACCACCGAACACATATAAACGTCCCTGTGGCGATACAGCAGCCGCATGGAAATATGTCGGATCTGGTAAGAAACATTTATCAAAGAATGTCCATTGGAATGTTGTTAAATCCAACATCCACAGATCATCGTAAATATCTTGTCCATCATGTCCACCAACGATGAATACTTTCATTGTATTGCCTATTTGTAATTGGACAGCACCGTGACAACGACGCCGTGGTGGCCTACCATGGTTTCTATCTTTTATTGTCTTCTGTGGGAACCATTGGTATTTATTTAAATCAAATACTGGTATCTCTTTAAAACCGTAAGCATCTAATGCTGTACCACCACCTAATATGTAGATTTTATTATTATTAAATGCTACTTCATGGCGATAACGGCCTTTTGGTTCGTACTCTTGAGTACCGTTGCATATGTTGACTACCTCCCAGACTAGAGTTTTGAAATTTAACCTGAAACAAAATTATTAATCTACTTAAATGGCTCTAGATCTTATTATTGAGTAAACAATTTGAAAACTATATTATGGATTTATAGCCGACTTTCTGGGCATCATTTGAGCTGAATTTCAAGTCATCGGGAAGTTGATTAAAAATGAGCATTTCAAATAATCGTACGATTCTTGAAAGCGAACTAAACAAGGAGATGATGCTCCGCACATTTTTCTCTTTTTGTCTCCTTTGCATTCTAGAATAAACTAGCAGTTCCAGAATAAAATGAAGGGAAAAGAGAAAAATTAAAGTTAGGAGCATTTTGTATCAATAACTCATTTTTGGAAATCGTGACATCGTTAGAAATGACATTTTTTTGAACAACTTCTCAATAAGCTATACGGTTCAAAATTTGCTAAAATAAACTTCAAAAGGATATCTATAAATCTTTAATTTTCAAATCGTTCTTCAGCTCGGAGTATAAGTTCTTATTTTAATTGCCATTTGGAGAGGAATTCGAAAAATATTTGAAGTAGTTTTAGGAAGGTTCTGGATATCATTTGAGCAAAAGTTGAACCTTTAAGCTGAATCGCTCAAAAAATGCTCGTTTCAGAACGAACTGTTGAGAGAATCCTCGAGTCAATTCTAAGTCTGTGTAGCTCGTTTTTGCTAAAATAATCTCCCTATGCTATGCCAAAATGATCTTCCCTATAACTCCTTAAAATACTTTTCAAATTGCTCGTTTAGCCAGAAGTAAAGTTAGCATAATTTGGTGAGTAATTCGAAAAATACTTTAAGCATGTATACGAGGATTCCTGGAGGTCCTTTGAGCAAAATTTAAACCTTGTAGCCCATGGGAAAGTTAGTCAAAAAACGCTCGTTTCAAGCAATATTGCAATTTTTGAAAACCAACTGTTGCGACAATCTTTGAGTGATTCTAAGCGTATTTTGATTACCTCCCCAATTAACTACAAGGCTCAAAGGTTACTATAAATCCTTAAAATCTTTCTCGAATTGCTGAATAACGTAGTAAGTGATGGTTTACGAGTTAAAACAATTTAAGTGAAAGATTTTAATGAAGATTTCTTTGTCCTCTTAACGTTGTATACAATTTATTTTAAAGAACTTTAGCCTTTTAATTCAAATCGTGGTTCTATTATGTTGCTTCATTTTATTTTTGTGCAATTGGGGCATTACAAAAAAGTTGCATAAACATTTATTTCTTTATAAATCCCCCTAACTTAGACATAGAATGGAGCAACAGTTTGATTAATTCAAGACAAATAGTGAAAAAGACTTTCACTTATGCTAGACCGTGAATTATATCTCCAAGTTCTTCAACCTTGACCGCAATTTTTTTACCTCTTAAGCACGATTACAAAATCTAATGTTTAAATTACTACATTACATTAACCTTTAATTTGATTAATAGGTTAAATTAGTTTGTTTAATTAAATAAAAACATTTACAAACCTATGAATATCACATGTATAAATAATACCGTTTGTACCGCCAATAACGTACAAATAATCGTTATGATAGATTAAAGCTTGTCCGTAACAAGGCAATGGATGTTGTCCAGATGTGTGTATCTCCTCCATTAAGCCTTTTTCATCATTGACACGACATACGTACAGTTGGTTACTACAACGGAAACCGAACGGCGAACCGGTTCCACCAAATACCTAAAAAATTAATTTCAATTATCGTCATTATTACCAAATTAAAAGCTATACCATTAAAATGTTTTGATGTAACAACATAGCATTAGATGCTAATTCTTGGGGTAATGTAGGAAAATTCGGGTAACGCTTCCACTCTTTTGTTGCCATATTAAATTTCCACAATTCTTGAAATAGAGGGAATGTGTGCACCCAATATTCGTCATTTTCAATTTCCTCATTCATACTAATCGGATTATAACCACCAAATGAGTAAATATGCGATGTATCGGCGGCTATCCGATGGCCGCTCCTGGCATAAGGCACACGACTAGTTTTCGACGGACGAAACGGCTTAATTTCCTCGAAAACGAACGGTTTAAACTTATAAGTTGTCGCTTCTGTTGCAGTTGTTGTTGTGGAAGATGATGGTGTTGTCATTTTGATCGTCGTTCCACCTGGATCGTCACTATTAAATCGGCGTAAACGGTATTTTGTTAGATTCGTTAGAAACACCACTAGGACTGTAAACAATCTTTTTAAATAACAATAAAAACATTCTGCATACAACATTTCAATACGTGCACATCTATAAAATGACTACTAGTGAATAAAAACATCTCGGAAATTCTCTCAAATCTAGTATTAGGTTCGGCTCCCCGCACACTGTGCAGCTCTATTTGAAGGTTATAAACGATTCAATTCGATTGTCGTTAGGAAATATTAGTTAATCGGTCTATTGTTGGTAACAAAACCTATCCTCTCACTTATTTAACACAATTTTTATTGCTATTACTGCATTTATTACTAAATATAAGACGAAACAAATGATTAAAAGACAATATTGCCGCTCTCTAAAAATTCTAACCTCAATGTCATGGACAACTGTCAAATATATAAAAATATAGAACGTCCCAAAAATATGTACCCATACTTTATTATAAAAAAATTCTACTTGGATTAAAAAAATATAAATAATAAGGTGAAGGATAACCGCTCTTTCACTCCATTTAAGAGATAGAAAGCGCCGAACAACAACATAAATATTGATGAGGAATTCTAACAACAGTACAAAAATCTTGATATTTTTGAATAAATCTGAATCTGGAACACAAAAATACCATAGAATCTGAAATATAACTCCTGAAACAATAACAATTATTATCGTTAATCGTTTCTACTCAAAATTAGCAATAACTTCCTGAATTTTATTGTTTTAAACTTAAAAACTAGAAAGTTTAACAATAAAAGTAATTTTTTTAATCATTCAACTATGCGGTTGTGGTGTATTTGTCCAATAAATATTTTACATTTTCAACTTATTCCAATAATTCTAAATCACACCGTTTCAAACAAAAGTGAAGCAGTAAAGGGGTTTTAAAATTCACAAAAAAGTACTCCCATTTCGGGGATATTATTGGGACGTACGGTATGTGTAGCACAATTCGCATTTTAATAGAGCGGTAAGCCCGAAACGTATTTTAATATTAAAAAATACCGATAACGCGTATTAGTTAAATAAAAACAAAATCGTAATTGAAATATTGTTGAAATTTTAGATAAACGATTCAAGAATTTTATTTCAATAAAAATTCAGTATTTATATTTGCTCAATTAGTGACATCTATTAGCCACAAATGTAACAATAAGGCGCCAAATTTAAATCTAAATATTGGTAATTTGTTTAATTGTTGCACGGTGCTGTGACTGCAGCAAAGAAATCGTTGTTCAATTTCGTTAATTCCACATCTTTAATGCACGTTTTATCCAAAACTCTAGTTATACAACCTTTAATCGAATATATCCGCCTGTAATTATAATTTTTTTGTAATTATCTCAATTAAATATTTAAAAATATGATACAAACTCGCATATCTCTTCACGGGTGTAGATATGATCGTTTTCCATTGATGTTGAATTCAGGCATGTATACAACAGCTTTTTGGTTTCTGAATTTTCGAAATTATTGAAACATTGCATCGTTTCTCGATTGAATTTCCCAGCTGAAATTCCAAAATTACATTATTTAAAATTGTTAAATCAAAATAGAAATTTACAAATAAATTTAGCGCGATTCGCTGAAATAAAATCCATGATTCCATAGGTGATATCAATGTAGAATTGTGGGAAATATTTCTCATCATCCGGCAGACAGTTTTCAGCGGCTTTGACCACATCGCCTGAACATGCTTTCAATTTTCGTTTGATTTGATCAATTGATGTAAGAACTGTCGGGTGGCTGTCTGTTGATTGTTTCAAGCACACCATCATCTTCTCTATAGCTTCCTAAAATTATCAATTTAACAACACATAATTTTTGTTCAAATTAATTTACAGTAACCGCTTGATAACCAGTTTCAGGAGCGTTTTCAGTACATCTCTTCTGGATGAGTGTTATTATATTCGTTTTTAATTCGTTGGAAGTCGGGGAAGTTGACAATAACGAAATGCTTCTTTTGAACAATTTACGAATACTTCGTTTCGTTTTTTTATTACAAGCGGAACGTTTGATGAATCTCAATAGAGAATCGACAATATTTGCCGGTGTACTATCGCTGCATTTTTCTAATTCTTCAACAACACAACTTTGTACTTTACTCAAATCGCTGAAAATTCTCTTGTAAAATTTCGGATTTTATCGAAACAGATACCTACTCGCATCGCTTCTTATCGATGAACAAACTCGGGAATGAGCTAGTATCGGGGGTGGTTTCAATTTTGAACGTTTTATTGACGCAATTTTTGATACCTTCAGTATGATCTTTGATGCATTCCACACCGCCTTCTGCTACAAACACTACGAAATTTCGATGATTTAAAAATTATTTCGACATATTTAAAACTTACATGCTATTCTATCTCCATCTCCGTGACACGCGAATTCACCTAATTGTCGGAAAATATCCAAAGTGGTATTTAAGGCTTCTTTTTCGCTGTTTTCCAAACAAAGTTTCAGGACTTCGGTGAAATTATGGACACAATTTCGGACGATCGGGCGTTTTTTACAATATTTCCCGAAGACTTCGTCTAACGAACCGTCCTTTTTCGCATCTTCAATCTCTTTTTTTAAGACAGTAAAATCAACCAAACCTTGTAAACAATTCCCTAAATTATCCTTAGCTGTCTGTAATTTATATTGATTATTGTTGGCATTATTTGAAGGGAGTTTTCTTACTTTAAGTTTGTTGTAAGTGCCATTACCGCCTTTTGTTTCGCATCTTTCCCGAATCGCCGCTACATCGTCAATATCGGGAATTTCAATATCGCTTAAATCAATTGCGGCACTATCATAATCTATTTTAATTCGATTTTATGTTAATTGGAGAAAATTTTAACGGAAAAATCTACTTACTAAATAGATAAATTAGAAAAATTGTTATAAACAACTTCATTTCTGATTGTTTCTAGTTTCGTCGATTACTGTCGTGGTGGATACTCGAAACTGATAGAAATTGACCGGAAAGGTTACTTAGCTGTAATCTTTGACTTGGTATAATCAGAAAGACTACGAAGTTTATTAAATTTATTCTATTAAATGTTGGTCATTTTAAAAAGGAAATAAATGTCGTTGTTGATGACGATGTGGTAGAAATTAAATGACATAAATGCACTTTTCTTCGTAATTGGGAAATTATGTGGCTTTATATGATTTTCTTTGTTTAAAATTTTTTAGAATGAATCACAATGGGTTTTATGAATAATTAAATTGTTTAGGGAAGCTGTTTTATTGTCGTGATTGAATTTAAAATCAAGCAGACGATCATTTGTGGCTATTTTTATATTCTTCTCTACAATTCAATAAACCAAAAGAACGTATAATCTGAGGGAATATTAATCAATAATTCAATTCATTAAATATTTAGGAAAAATACGAATTGATAAATATGGAAAACGCAAATTGCTTTATTTTTCCGAGTTTTGTTGTAATTATTTACGGTTCATTTGGCATTCAGAATTGTAGTCGACTTTTATAACAAGATTCGAAGACTTCCCAATAATAAATTAGAAATTTAATGAGATTTCAATCAAAAATTGGAAACTTATTACACGTGTAAAATTATTAATAAACTGCGATTTTTCTGAAAATACAATTTGTTTTGCAATTTTACCACGAACGAGGCAATTTTATTTCGTTCATACGACCCGAAATGGGGCACAATTTACTCTACCTGTAGTCTTCCATTACCTTATCCGTCGTAAATTTTACGTTCTCTCATCTACCCAATTAGTACGTTTGCTGAAAAGTGGTTGAATTGCCAATTTTTCACCAAATTCCAAACTTTCTATCGTTCGATTTATTTCGAATTGTAAGTCGTATAAAGAGGTCTTTGCGGCGCGATAAATTATCGACGTGCGGCTAAAATAGGGTGCTAGGTTGGATCAATAGCGACTACATTCGCTTTACAAATTGTAGTGAAAGTTTTCTATTTGGCTCCACTTACCAGAAAAAAGACTAATATTAGTCAGCGTTCTCAGGAGACCAAGTTTGTTAGAATTCGAGTATACAAGTCGGTTATATCAGTTTACTAATTGCTAATTTATTGAAATTTTCCGTGTTTATTTCTAGTGTCCCTGATCTATTTGATATAATTTTTGTTGAAATAGATCACGATAAATGTTTTATGCTCGTCCTTTAATCGA
The DNA here is from genome assembly GCA_020740385.1 of Mylabris phalerata. NCBI lineage: Eukaryota > Metazoa > Arthropoda > Insecta > Coleoptera > Meloidae > Mylabris > Mylabris phalerata. The sequence goes on from JAJEOX010000034.1 coordinate 1,129,641, forward strand.
GCGAAAGATCTGGGTCATAAAGATTTAATATGTGTTGAACATGAAGCCCAATTACAATGATTGCAAAAGTAGAGCATGCAAATGAATAATATAAACATGATAATGAACTTCAACTTGTGTGCAATTAAATACGAAATCACTCAAATGTTAAAACTATCAAGCAAAACTGAGGAGTATATCGAAGTCTAGCGAAAAATTAATAGATCAAAAGGGAAATTGTTTCAGTATTTGTCTAGAAGTTTCAGAGATTTCACCAGAATTTGTTTATCTTGTTTTTTCCACCACAATCGATTTTCTGCCACTTGAATGCTACCAAAATGTGGCCTTGTGTAGATCTATTAAATTTAGCAAATTCCACGAAATTTATGCTTCTATTTGTGCTAAATTCAACGATCTTACTTGGAATAAGTTGTGGTTTTGAAAACAAATTAATATCGAGTTTAATTAAATCACATTTCGCATCTTTTATTTCTACAATAATCTTTTATTTATAATAACATTTCTTGTCTATCAACAATTTCTATTAAACAAAAAAATTATGTTTTTGCTTGATTTGATTTATTTAATTTTGTTGTTTGACATTAATAACATGGGCTCCTTCCGGATTCTTTTCTTGTTTAATAATAATAATACAATATACTTTAGCTATTATTATAAAACTATATACATCACTAACTTTCTCACTGTCGGCAGCATAAATATATATACTTTATTTTTGTTTTTATATATATTTACTCTTATTTATAATTTTTTTAAATATATGTAGGTATAATCATTGATGACGTTTACCACCACAATACTTCTAATAAGAGACAAAACATTTATTATGAAGAAAATAGCATCAATAAAACAACATTGCAGATTAATTAACGGTTAAAAAGTTTTATTGTAAAATCTGAGTATTTGATTTATTTCTGTTTAATATGTAGCCGGTTTCATAATCACCAATTAGAGGCCTCTTATACTGTAGCTATTTCTCTGTGAATTTCCAATAAACTCAATAATTTTGTCCATTTTGAAAAACTAGAAAGCGGCAACAATCAACCTACGCTTATATTCTTAAACAACAAGTACGTATATAGGCCAATATTGTTACAATTTTATTTCAACAATAATTTTATTGATTTTAATAAAATTGGCCTTAATTAACGATAATTTTATGAATATTAAACAAATAATTTGCTCACACAGTCCAAATTTTGGAGTTGTAATAGAATGAGAAACAGACAACAAAATTCCAAAGTTTCAACAAATCGTCGGGGTCAACTTTGATAAAATTCTAGATATTTACGGATTAATCAACAACGAATATTGTGCAATAAATTTGATTTATTTGTTTCCAACCTGAAATGTTTGTCGAAATTCAGTCAACTTTAATAAAGTTCTTCAATTAATTTGCCAACGTTAGCTGAAATTTCGCTCCTCAATCAGAAACTATCACTGATATCGTTGTTATTAGTAAAGTTAAACTACCCTAAATACATTGAATTAAATTAACTACCACCTATAACAGCAATGTTTACGACAACAAGAGAATATGTGCTGGAATATTTACGAAAGTGACAATAGTAAACATCGATTTTTTTTTTTTTGAAGGATCATCGATAACTGCACCGTTATCAATCGAGATCCTTCGGATTTTTGTGGATTTTCAATTAACACCTACACATTTACACTAACAGTAATAATTAATCATAATAATAGTAATAGTACGACATTGTTATAATTTGTGTTTTATTTGGATCCATTGTGTTTTATGTGTTGTGGTACATTTTGAAATGTGAGCTCAAGAAAAAGCTTTTCAGCTTCAGTTTCTGATTGTTTACCGGATATTTATTGTAAAATTTACGCCGTTGGGGACAACAGAACGTGCAGATGTCAACGTCAGATAACGACCAAGGGCTCAAGAAAGTCTATTTCTAACATCGACAATATTGCATTCAGTTGTACCCATTATTAAAAGAAAATCCTGTTTTCTACCATCAACTACACCATCTACCAACAATTAATTTTATTAAAGTTGACTTTATTCCTAGAATTTTGTTTTGATATAAAGAATACGCGTCCCAATCAGTTGTAATAAGTTGCCAACGGGCAAACTCTAAAAATGGTGTTCGAATTCCTTTTTCAATCTTTTATCCTAACTTCTATTGTTTGGAGAATTCAAGAAATGAAACAAGCAAAAACGTGAAATGTCTACTTAGAATTTGATTGATTTTTTTGTCTTGAATTGGTTGCATTGTCCGTTTCAGAAAATTCTTAAAAAAATTCTCAGTAATAAAAAATTTTGGTATTTAATTCTTCGTCAACAATTCGATAACAACTCGTGAGCAATGTTCCATTATTAGTAGTATTGATGACCAAACCGTAAATGCTACAGATAGCCTAGTGTAGCATAAGTCTTGACAAACGGTGTATCCACTTTGCAAGTCTCCCTGTGAATCAAATACATTGCTCGATAAGCGTTGCAAAGATTTGTGCTTAACCATTATTAGATTATTTTATGTCTGGTTACATTACTAAAGTGCGTCGTGCCAACTTTGGTAGAGGATTTTTTATAATTGGATCGTTTATTAAAAAGGATCAGGTAGATTTTCTAAAATAGATAGTCAGTGTCCTTTTTAGTGCTGCGCACTTACTCGTCTTCCCACGGGCACACATCGTTACTCTTGGCCTCCGCTTCTGCTTCTACACCTTCAACAGTCTCAGATGGTGGGACTTCACTAGCTGGCGATTCACTGTCCGGTTCGGCTAATGGAGCTAACGGTTCCTGTTGTTCTTCTTCTTGTTGCTGGTGTTGTTCTTGCTGTTGATTTTTCTCTTGTTGTTGTTGCACATTTTGACTACTACATTCTACCACAGACGACTCAAATCTATCACTCTTACTAGATTCAGGCGGTAATTCATCCGCCACAGAACTGACACTTATAATAGGAGCAGAAGGTCCCGTTATTGAACAAGCTTTTGCCAAAATAGGACTCTTTGTTATAGTTTTATTAATATTAACATTAGATTCTTCTTGTTTATTGTCTGTATCACTGGGAATCACAAACACTGATGATGATGTACTAGTTGCAGCCGAACTGTTATCTTCAAACGATGATACTTTACGTTTAGATGAATCAGCAGTCATCGTACATGTACTTGCCGAACAATGGGCAGAAAATGGTACCGATACTGAAGCTCTACGTGGCTGTTCTATGGCTGTCATTGCTGATAATTTTCGACTACCGTCTATCGTGTGTTGTTGCGTTAAAATACTTGTACGTTGTATCTATTTACAAGCAAAATTATGGAATAATTACACATTGAAACTAGACAATTTTACCTTTTCGGAAATTTCAGCTACTGCAACACTAATATCCGATGATGAACTGCCAGAATCTAATTGTGTTGAATTTTTGCGCGAACGCGACTCCGGTGCTGTTTCCCATGGACAGACTTCTTCAGAAGTTGAAGCTCCTGCCACTATTGCGATACTGGGTTTCTTCACTCTAAATAATTGAATATCCATTATAGAAAAAAATCGCATTTATAATAATAAGAATAAAATATACAAGATGTAGAACAGTCGGATAAAACCGCCATCAATCCTCATACTGGTGCAACACTTGAGAGTTTGTTGAAAATTTGTGGATGAATTACATTTAATTTCAACATGCAATACATTTATTTCTGCTTTACAATGACGCAATTTATCCAACTCTTTCAGGAATTTTATTCAAATAAAGGACAATAGTGGGAAATTTACCATTTAATTACTCTTTTATTTGAAATTTAAGGTAAATCAACATCTAGTGAATTGAATCAGTTCCTTTTGTGAAATAGAGAGAGAAAGGCAGTTCTGTTATAGAAGCTAGAAAATAGAAGGGTAATCATTTGATAAGCCACAGTGATTTACATCTATACATCGAGAGAATTACAATCAACACCCATAATACAATGATAATAGTATTGATAACAATATGAAATAGCCTGGTACATGGCGAACGAACTTACAGACTCGAGACAGTAGCAGCTATCGGACTGGTTTTTTGAAGGCACGCCAAATCTCCCCTGTAAGTGAAGCATGAGGTCCACTAACTACATTCTAATAACATTACAATTCGGCACTAAGATACCTCACAACTCTTTTATTTTTAAAAAATTAAAATCAATTCCAATTGCAACAATTAAAAAAGTTGGAGATTTCTTGATATATTTACAAATATGTTGTTTTATTTTCTGTATAGTGTGCCCAAACAGTTACACGTGTAGGTACACTGAGCGGCATGAGAAGCCATGCGCTGTGCAGCCTCGGCACCGACCGATTCGATTAATCAACCAAAAAATAATAACAAAGACACATCGTTGTTTTAACGTTTAATTTTTATTTGAAACTAACCTGTAGGGTATATCGCTCAAATTACTTTGCGAATGTGAATGTGGCACTTTTGTATCTTTAACACCGGATACGGCCAATTCGTGTGCTGAACCAGAAAGGCTACGATCACTGCCACGACGTTTCGATAGAGCACCACAGATAACAGTCGCCCCTTGGGATGGTTGTTGTTGGAGGAGTTGTTGATTTGGGGCATTGCTAGTTGAGGCTTTCTTCTTTGTTTGACCGAAACCGAAGAAACTGTAAATGGAGTTTATAAAGATAATTGTGGTAATAAAATCGGATATATTACCGTTTCTTCTGCGAGGGTTGAATGCCCGTTGCCAACAAATTTTTATAATACTCTGAACGTATAAATCTAGGATAACAATCTTTCTTCAGCAATAAAGTATATACATGCTCTTGTGCGGCATCGAACGTAAATCGACTGGGGTTTTTCATTTCTTGATGAACACGTTCCATTGTCTTGCCATCGATATTGATTTCGCAAGGAGCACCGGGCGCCAAAAATTCCCTAAATTTAAACACAATCATTAAGCGAATAAATCGCAATGTTGATTTTTATAGAAAATACTCAAAGATCTCATTCACTTTTCTTTGTATTTGCGATTGAGCTGACCGACGTAGATCATTAACAGCCATCCAAAAACGAATATTCTCATGACTGTACTCTTTACGTAAATAATTAGTGAATTCTTGTAAGCCTGTCGGATCAGACACTAATTCTTCCATTGATAAGGCCCAACGTTTCACCCGTTTCTCCGTTGGCACATCGACCCTATTGGTAATTAAAAATTGAAAATCAAGATTCTGTTTAACGAACTATTAATGCTTATAAAGTGCTTATCTTATTCCATTAGCACTTTAATTAATTGCCGTTGGGCGGCTGTAGTGTCAATAGAATCAGCAAGAGGTGTTGTCTTTATAAATATTTATTCACAATAGTTGACTTACAGGGGACTATTCAACTGCCAATATGTAATATCGTCGCTAACCCATGGATTTGAGGGTTGTGTCGATGTTATCAATGGATCATATTCCATATAAGTCTCGACATATTGCACCATTCCTTCCAAAGCTTGTGACACTTTAATTCGCGTCCTTGATAGGCTGCTCTTCAAAAGTTCGACCTAGGGAACACACAGAAAAGGTATATGGTGAAAGTCGACAATTACTATTATAACATTTCAAGTATCTTCCACTCTATTCAAACAATAACAAAAAAATCTGTCGAGTATCAATTGTGAATTGTATAGGGAATTTGTCTACAGTCACGTTTAGTACCTCTCGGCGGCAATCTTCAATAGTCCTTCGACGTGTTCTAGAGCCATTCCAACTGCGTGTCGGTACAGGACATTGTTCTAACGGTGATACCATACCAGGTGGCGGCCGATGGACACGCCAATAAGCTCTCTCCTGCGAATCACTGATGATTTTGTCACCCTTTTTCAATACTTTCGCCAATTTGACCTGTTCCTCAGCTTGCATCGTTATAAAATCCCATTTATTCGCCAAATTCTTCCGTAAATTACTTAAAGCCTCCAATTCATAATCCTCTAGACCGTGTCGCTGCTTGTTCCGTAATGTACGTTTTGCTAAATAAATTGCATACTCGATGTTGTCCGGTGGCCGATTCTGCCAAGGCCAATAATACGGTGACTGAAATAGTTTAGATTTAATTAATAAATTCGATGGAAATTTGGATTGTACCTGGAATCTATACAGCGAACTATCATCTTTTACAGCTAAATTCTTCGAATCGCTCACAGGAAAAAAGTAACCGTACTGACACAGCTGATTGGCTATATTGAGAGCCTCTATAATTAGAAATTTTGTGAAATTATAAACGAATCGTGTAAATTTTGGAATATTCTACCGGATTCTTCGATTCCGAGACGCTCCATTAGCCATTCAATCAGATCGTAACCTAGAATTTGCAAATGAATCACAAATCGTCAAAGTTTGCTTATCGTCGAAACTTTAATTATATTGCACGCAAGAAATCAATTATTTAGAAAAAACGGTAAGGCAAAAACCAGATAACATTCGCTTAGAAGTTCAATCACATTTTGAATTAATTATTAATAAAACTTACCCATGAAGGCGGCCGGAATGGATGTAAGGAATAACTTCTGACTTCTTACTGGAACGCCCCCGTGCTCCGTGTCCTGCATCTCTCTCACCAACCCCTCCATCTGTCCATTGAAACACAAAAATTGTTCAATATTGGCGTTTATTGTCAATAATAGTTGCTATAAACAGTTGAATGATTCTATGCAATAAACGATAGGGGAGAATAATGAAAAATAATTAGAATCCAGTTCTGGGTCGTTGTTCAATTTCCAGTTGATGTATCGAAAAGAAATTTACAAAGCTCCACTTTTTTACAAAGGGTAATGAAATTAATTTTGCTACCATTTCGTCTATTGGTGGTGAATTTTTTATATTCTTTTATAATAAATTATTGTCTGACTTGAACCGAATTACTAATCAATATTGGAATAGTTAAGTAAACAGCTTGCTAAGATAATGAGATCTTGAAGTAAACTCATTTCTGGGGGCTCGCCTATCAACTTTACGATAATGGGTAGTTCTTGCCAACACAAATATATAAAAAACACCCTATGAAGTAGATTTAAATTACTTAAACAATTCGGGTAATTATTTCTATATTTAAAACGATTTAAATTGAAAGACCGAATAGAATTCCCGTTTAATTTATTGATTATTGAATTAAATAAGAGAGGGTGTATTTAGAATTATGAATTTATAACCAACATTTCGTAATTAATTCACTACATTCACATATGCATAAATTTCAATGATTTAACTTTCATTGCGTTCGTTTAAATGAAAACAACCGTAAATATTCGAGGAAATATCAGTTTTTCAATCCAATTATTCATTTTATAGTGGATTCAATTTAGTGAAATTCTTCCACGAATATTTTATCAATCGTTAGGTTTGTTACAAATGAAAAAACGAACGATCAAATGGACCATGATAAGTGTCATTAAGTATATTGTGGAATTACCATAGGGATAAATTTGTTCAATTTCCAATAATTAAAATTGTCTGCTCGGATTTATTTATAGTCACGTTTCACGCAAACTTTCCAGTAACCTTCTGGATTAGAATTTTAATTAGAAGACCGAGTATCTTGAGGTTGTTTAATCAATTTTGCAGCATTATATCATTAATTTTTTGCGCTTATCTCTACTTAAAAGTTGTAGATATTTACGCTCCTCACTATATTGTTGTCAGAATAAAATTAGACTGTTTATCGATCGTTACTTGGGGAAACTTTTAAATTATTACTTGAATTGCTTTTTTCTTCGCTTGTTGTTGGGAGTGATTCAAAGAAATGAATCGCTAAAATGGAGAATTGTGTAAGATACTTTTTAGGGTAACAATAAAAAAAAATCTACTGGATTCACAAACTTTATTTTCGATCACCAACAGAATTCCCCGAACAACAAGTAAATAACAACAACGAATAGATAATGTCTGAGATGGATTTGGAACTATTCCAAGAATTACATCCACAGATATTTCGTTGGAGATATCAATTTGAAGATTATCATGAAGAAAACGAAAGGGTCGCGACTGATTAAACCGAATCTCGTTTGTAATTTTATCGAAAGTTGATTCGGGTTTGAAATCGGGCGAGAAAATTGCATGGTTCAGAAGAGAGAACGGAACGTTTAACGATCAATATGACGATAGCGTGACTCAATCTAGCGCATCCGCCAAATTTCCATTAAAATCGAATGTGCAATCACAAAAAAAAAATAAAATATTATCATCATTTATTTATTAAAACATAAATAATTAATCGTAAAATTAGAGGTTATCATTATTTATTATTGAGAAACATTCAAGTTTGACATTGTTATTTTTACTCGTTATTATTTGAATTTAAACCAAACAAACGTGACGATTTTCCAAGGAATATAGCCGAAACGATACAATTCGACATTAAATATGATCGTAAATAAAACAATTCGTTTTATAACTGCCATTCGTTAGTTTTTTTTAAATTTCTATAAAATTGAAACGGATTTTCGCTTATTTACGACCTCCGTTATGATCTTGTTGTTCCTTTACTAATTCGAATTCGATTTTGGAAAAATACCAAAATCGCTTAATTAACAACGAGGAAATTTTAGCGTATTCTCTAACAACTAAGGCATTATTATTAGATTAAATTGTCAATAAATTGCAATCGAGATCTGATGAGTATGGCAATATTGTAAGCTGGAAAACACTTAGTTTAATTAGAAATTGAGTCGTTTCTAAGTGGTGTTCTATATTTAATTGTAATAGATATTTGTATATCCGGTTGGTGTTAATACAACAATAGAGTGTCCAACAGTTCCATTAGGAATAAACTCGACACTTAATCAAAACCACTGAATGGCCGGCATGAATAATATATAAGATAGGAGGCCTTGTTCACAATTAACCTCCTCTTTATTGTCCATGTTTAAATAAGAGATAAACTCCAATGGCACAATCAGAATATAAATGTAACAAACACGTGGCACGTGTATATTTGAAACTAACTCCAACAAGGAGAATTCTTTTATTTTATATTGTAGTAGAAAGGAGAATAAATGCAAAACTACCGGAGATGTAAAGCTTTTAGAAGGAAAGTCAAGAAGTTTTGTTGCTTTGTGAATGCATAAACTTGTTATTGTTTTAAAATGTAAAGAGAGAGAGAATATTGCATCGATGCAATTAACTAGAGAGCTTTGTTGATTTAAACGATAGTTCTGAAATGTAATTAATTTTATTTGTTTAAAAAATTAGTGCCGATTTATTTATCTCGGCAATGTTATCAAAACAAGCGAGTTTTATTAAAAAATCAATGGATTTTATTTACCTTGTTATGAGATAATGAATCGTTATTATGTGACAGTTGTCTTGTTTATAGAGCCGTTTGGGAATAGAATTTTCCTCGAATTTGCCTTGATTTATTCCACATTTGAGAAATTAAAACGAATCGTTTTACACGATTATCGTGCATCTTCAATTTGAATTTAGCAATATTGCGGATGCAAATTAACTTGGCATAATTACACTCTTGTAAATTGTTGTAATTAAAAATAAAATTCAACTCAACTACAACAAAACTTACGCCCAACAGAATGGAATTAGAAACCGTCATTTCCTTGCAATTTCCGTATAAATCATCCAAGTTTTTCATCGATCAATAACAAACAAGTCGGGATTTCCAACTATCAAAACATAACGTGCAATATTGCAATCTCTACGCCTTTTCCGAGCGATATTAATATTTGTACGTTTTGCAGTGTGATTCCACCGTATTGACAACGAACAAATTGACTTAAGATTTATCTGCAAACGCCTCCAATGCACCAAAACCTGTATAAACGCTACGAACAGCCAGACCAAAAGTGACAAAACTACCCCGTGTTTTTGTTGACTAGTTTAAAATAGTGACACGAATAGGTAATTTGTGTCAAATTCTCGGTTCTGAACTCTATCTAACTTAATTTTTTTTGCTAATTTAACGAGAATATAGCCAATAAAGCAACAGAAACAGATTCAAGCTCAAGTAGAACGTAACTAGAATAAGTAATGTTCATGTTGCCAGTTTAATGAATTTGTTTCGAACTAGAATTATCGAAGTAAATTCTTATTAAATTTATAAATTTTTGCTCTTTTTCCACGATTGAAACGATCCTAAATCAATACTTGTCGCAGTTCGTATCATTTCATTAATAATTTATAATTTTAACAATTTGATCGATTTGTAACAATCATACAAGCTTGATGATTTTTCCTGGAATCTTCGTGTGAATCACTTTGATACAATTTAGTTTCAACGAATAGCAAATCAATAAAATAATATGATGAACAATGAGAGAATAGCTAAAACTTTATTGTGAAAGAACTGGAAAGAAAATGTCATTTTAATCTCAATATGAAAAGCGAACGACAATACCACAAGCTGTAAAGACTACGGAATTGAATTGAAGGACAAGATTGTATAAAAGAACGGCCGAATATTGTCAAATATAAAGCATAAAAGTGTACTTTTGCTCTATTATCAATTGATAATAGACAGTCTCCGAGTTAATCTCTCAATATTCGTATAGAAATGGGACAAGCAAATAACAGATTGCTAAAAGGTCGGGATTTAAGTACAAATCAACTGGAGATAGTCGTCAAGATTGGTAATTTAATAAAACACAAAAATCAAGGTGACAACTTGTTGAATTACTGTTTGTTCGCAATTTATCCGAGCAATATTTGTTATTGTTGGTGTTAGTGTTAGTAAATTGTAAGATTGGAAAGAGTAAGAGAACGGGAGCGGATCGATATCACGATTACGCGACGACGACGACGATGACGATTACGACATCGACGACGATTGCTGCTGCTGCTAGGGGAAGCACTCAGCGTTGACGACGCCCTTGCATCGTTTAACATCCCCGGGAAAGATCAGATTGTCCAGTCGAAATCTAAACCAATATAACGGCCGCTTAATCGACTATTAATTGTTGTAATATAATATCAGCAATCTGATATTAGATCAAATTATTTGCTGTATTATCCTATTATTGATGAGTCTGTGACCCGATCTGAACGGATTTATTAACCTGTTGAGTTTTAATGATTTTAAATTGACAATTGGACGCTAGGGGCAATATTGTGGAATTTAAAACCGAAACCTTGGCGCATCCTTCAAATCACGACAGTATAATTAGAAAGTTCCGCAATACTATTTTAATTAAACCCTAAGGGAATAACTAAAGTAACAATAAAAGTTCAATTGTAAGTAGCAATTTATAAGGTAATAAACCCAAAAAAGAACAGAAGATTTCAATATTGTATTTAAATTCCATATTTCCATCAAAAATCGCTAATATAGAAAAAGAAATACACTTACTCATGGAAATAATTCACCAATTTTTCGAAATATTGGACACATAACGGACATACAAATGTAAGGGAAGTGTAATTTCCCTCTTCAATAAATAAATAAATTAATTAATTAATTAATTAATCAAATTCCCTAAATTTCTAACCTTACAATTCCAAATTTAAGTATTGCCAGTCTTCGTTGCTTAAAGAATTTGCAAATTATCTGCTCAAGTAAATACAATTTCTTCTTTATTTCGATTATTTTCGACTAAAATCAATTAGTTTATCCAAAATATTCGAAGTTAATACGAATAGCGGTTTTTAGGTTAGAAATTTTAGATTTCTAAACCATAATAGATAGTAATAGAATAAAGTTCATCCTACTAGAAAGACTGATTTTGTTAAAATAGAAGTTGCCATAAGGCTTCTGGGGAAATTATTCATCACCTTGTTGTTGAGTTCAAGCGATAGTTTTTGGACTTTTTGCCTAGATTCGAGTAGATTCACAATTTGAATATTTCAAAAAGAACTAAGGATTTCCAACTCTACAATATTGGACGAATAACGATACTGCAACTTTGCGCATAATTATTTATCAACAATATTCTAATCATTAAAATAATCTCCAAGCCATACGTTTGATTAGAATCTAGTCACGATATATTATTTTCAAATATCAAGGGAATTGAAAATGATTTATTTTAATTATGGCTTTTTTCTTTGCAATAAAGCTATATGAAAGAGAAACTAATTAACAGAGCTTGGCTCGATGAATATTTTACTGATTCCTCATTTTTTCACAATTTTTCATTACAGACAAAAAAAAGAGACCGTTGTTGACAATGTCATGAAGCATTATAATTTGTACTCCAGTTCAATTAATTTTCTAATAGAGAATTCTATTTCAGTCTGGAAATATTCAAATTTGTTGAAATACAAGTGTCTCGATAGAATAATTAACATTATTAAGAAGCAAATTAGAATTTAGTAGAGTTGAAATTAAACTTTAATTTGTCTAAGAATTTATTATAAACATTTGTGAATGGCGTTCTACTAACATGAATATTTAAAAATTAATATCCATTTGCATAATAGCTTATATTGTTTGAATTATTTGTTTTTATTTGTCGTTTTTCTGATTAATTTATTTGTGGGTGTGCGAAATGGTGGAGGCGCCGGGCAAGCCTAGGTTAAACTTGAAATTAGAACACAAATGTATCATGTTAAGCCAACATTTAGTAGGGAAATTATATTTACAACTGCACTTGGCAATTAGTCAAATAAATCCAGGTCTTAATAACATATGTTTCGCCATTTTTCTCCAGAAACTTTGTACAAAAACAATTTCTCAGACGATGAATATTTTTCAAAAAATTGCGATTCATTTTGCAAATATTCCACATAATAAAAAAGCGTGGCACTTTAATTTTATAACAGATTGACCTAATATTTACGTAATATTGAAAAATTATGGCGATTAATGAGTTTTTGATTTCTTTTAAATTTAGATTAAACTTTATAGATTTTATGGTAATTTTGTTCTTTTATAAGTAGTATAGAAGGTAACTTTCTATTATCGGCATCCGTTAGACGTAAATTCAATAACGGTGTTTGCTTCCGGTAGGCGAAAACCTAGATTTGGCAAACAACAAAACCGATTTTGAGAACAAACAACAATCATAACATGTGTTTTCGTATAGAATAAAAGTGATTTTATTGTCGTTTAGGCAATTTAACTATCTCGAATGAATATCAAATTTCACCCCTTCATTCCGATCGAATCGAATATTGATAAGGAGCTTCTAAAAGTTGGCACACATTTGATACAACCAAACAATTTAAATTAAAATCTGCCGTTTCTGCCAAATTGTAAGTTTTTGACTTACTTTGTCAAAGGCGCTGGGCCTGTGGCATCGGTGGTCCCGGTGGTCCGGCTCCATGCGTGGGCCGTGGCGAGGGCGGCAGAGGGGGGGCCGGGCAGCCGGGCAGGGGCGCACGCCTCTAGCCGAGCTCCATGGGCGAGCTCTGCCCCCGCCCCATCACGCCGACACTCACCCCCACATACAATGGACAACTGCAACAAATTCAAAAAGATAATCACGCGAAAACTGGATTGTCGATCGGTCAACAAAATTTATTGTTGCTATAGCGCGATAGTTTCAAATTATACTGCAATTTTAGTTCATCTTTCACTTAGATAGGTGGTGTTCTTATTGAACTGCTATCAAGTTGCACAATCAAAATTGAAATGAGAAATTTTAATAACTAAGGTAGAGTTCAATTCACGCATGCATACGGAAAATTAATTTTCTCTTACATTATTGGATGATTAAAGTCGAGCGAAATTTACCGATGACAATATTATTTTAGGAAGTTGAATTACTAGTTGAATACTAGCAAAGTAAATGTAACAGCACTTAATTTTCCATGTAGAAATTAGGACAGTAATGGAAAATTTATTGGAAAATAACAACAGAGAAAATTCTCGCTTATTATCGAACCAAAAAAAAGAAAGAGAAACACTGATATTGAACGGAAAATATATTTACAATAGTCCTACGTAACGATATCATTTCCTCATGAGAACAACAAAATTTCCATCATTTTTTTCTCAACAGTTAATTCTAATGAACGTGACTGAAATTTACAAACAGCATTAAAAGACTTTGCAGTTTTTCACAGTATTTTATGTACTTGTCTTACTTTTAAAAGCAAAAACAGAATGTACAATTTAAGATCTTGTTTACGAATCGTTAAGTCAACATTACTAACAAACAAAAAAGCACATGAATTGTTGTTGGATAAGATCCAGATTAAAAGCCTGTTTAAATAATGACGATGTTTTGTTTTTAAAATTTAAACAATTTCCACCATCTCAGAAACGAATTCGTTATAAATTTAGCAATACAAATTGAACTTTATTTGCTTGAATTCACCATTAATTTGTCTTATCGTATAAATTATAGAACATTTATTAGTTGTTGTTTTAATTTCTCAGGTTTCTATCCTTAAACGTATCAGTTCTTAATTAATTGCGGCTTACAATCTGGTCATTTAGCTCAATTGAGTTTAATCGGTATGATATTGATACAAAATCGATAATCTATCATTGTTGTGCGGTTTTCAAATTAATAAAAAATTAGCTGTTCTTTCATTCAAATTATTTGTTGTTTCTATAATTTAATACTACACGTGTATTGATTCGATTGTAGTTTATGAATTATTCGCAAGCGAGCTTTATTTTTTACTCCATTAAAGGTCTACTTTCGATTTTCTGACAATTCCATCAAAATTTTCCAGTAGAAAAATATTTGAGATGATGAATTATAAAAACACGAATCTTGGAAATAAGTTTCTTGTGCGAGTTTAACAGTGTTCTCCGTTATGTCGTCTAACTTGTCGTTTTCCGATATCAATAGCGTTGTTTTAAACTTGGTTTGTTTTTAATTTATTATATCGCGTTTAAAATGAGATATTCGATAATGATTGATTACTCGCAATAGTGAGAGTTTACTACACTTGATATAACAAAGTTAGAACGTCATTTCATTTAATTTCTCTTCACTCGAACTATAACAATGAACTCAATGAAGGCTAAAAACTTCCACTATTCATCTAGTATAGTTGGAGCGTATTTTTCGAGATTTGAACAGTGTGCGATCAATTTATGGCCTTTAATATTTTCTGTATTATTTTATTGTCTCAAGAGTACCATAAAAACCGACTCAGAAACTCCGAAAGAAAACCATTAAGCCTCATGAATTTTGTTCTTTGTGCTTTTGAAGCTTTGTTCGGAATTGAAAAGAGGCTTGGAAGTTCTTCAGAAACTTCGATGCTTTGTCAGTAAGTAAAAATTGTCGGTTTACAAAATATTGTCATTTCTGTTATTATAATCATCTGTTAAAATGTAGTCTCGTGCGTCATTGTAAATATGGTGGATGCGCCGGGTGAAAATCTTTACAAAATCAATATTTTTGTTAGCGATTAACGTATGTTTCAAGTATATGTGACTTGTTTTAGACAAACAGTTAATTTATCTTGTTCCAAATAGACAACTGTATTTATTTTATTGGTGAGCATCTGGCCTGGTCTGTCGACAAGAGTACGTGACGTATCTCTACAACCGTATGCAAAAATTCTTTAAAGTTAAAATTAAACACGTACAACTCTCAACTTTCTTTGCATTTCTTCCAAGTTGTCTATAAATAACATCGGCACAAACAAATCATCGAGCAATATTTCAAATAAATCTCGCTTTAAAAAACAATCTTTAGAATCATTAGAATTTCCGCATCCTTTACTATTTTCACGTGAATAATTTATCGATCACATTCATTACTTTACTGCTATATCATATTGTGTTATTTGTGTAGAAATGCGCATCTGAAACGCTCTATAACTGATAAGATTAATCAGGTTTTATCTGTTTATTGAATCATATTTGTTGAGACGGGCGACGATTAGACATAAAAACTTGTGCAAATTTGTATTGTTAATTAGGCGAAATTCCAATTCTCACTTCAAGTTAGATTAACATTTCTGTTTGAAATTGTATCTGACCGCCTACTGCTCCTTTGAATTCCATCTAAAGTAGATTCGAATAGCAAACCCACCTCTTGTTCAACGTTTTAATTATATCACCATAAATTCCCAAAGTTTCATTGTTATTATCGGCATGTACTCGAATTGGTTTCGATATTAGAATTTCGCTAGACTCTAATGAAGATTTAAAATTCTATTTATGTTACGTTAACTTTACTGTCAATTGTAAAATTATGGTTAAATCGGTAGTAAATTTTCTTGGTGTCTCAGTTTCTATAAAAAGTTCCCCGCTATATCCGAACGTTTCTTGTCGAATCTCATTATTAGTTTGTCGGAGGAGTGGTGAAGAATGAAAAAAGACCAACTTTTCAGTTCTATCGAGTTCTTTTTTCGTATTATTGAAAAAGAATCATCGGAGCTTATGGATTGGAATTCATCGCAGAAAATCATTAAATATCTCCCTTTAGGCAGTTATAAAACGGTATTTGAAGAATGTTGACGATATATACCAATTACAAATACCATTCTATTGCATACCAATACTATTCAGTTGTAATTATGGAATAAATTGTGGAAAACATAAGGGATAATCGTTGACAAACTAAATTAATCCTTCGTCACACATTGTGAATGTCGATTTGATTTCAATTCAAACGTGACTGTTGTTAGTAAGAATACGGATTAGGATGGAAGAAAGAGCTGTTATTTTCACTTGTTGTTTGCTGACTACAAGGGAACTTGTTGGCAAAATTCCATATCAATTCAAGATTTCTACAACCCGATAAATAAACAAATACAAAATTCGGTAAGGAAGTAAACAAATCAATAATTAATTTCTATTGGAGCTGTGCACCGCGTTAATTTGGTGGTTCTAACTTGGGGTTGTTGTGACTTACCAAAGAAGGGCGCGTAGGACTTCATCCGAGGCCACTGTATTTTACACCATACACCGTTTATAAATGTTTGTTAACAACGATTGATAACAGACAATATGTCTGTTTGTTTAAATAAATGTAAAGGGAGCGGCTGTATACCGCATGCAGATGTTTCGCGAGTAAATAAAGTACGTCGTGACGCGTCGCCGTCACTATTAACCTGATCTGGACGAGATCTGGGACTATAATGGCGTATAAAATTTAGGAATAGAATGCGCGCGTTCCTACCATTTTCCAGGACTACATAGAATTATTGATCGTTCAAATGGTACACGAAAATATACACACACAGTCACATTAAGACACCCTTCTATATATTAAACCAATACAGTTGAAATTTTCAACATTATTATATGTGCGTATTGGGGATTGTTATTAGTAAGAATTGTTAGGAAGTAGCTTAAGGAAGCCTTAATGATACAACCCTCTATTCATAATGAAGGATACAATTTCACAATTATTTAGTCCAAATAATTTATAGAATTTTGCAAGTTTCCGAAATCTGTTGTTTTGCACGAATTCCGTTTCCAGTCTTCAATATTAACTTTATAGTCGACTGGTGCCGATGGTATTACAAAGATGAGCACATCTGAAATGTTCAGTCGTCTGTGAAAATCTTGCAACTTGTTGAAAAATACTTCCAATAAAATCTAACAAAAAAAGAAAATTGGATGGGAAATGGTTTTGATGGTTATCTCCAAATACGTGACAAACAAAACTGTTTATTTGCGTTGGAATATTAACGAAATTTCTATTTTTTCTAAAAAACAACAAAAGTACCACTTTTCACTGTGGTTTTGACGTATTCAACTCAATTTATGGATGTCGTTACAGGGGAATTTATGCCACCCCACAATTCCGTGTTTATAAATCAATTTTTTTCTAAAGTCTTTAAGTTGACACTCTATCGAGGCAATTTTTCGGGCGATTGAGACACGCAAACTTTCCGTCTATAAACAGGAACGCACCAAGCACTAAAAGACCCTTGGACAGAAGATTAAATCAATTTTACAATAATTAAACTCTCTTCGAAAGAGCGGAGATTTACTATTAATGAATCGTTAGATTCAAGACCCTCTACAAAAAAGAGTCTTTATTGTTCTAAAATTGACGATAAGAGGAAAATCGAGAGTTCTGTTCAATTTAAGACTCTTCGGCTGTCGCTCGAAGTGAACAGTGACATTCAATCTCCCATAAGAAATAATGAGGAATAGTTCACACGCGTATCTCAAAAACGGCAAGAGATATCGAAATGGGACATATCTCATTCGATTCAGAATTCAGTTTTGTGCTGCAGTAACCCCAAGAAATTTCGAAAATAAACGGAATTTTCTGATAATTGCGAAAAACCGCATTTTTAGCCAAAAAAGTGTGTTAACATTCAGAAGTACAACCGCTTGTATAAACAATGAAATGAAATGAAAGACATAGGTAGATCAAGAAAAGTTAAAGCTACATGATCAACCTATACCCGTTTTAATTTTCTTCTCCGTTGTCCGGAAAACAGCGTCTAAAGTGATCAAGTTTTTCGAAATAGCACATTCTAAGTAACTCAATAGATGATGTGATGTGGTTTCGTGAGTTATGGAGGTAAATTGATTGTTTCTCGACTGATTTCTCATACGTCTATCGAACGAAGATTGTAAATTTACAAAGAAAGGGCAAAAATGCCTCTCGAGCGACTCTTAAATTGCAAAATTCGCTTCATATATGGACTTAAGTGAAAAGCTAGTCTTTTTTAAGGGCCTCCTACTTTAAAATCTAAAGCTTCTATAAAACTGCTTTTAGAAGAGAATTAAATTAGAATTAACCCTACTGAGCCATGTTGTAGGTTTCTTGTCTGAGATCAATTTTTGCGATGATTGAATCGCCGTATATATTGAAACGTTTCCATCGATTTAAAAAGAAAGCTTTCAATTTAATATCGTGTTCTGTATCGTTGAAAGTAATTTTAAACAACAGTTGTAACGTTAATTAACACAAGAGTAATACTGCTTTTGTAGTGATGGTTTTATTTGGACACTAATTAAGGTACGTCAAGTTTCATTAAACTTTTTACCTTGCCTTTATAACGAAACTTTCAAGCTTTCAAGTACATGTTGAACACAACTTTTCCAATATAATTACCTACTGAAAGGTAAAAGGTATATGATTAATCGGATTTGAATTTTCCTGTAACAAGCAAGTCTCTCGAATGTGAATGTGATTTTTTTTTTCGCTTAAATAGTCGCTGTTCTTTCATTAATGTTGGATTTAGTGAAAGAACGTCGAACGAAATTCTGTAATGTTGACGGTAATACGAATAAATCGGAAATTTAATAGGGAAAACGGGATTAAAATGGAAATCACCGTAGAAATAAAAGTTATATTCAGGATAATAAACTCTAATCTGGTTGTTTATATCGCAAAAATCCGGAAAATATTGAAATGAAGCTGAGCAAAATGATATAAAGAAGTTTATTATAATAACAGTAACATCAATTAATTATTTACGAATGTGTAGTTTTATGTGTATGTTTTTCTAAAATCGTTTTAATCGAATTTTAAGATCTAAACATCAAAATCTGTAGAAGAAAGATATCAATTTTTTTGGAATTTTTCGTTAATCAAAACACAACAACAATTGTTCATAATTTGAACGAATTACTTATTAATTAATATTAATTATCAACAATTCATTTATATATTTGACTATTTAAAGAACATAAAGTGCAAAATATTGATTATAAAGTGGAAATAAACCGATAAATTTCGTTGTCGTTAAAATAAAGAATATTAGCTATAAAGGACTAGTTTAAACAAAACAAATATAGCGAAAATGCAAATAAAGCATAATAATAAAAATATCGGAATGCTAATTTAATAATGCAAATTTTTAATACTATCAAGATTAAGTAAAGAGTATTGGTCTAATTATATTTAATCTCTTAAATAAATAAAGCTTTCCGAATAATAAAATTTCAAAAAAATTAATCACAAATTAATAAAACAGTCTTTCGTTCAATTAGGGCTACTCTTCATCGGGATTTTTGGCATAATAAAAATTCACTGCCCTACACAAATCATAATCAGCAGCTAATATCACTTGAACTAATTCTTCTCTCGGCACATTATCACCGACAATATCTCTCAATTGATTTAAACAAGCATCAATACGATCGCTATCTTGGGCTAGTTGTAGATCTTCAATTGAACTGTTATTCGAACGGTGGTACTATTTAAAAATTTATAGTCTTAAAACAATTATTATAGGTTTAAAATAGGACTTACATTGGTGAAATTTGGAAATTCTGTTGTGATTTTCTCATGTTCGGAATCACTAGAATCTGGACTAGTTTGTGTTATTGACGATGGTAATAATTGCTCCATTGTACCGCATGTTGGTAGTTGTTTTGGTGATTTTTTTACAGTTGGTGATGTTGATGATTGTTGTGGTGGTTGTGTCCATACACAATCGAAAATTTCCGCTTGTAAAGTGATTGGTAATTCGAAGAATATTTCCGAATCGGTTAATTCATGATGTTGAGCAATAAAATTTAAACAAGCACTCTAGTCATCATTGAAACAACAAACAATTAATGATTTTCTAATTTTTTTTTTGGAATAATTTAACTAATTTACCTTTAATATTCTTGCATTGTATTGATCAGCCATGTTGAAAAAATACAAAGCTGAATCTATATCGACATTTTTTTGTAACGCATATTCACAGGCGTGTTTTAACGAATCGACTTCATAACGATCACTGAGTAATAACAATTCGATTAATTGTTCCACTGATAATGACTCTTGGCGTAAACAACCACTGTAGAGATATTCCAAGAAGATGCGGAATAAAAACGGACTTGTATCGTGAATGATGATTTTCCTTTACACAGAAATAATTAATTGAAATTACGCTAATTTATAACAAACAAAACATAAACAAGTACACGAAATTTCGCTATTTAAAACTAAATTTTTAATAGAAAAAGTATCCGGTTTAAAATTCGATTTCTTCAACACGCTTGTCATTTATTGTTTGTTAAACACAAACAAATATTCGATCATTGCTGCATTAGATTACAGTGAATTGATAGAATTTCCGGGCTCGATCAGTTTACTACAATTTTTACAAATTTCCTACTGTTGGCATTATAGAAACACATCAATCATTCGATTCATTACATATCAATTTTTAAAGCAACTTTACTTACTTATCTATAGCCTCTCTCATTCCTGATAATAATGCCCTTCGAAACCAATCACATCTAGCCGCTACAATAACCCTATGCGCTTTTATTACAACGTTTTGTTCATCATCTTGATGATCATTTTCGTGTTGTTGTTGTTCATGACTGGAATTTCCAATAATTTCAAATTCCATATCGGCACCGGTGGAATTTTTAAACAATTCCAATGATAATTGCGATAACGTACTAATATTCGATGGTGGTGATGTACAAAACGATTCAACTAAATTCAACTTAAAAAAAAAATTATAAGAATTCAATTAATTGGGATTTGATTCAAATTACTTTACAACTATGATGATCGGGTGTTAAATTTGAACTACTGCACAGTATTTTTTGATAATCACTAGAATTAGTTGATGTTGATGTTAAATCCAAAAGGCCTAATGATTGTAGTGATTGATTGAATGCATCACGTTGAATTAATTCGCTTAATTGTAAAAAGAGATCTTGTAAAACATCACGATGATTGACTAGTTTTTGTAAAGCTCCAGACTAGAATTAACCGGATTTTAATAGAATTTTCAAAGCTAATAATTAAGATATGAGGTGCGAAAATGCGATTTTCCCTCGTTTTTGGCTTTATGACCCCCAAAAAACTATTTTTAGGGGCAGTTAGCAAGTTTGAGAAACACCAAAAATATTTTTTTGGCTGTACCAACTCCAAAAACGAGCGAGACATCGAATTTTACACACATCACATCGATTTTGGCCCCTCAAAAACTTACCACTTTACTTGTACCGACTTTAAAACAAAATTTGAATTCTCTCCATTCTAATTTCTCGTCGAATGCCGTACAAACTTCTTCTAAACGTAGTAGAAATAATGGAAGCTCTTCAATTAATTGTTCTAAATTGCGCGCAATTGACCGGACTTTCTGTTCGGATGTCATATCGAGAAAATTCTCCCTAAAATTTCAACATTACAATCCAATAGGAAATAGAATTTCTAACAACCTTTTGTGGATAAATAGATCAATAGTACAGGAAATATGCTTATGGAAATTTTTGATCTTCGTCAATTCCCTTATATGCAATACGTGCTTTAGAGAACGCCCCAACAAATCGCCAATACTCGATTTTAAACGACTACTCTCATTCGGTGTTAAATTTTGTATGATTTGTAGTAGAGCTTTTTCGATTTGACTGAAAAGCGCCGGTACTGTATCCAGAATTATCTCAATCTATCAATAAAGGAATTTTAAATAAAATTCTACATTTAAACAAAAATAATCCAACCTCTGGAACTAGAAAACGGGCAACTTCTAAACGTTGGGCTGCCGACATTGAACTAAACGTATTCTTTAAAGCTTGCAGGAAACGTTGGAATTGTGTTAAGAAAATCGGTAGACGTGATTTAGCATAACGTATAATTTCGTTGCGTTCTTCTTTCGATAAATCGTTTTTACGTTTCGTGAATAAATCGCACAATAATAATAATTTAACACCAGCTGTAATAAATATCTTAGAATTAATACAAATTCCTATAGTTTGGATTAAACGGTATTACCAACGGATATATCTCTAATCGATTGTTTGACAACAAAACACAATTTCGTAGGATTCGAGACGATATTATCTAAAGATATTGGATTCATTCGAATTGTAAAATGGTCAATTATTTGATTCAAACTAGCGTGCATATCGTTGACTAATCCAATAATTTCTATAAATTAAGCAATTAATTAACGAAATTATTATAAATCGGTTGGAATTACGTTGTTTTAGTGCCATATTCTTCAAATATAGTTTACATTTATTGACTAATTTATTCAAACAAGGATATGGGGATATAGTTTGAATTACTTGTTCAGCTACTGATTCAGTCAAATTTTCCGGTAAACATTCAGCATATAAAAAATGTAAAATTGTACCCAATACATCCTCCGATAGATTACTAAATGTTGTAATCTCTGTATTCCAATCGATTTCTTTGCCTTGTAATTTCAATATACACGAATGCACTTTAAACTGAAACAATTCGGACAATTAATTAATTAATTCGTTTTAATTGGGCGATTACTTGTTTTTTATTCGATAGAGTAATAGTAATATCGGAGAAATAACCATCTTCTAAGGCAGGCAGTAGAGAGAATGGCACTAAACAATTTCTTTCAGCGTTCTCTTCATAGACTCTCTTACATTTCAAATTACACCAATTCTCGCAAGTCATTACAATCTCATCTCTAGGATCTGTCGGTATACACTACGAAATACTCCGAATTAATCCAAATTTAAGGGGATTTCGATTAAATTTACTCTAAATTCGAGTACATGGCCAGCGTACGCTCCGAATCGCAGCACAGGTCCCAAAACCGACGACGTACTGTATAATTCGAATGTTTCACAACTAAATAACGGAATTGAATTGAGATCATCCGATGGTACTGTCCATGTAACATCACCATTTTCGTCCAATTTAAAGCGTACACTTGAAAATGAAATATCTGAGGTTAAGTTACATTTCATATGGGATAAAATTGTAAACGTTACCCTTCTAATCTTTGGCTAATACTACGATTATGGTAGACGTGTCTGCATTCTGTTATCTAAAAAATTAGGCCCTTTTAA
Source organism: Mylabris phalerata (assembly GCA_020740385.1). Classification (NCBI taxonomy): domain Eukaryota; kingdom Metazoa; phylum Arthropoda; class Insecta; order Coleoptera; family Meloidae; genus Mylabris; species Mylabris phalerata. Next base: position 1,153,196 of record JAJEOX010000034.1, read on the forward strand.
CAAGACAAATTTGCCAAATTTTCACTAATGTCAACAATGTAAACAAAATTAGAAATTCTAAACAATAATTGAATAGATTGTTGTGAAATCATAATGGGATTTTGTGGGTGGTTTATTTGAGGTTTTAATAAGAAAATTGTCTAAATTATACCTCCCAAATGCCTAAAAAAGAATGAAGAAAAGCCATGATATTTATGGGATTTTCTTTTAATCAAACGATAATCTAGGGAAATTTCGTATTTCACCAAATCAACGTTGTTGACACCTGCGCAATTGTTAATAAACGTCAATAAAAAGAGTTGGATATATTAAAGTTTTAATGAGTCGATGAAAGATAGACACAACTAAAGAAAGTTGCGAGTTTTGCGTTAATTGTAGCTTTATTTAGAATTTTCGAAATTCGATAATAGATGTCTCTTGATATTTGTGAGGGAAATTCGATTTTATAAAAGAGAGTATTAGGAACAAATGCAAATATTTATTATTTTATTGTATTACTATACAGGTTAACACACTCAAAAATTGAAAAAGAAATAAACAAAAACGTAGCATAAAAGATTAATAAATTAATAAAAGTAACAATTCATTATTGTTTTAAAACACTTGTATTCGATGATTTTCTCGATCACACACCAATACATGTCCATTCGGTGTCATAGCTACACCTTCCAATCCTTTAAATTCCCCTTTACCAATACCCCAACAACCAAATGAACGTAAATGTGTACCGTCTGGATGGAAGATTTGGATGCGATTATTGCCTGAATCGGCAACACAAATGTAACCTTGATCGTCAACAGCAACACCACGTGGAAATTTGAATTGTCCATCATCTGAGCCTTCACTACCAAACGATGTTAGAACTTTACCGTTCACATCAAAGATTTGTATACGATGATTATTTGAATCAGAAACAACAACACGATTTGTATTTGAAACGGCAATGTAATGGGGGTGTTCTAATTGGCCTTGTTTGCTACCCATTGAGCCGAATTTACCGACAAATGTACCGTCCGATTGGAAAACCTTCAAATTATTTTTCAATTATTTTTGAATTGTTTTTATTCGTAGAAGAATTACCTGAACTCTATGATTTTCTTTATCGCAAACGTAAATAAATCCTAATGCATCTGTTGTAATGCCCCATGGGTAATTGAATCGTCCATCGGCTGATCCTTGACTGCCGAACGCCCTCAAGAAACGGCCGGATGGATCGAAAACTTGTATACGGTGATTGTATCGATCGGCAATAATGAATTGGCCGATACGATTAATTGCTACACCGGCTAAACAATCAAATTCACCTTCACCATTACCATATTGGCCGAATTCTTTAACAAATCGTCCATTCGAATCGAAGACTTGAACACGATGATTCGAGGAATCGGCAACGACAATTGAATTGTCCGGGCCAACGGCTACACCGCGTGGCCATGTGAAACATCCGGCTTCGCTCCCCCGGCTACCTATTTCGAACAGCTGGTGGCCTTTTTGCAAGTATTGACTCCTACGGGAGGTACCTGCCACTGCCACTGCGATACCTACAACAATTTTTTAAATTATAAACATGTTCAAAAATTGTTACGAAAAGTATCCATAATAAGCGGGTACTTTTTGTTAAATTTGATTTTAATTTAGCACCTGAGGAATGCCAATATGAAGAGCAAAATATTCATATTGAGCCAGTAATTGTGCAAATTCTTATAAAATGTTTTGTAAGATAGCTTACCGGCTGCCGCCGTAGCTGCTGTAGGGGTAGTGGGGGAGCCTTGCATGTTTTTTTGATCGTCATCAGAACTAGCCAATTCCGTTGATGATCGCAAAGGCAACCCTAAAGATAGCCGTCTTGCTGCTGCTGAACTACTCGAAGGCGATGGCGTTATTGAACTGGCCCCCGTTTCTTTATCCTTCCCCGTATTCCGACTGCCGTATTTATTCTTCAAATATCTAGCCCATGAACTCAAAGCAGCTCCATCTTTCTCACCACTTAGATTACTACTAGCCGTTGCTGTAGATCTATCAGGGGAGTTGTCGCGCGATTTTAATGCATGAGAAGAACGACTTCGGGCAAGATCATGACTGGAGGATGTTGCCGAGCCGTAACCTCTCGACGCTAGATATGCTGAAGGATTTGAAGATGTTGGCGATATTGGTTCATCGATATCATCTTCATCGCCGAATTGTTGACTGCTTCGGCTGCGAGCTAAACGTTGTCGACGTTCTTTCAATGCCATATACCTCGATCTACCACTCGGATATTTACTGTCAGAATCGTCAGTTAATGTCGTACCATAACGAGGATGATCATCTTCATCCGGTTGAATAGCCGCAGAACTTTTGCTTCTATTTAGAAAACGACCGGTATAACCATACCGTGACGAATCATCATCGTGAATTGTTGCCGTTCTACTTCTTGCATATTTCGGTGGTGATTCGTCTCTAGTTGTATATTTCGGTCTACTGTAATTCGTTTCATCTCTACTACTTCTTCGTGCAGCTTCAGCGCTACCATCTCTAGCATGGGCACTTCGGGCTAATAACGGACCAATATCAGATTTCGCCATTTGGTCGGATTTTTTGCTTGATGCATTATCATCCGATTCGGATTCAGATTCAGTTTCTTCTTCTTCCGTACTAGTTTCAGTCTCTTCATCGTCTTTATTTGTAACAGTTGGCGGTGGTGTTGTTGGTGTTTTATTATGAAGAAATCGACTTTGAAATGGTTTCGGTTGAGTTGTTGTTGAAGAATCTTTAGTTGCTGTTGTTGTAGTTGAAGTTGGTGTTCTTGATAGATATTTTTGTTTAACTTCTTCGGTAGTAAATGGGGCTCCGGTACTTTTGATAGGTGTAGATGAAGCAGTTGATGATTCGGTTGATGTGTTTGAATCAGAACTAGGTGATCTGGTTGATTTTTTATGGCCAGCATCGGAGGCTCTCCTTGTAGCGGCACCTACTTTACTTGCTGCCGTTTTACGTTGTGTTTGTTGCAATGAAGTGACTGATTCGTCATCTGATTCCTCTTCACTGGATACAGCCTGAAGAGACAAACATTCTGTTAGGTTTATGTCTTGTTTTCTGTATTGATTGCGCGTGCACACACATATTCTTCATGCTTTGTAGACAAACAAATGTAAGTAAGGTTTGGTAGGTGTTTTATGTTTATTGATTTTTTAATTATTCAATTTTTCTCAAGACATTTTAATTGAGAAATAGACATGCCGGTGTGTAATCGAGTGGACTTTGTTGAGTTAATGGACGGGAACAAAAGACAGAAAATTATACACTAATAAAATTGTTCTAAAATCAGGTACTTGTGTGAGGTGTTATTGCTCATCTAAACTCACCTCAGGAGCTGGGGTTTTGCGTTCTTTTTGGCGTTCTTCAGTAGGTGTAGCTGGCGCCGTCCTAGTTTCAGTTTCTGTTGATGTTGTGGCGCCTTTATTCAATTTCTTAATTCGACTAATCTCATCTTCCTCACTAACTTGTCGATTAGTTGGCGGCGGTGGACGTTTTGGTACAACTTTCGGTTGTGGTGCCGGCTGTGGTGGAGCTGGTGGTGTTTCTTTTTCTTTCTTTTTACCACTTTCGTTCTCTTGTAATTTCTTCATTACTCTAGGCGAATCGGCAAGTCTTGTTATACCACTCAAAGGACCTCTAGCAACATCCTCAGTATCTAAAACTCGTTCTCTTTCTGGTTTTTGTTGTTCAGTAAATCTGACACCACGTCCGGATTGTTCATTATCTGAATCATTATCTTGATGTCTTCTAAAACGGCTAAATCGAGATCTTGATGGTCTAGTGTCAGTTTCATAATCGTCTCCATAGTCACCAGCACCACCGCCACCACTTCGACCGTAACGGTCACTATAACGATCTGAAGTTTTTTGTGGCCTTTCACCGAATTTCCTACCACCTAATAGAGTCTCATCTTGATTATCACCATATCCTCTATCGTAACCGCCACGTTCCTCTTGTTGACGAAATTGCGATGCTAATCTATGATCACTCTTTGATCTCATTAATCCTGGACCTGGCGGCTGTAATAGCCCAGCTCCTTGACCAAAATGTTGATTAGAAATATTCAAATCACCATAACCAGCTACATGTAAAACCAATTGATTTGGATCATGCGCCAATACTAGACGTACTTTTCTATTATAATCAGTATTTTCATATTCAAAGTTTCGTATAAATTCAACAGTTTTAAGAAAGATCTCTTTGGCGTCCATTAATTCACAATCATCCCAAATATCAACATTCTCATTCATGTGTTTATCGGCTAGATCACAATTACTTAGAATATTTGAAATTTCCAATTCAAGATTATCTTTTAAATTAGTGAGACTGCGCAATTCTACACTAAGATAACGATCAATTTCTGTACGAAGATATTCTGTACGATCTTTTAAAGCTTTGGAGAGCCTCCTATAAATCTCATCTACTTCCTCACTGACTGACGAACAATTTGTTTGAATACTTTGCGTATTCTTTTCAATCAAAGCTAAAGTGTCTTGCAAACGATGAATACCACGTCGTATTTGATTGTTAATTCTCGATATTTCCCTCCGCAATATCTCCATATGAGCCCCCTTACATTCTTCACAGACCTTTTTATCGCAATGCGAACAGAAATTACAGTAAGCTTTTTCTGAACAAACATTACAACGTTCCATAATTTGTCCACTAGTTGGATCCGGTAATTCCCCAGTGATTTCAATATGAAGTTCTAAGAATCTTTGCAATGTGACATTAGTCGGGAAGCCTTGTACGCCCTGATAGGGGATTCGGTGTTCGGCTCGACATTCTGGACATTTTACCTGGAAGATAATTTTAAGAGAAAATCAATTTTTGTGACTTTTGTTAATAACGTTTTGTACCTGTCGGCGGACGTAATCGACGAGGCCTTCCAAACAGGGCTCCATACAGAAACTGTGTTGACATGGTAGTAGTTTCGGATTACGATAGCGGTCCAAACAAATTGCACATGTTAATAGTTGCTCGAATTGTTCCATTTTAAAAAATCTGCAACAGAATTATAGAGATTGTTCAAAGTTTGCGCTTGTCTTTGAAGATGATTAGTAGGCGAATTTGTAAGCTGAATTTTGGCTAATAGCCATTTTACAATGTTGAAAATTGTACAATGTTGAGAATTTGAACATACACTACGACATATACAAATAGATGTACGTATGTAGATGTGTACAAATACACGCACCGGCCACTTTAAATAACCATACCATTGGACGAATGGCTGTTGCTGTTGGAATTCTCTAGCGTCCCGACGTTTTCTCTCGCTTGCTCCTACATAAACGACGTCGACGTCAGTGCCTCAATTTAGATTTAGTTTCAATAAAAATTCATCATCTGTGCAGAATTCTCCAACTACTTTTAGAAAAGTTTCACGACAACAATCGACTATCATCTCACCAGCATTTCCAACAATAAAAAGCAAACACGCTTAGTTTTGTTTCATTGAAGCAAAAAAAAATCAACGCAAATTTTCTATTTTTAAAAACTAAATTCGGAACACTAATTGCTTTCCAGGTCAAGATATCACCTTGGCGGTTCTAAATTTAAATCTAGCTTTTGGACTGTTTAGCCGGAAATTGTTACAAAAAGGTCCGCAAAGTTAACAAATTAATAATTAAAGATTATTTAGAAAGTTGTCGGGGTTTTCGCTTGATGAGTGTTTTAAAAGGGAAACTTTACGGTTAGCTTTGACTTTAACATTTCTGTATAAAATTTGCAAAAGCTTGCGGTTACTGCCCAATTTAAAGCGTGCACACATTTTCAACATATTTTCTACCTTTATCACAAAAAAAGAACAACTGTCAAATCACAGTATAATAAAACATCACTGTAATTTAATCACAATTTTGTTAATTGTTGTGTACTGTTGACTAGACTACGGTCAATTAAAACTCGCACACAATTGATCGGTCAGTGTCTTATTTTAGAGATGGAAACGTTTTAAAGACAGGATAGGATTCTGGTGGTGGTCTGGATCTAAATGTATAAATGATCTACTTTCGGTTTGAAATTATACTGTAGATGTCGATCTTGTTTTTGTCTTTGGGTAGGATGATTATTTTTTGATATTCGTGTAGGATTTTACGTGGATGATAGAAGAACCGGTGCCAAGTGATAAAAACCTAAATAAAATGACGTTTCAGATACTAAGTCTATTACAGATTTTGTTATTTTTAGACTTTTCAGTTTCCTTTGCTGTCATTATAAACGAATACACGTCATTGTAAACTATTTTCAAGGTGTGATCATTGAATTTTTCTAGAATTTTCCGAATTTTCTTATACGAGAATAATCAGTTTTGAAATAAATTTCCACAAGATTTATCCGTTTCGTTTTCTTGAGCATCTTTTATTTTGATCGAATTTATTTTTGAAAATATGCGTAGTGTCGTTGTCCTTCTGGCATTCACCAAAGCTCTAAATTAATTCGAACAACACAAGAGAAGATACAAATAATTTTTTTAACAATAATGTCGTTATAAACAAAATCATTTTAAATATAGAAATTGTCAAATTCTTCGTATTTCGATACTAAAAATACCATTGAAGGTTGTTTTTGTTGTTCAATTCTTGTTAAACACGTAAAAATGCGCAATTTAACGTCCATTTTCATCTAATTTTGGCAAATGAAATTCATTTGGCTTCTAACCAAATAAGAAAAAGCTTAATTACCAACAAAGTCCCTACAGCAACTTGTAACACTAATCAACGAAATGAGCTTTTAATTGCATCAAGGCAGGTAATGGTCAATTTCACGTTCAACTTTCATAAATTGTACAATAAGGTTTCTTGTAAGATTCTCCACTATAAAACTGAATTCGCTTCTATTTTCCTTTATAGTCTCGATTCGCTTTTGATCTATTTCTGTAAATTTGATTGAAAGGGATGATGTGTGATTTTTCAAAAGATTTACGATCTCTCTATGCACTTGTCAAAGGTCTATTTCAGGAAAGTGTGCTCGGCCAGGTAACTGTGACGGAAATAATCCGACGAGGGCAAAATCCTTATTGAATTACCTTCAAATCCATTTAGTGATAATCTCTTATAGTATTACGATTATTATCAGGTACTTGCAAGTATTTTTGATCATAATCGTGGATTTTAGGGAAATTTTATTTGCATAAATGTCTCTTGGATTGTAAGTATCTGAATTGTACCATTTCGAACGAAAATAGAACAATGAAACTCAATTTAATCTACTTTATACAGCTTGAAGGCTTTAATTAGCACCTAGCTTGAAGATTTGCTAGTAACATGTCTTGTTTATCTTGGATCCCCTTCTAGAAAATCTACATAATTCTATTATTGTTATTACTTCATGATAATAATTTAAACTAAATTTAACCGACAAAAATTACGATATTTGTATTAATTCTAAATCTAAGCTTTAATTTTATGGACAATCCGTTTTTTGGGAGCCTATTCAATACTTGAATCTAATCTAATTAAAACGAAAATGGATGTTGAAAGGAGCGAAACTCGTCTATTTGCCCAAAAGACGACACGCAAGAAATCCTTCAACGCTTCAATGCATTCGGAAGTTTTTTTTGTAAAAAAACATTTCTATTAATGTGTCTGTCAGATTGAAAATTTTATTATTTCATTAGATGAAGTCGTAAACAATTTCCACTTTAGTATACGAGTACGATAATAACAATCTCTTGAATTGTCAGTATCTCTATAACGTTACGTATTGCAACTTTTGATGATTTGAATTTTACATTGTTGTTATAAGACAAACTTAAATAACCTACAGACTTTTACAGGAAACTTATACGTATGCATTTATTAACGAGACATCCATCGAATCGGAGTTTGTAATGTATTCCGAACAATAAAATGTAAATTTGCTGATTATTTGAATTACAATCTCAAGAAGTCGATCAAATCAAATCATATTCATTGCTTATGAAAATACAATGAGAAAGGCATTAGTTATTAATAGATTTCAATCTTAGCCCTTATCTTTATAAGGATTTTTAAGTCACAATTCCGCTATTAAACGCCCTAATTTTTGCCATAATTGGAGATGGATTATTCTTTATTAGAATTTCTCATCTTTTTTCAAAGCGGTAAAATAATACGTGAACATGGTGTAATTTGGAAAATTGTAAATCTGATAATAAATAAATTAAATTAATGAAATGTTGGCAAGTTCTTTAAATAACTGCAAGTTAAAAATAGCTTTGCATTTAATTAGATGGAAAATAGCTGATTTATAAATATTTAAACAAAAATTTCCAATTTCAATACATTTTTCAATCGATCTTCAATTTTATAGAAGATTATCAACAGAATTCCTAGTTGTACCTACTTAAAGCTAGAAATATTGATAACTTTGACCTTTATTTTAAATTTGCCAATCGAAATTATGAGATCAACGGTGTGAATTTTTCTAAAATTAAACCGATATTTGGAACTCAGCATGTGGTAAATGTTCTTCTTGTTATAACACCTTTTCAGTACCAATAGTAAAAATAACAAGTGAAAATTAGAATTTTCTCCAGATTCGTTTCTAAATCAGGGGAATAATCGACTCTTATTTGGGCAGCCAAAGTGGTGTCATGTTTCAACTGGTTAACGAAATATTGACGCTACAAGGTGGACGAACACACGTACCGATAAGATTTGAGATTAAGATCACGATCAGAATTGAAATTTCGATCACGAATTAGTGGCAATTGCATTGAATATCGACTGAATTCGAACTATACGTGAAATTATAAGAGGGAAGAAGAAGAAAAAATAAAGATCACGTCCATTTTAGTTGATGTGCTGCTAAAAATAAAACTTTACCTACTTTCCTAGAAATTTTCAAAAATAGAAAACAGGAAGCTATAATATTATAGAATAGGCAACCAAATAAATTCCTGTGAGTATTCCTAAATCGTCAAATCTATTTTTTCAGGAAAACTAACGAAATTTTCAACTCGATTTTGTAAATAACAGCTATAAATTGGTCCAACATTTATTGTTTGATAATTGTTGAAATTGCCAGAACACGAGGCCAATCCACCATTTTTTTAATCTCAGGAATTTATTGTTGCCGGTTTTATGGATAAAAGATCCTTCAATATGGCCTTTCAGCACGACTAACTTTTTGAAAATATGCGGCTAACAGGTGTCTATTGAAGCGATCACGTGTATTGAATTTGATGTTTCGTTAAGGGTGGTGGCGTATAAAACAGAATCGGGGCAATATTGAATAGTCGATTGAAGGTTCGCTTTTATAACTTACAAGTAAACCTTACGAAGTCGAAACTCCCGATTTTGATGATTTTTGATATATAAGTACTTCATTCTATTCTAAGGGATGCGTGTTTTGTCATTCGTGCCCATACTCAAGTTTAAGGGAGAAAATGGGGGTTGAAGTTACCTCTGCAAAATCAGTTTTTTAGCAATATCTTTAGAACGGTTCAATATTTTTTGATAATTCAAAAACTGAAAGATAGACATTTGTGAGGCCTATAACGTGGTAGAAACCAATTGTCAATATCTTGTTGGGGGTGGAAATAACAGGCTTTCATGTGCCGTTTTTTACGGTTTTTTGCAATTTTACACCCCATGGTAAAACATAGCAATACGAAATTTTTGTAATAGTAGACAATTACAAAATAAAAGTTACCTGTTCGAGGGTTTTTTATTATTTTTAATTGTTACCCCATAAATAATTATTAAGTGTTGTAACTTTAGGGGTGAATTTTGGCTATGTATATTATTTTTTGAAATCGTATTTACGTGAGTTTTGAAGACATTTGAAGAACCTTTCAAATGATATATGAATGAGTACCCCAAACTACCCCTTAATGAATTATGCTAATCTGACTTTATGAAAAAATATTTTATTTCTATTAGTGATTCTACTCATTGTAATTATTTTATTTACCTTATCTAGTATATAATTATCCAATTTTTTATTTTAATTACTATTTCTACCAATTACAACCCCTTCTGAATTATGATGTATAATGGCAACAAAATTTGGTAACTTGACGAAAGAACGATTTGAAGAGTGTTTTACCAAAGTGTTCATCCCAAACAGCAACACAAAATCTGTTTGGGCAGAAAGCAAAGGCTTGTATGAAATAGTCCCACTATCCACATGTGTCGAAATTATGAATTTACCAAAGGGGTCTACTGTACTTATTCAAGCTCTAGAAGTTTATGGCTTTCGCCAATAGAAGAAATTCCTTAAACAGTTCTCGAACACTGTGTTGTTGTCATGATATGATTGTAATATTCACTTAAGGGATAACATAATTAAACTACAATCAGTCCATAATCAGTTTTCTTCCCCAAGATATACAGAATTATTCAAATATGCGTGGTACCAGAGAGAATTTCTAAATGAAAGACCAGATTTTTCTACAGATTTTTCATTCAAAGCCTATCATACAAGCCGTACATGTCACGATTGTGAATGTAACCTGCAGATGGTGCAAGCAAAATCTTTGCTTTGAACATTTCTTCCAAATCTATCTTTACTATAACAACTGGTGACCATAAGCAAGTTGTTACGTATATGGAAATATGTAAAATGTAGGGAATTTCTAGAATAATTGTAAATAGAATAATAGAATATTTTTCTATAAATTTATATTATCATAATTCGGAAGGGGTTGTAATTGGTAGAAATAGTAATTAAAATAAAAAATTGGATAATTATAAACTAGATAAGGTAAATAAAATAATTACTATGAGTAGAATAGTAATAAAATATTTTTTCATAAAGTCATATTAGCATAATTCATTAAGGGGTAGTTTGGGGTACTCATTCATATATCATTTGAAAGGTTCTTCAAATAACTTCAAAACCCACATAAATACGATTTCAAAAAATAATATACATAGCCAAAATTCACCCCTAAAGTTACAACACTTAATAATTATTTATGGGGTAACAATTGAAAATAATAAAATACCCTCGAACAGGTAACTTTTATTTTGTAATTTTCTACTATTTCAAAAAATTTCATATTGGTATGTTTTACCATGGGGTGTAAAATTGCAAAAAACCGTAAAAAACGGCACATAAGTGCCTGTCATTTCTACCCCTAACAAGATATTGACAATTGGTTTCTACCACGTTATAGCCCTCACAAATGTCCATCTTTCAGTTTTTGAATTATCAAAAAATATTGAACCATTCTAGAGATATTGCTAAAAAACTGATTGTGCAGGGGTAACTTCAACCCCCATTTTCTCCCTTAAACTTACGTATGGGCACGAATGACAAAACACGCATCCCTTAGAATAGAATGGAGTACTTATATACCAAAAATCATCAAAATCGGGAGTTTCGACTTCGTAAGGTTTACTTGTTAGTCATTCTTTCTGTTGTCCTGTCTGCCAAGAACTTTACGATCATCATATACGTCTTTATGTTTTCACTATTTCTTCGATACGAAATTGAATTCCATCAAAAATGACGCGCGATTGAATCCTTCTCGATGGAAGAATCGACCAAGTTTCGGTTTGTTGGAAATCTTAATGCATGTAAACTTCAATTAATGCTTATATTTTGATTGAGGTTTAATGTTCGGTCAAAGGATCATCTCGTTATTGTATAAATGCGCTTTCAAGTGCCCCGCAGATATGAATTACAAAGCGATAGCTCTTGTTACATTTAACATAATTACATTAAACCCTCGGGGGTGGTTTTTATCGATAACATTGCATCATTATTGTTATCATCACCATCACTGTCATTATTAAAATGGATGTAAGCTCGTTACAGTCAATAGAGAGCGTCAAAAAGCTCAATATTACAGAGCGGGCAATATTTAATAAATTGATCTTTATAGAAATGAGAGTTTTATGTTGGTTAATCGTTAGATTGATTAAATATAAAAATAAAGTCGACTTACGTGGTTAATTTTTGTTCATCCGAGGCCCCGTAGGGCTCTGCCTAGATACGGGCGTCTTCTGTTGCGATCTTTGTGGGAATTTACTGAAAAAATAAAATAAAATAAGTTGTTTGTTTCACAAAAAAGTCAGTTTTCAATCTATTCTATTAATAAAATTTCAAATTTTTTAATATAGAAAATTCTTGGCAAGTTTTCAGTATGTCGGAAAAATTATAAGCTACCGTTAGCTTATATAACAGTTTTCAAGTACAGTTTATAAAGTTGTTGATCAATTTCAACTTGGAGAATATAAAAAAGGGAACGTGCTCGTCAAATTTGAGGCCTCTCAAATTGCATTGATCGTCGCACAATTTATGATTATTAGATTGCGAATTTTCCATACATTTTCATTAAAATCAATATTTGATAAAAATATAGACGAATTTGATAGGTTTTTTCGAAGTTCAGTCAGACGGAGTGTTGATGAAAAATAGGCAAATATCCAATTTTTTTCAACGCGATTAGTGAATCGAATATTAGCCAAAATTCATCAAAACTATTCGATATTATAATTGTATAAATCTTTGAAATGGAACGAGTTTATCGATAATTATAAATTTATTAAATAAACCCCCATAAAGCTGGAAATGTTGCATTAACCCTGTCAATTTTCGATTACAATAAGCTTTACATAATTCAAAATTATTTTATAATTATTATAGGTACTTTATAACTGGTTTCCACACAAATTATTTCCAATTTCGAAAGGTTTCGCCCGATAAACTCACCGTCTATGCCACTGTATATCGAACGCTTCACTGGTTGCCCGAATTTTGTTATATTTCTAAACTACCCTTCTACTATTATAACACTTATTGTGCCTATTATTTTTTTGTGGGGTGTTGGGGAGAATTCTGTGGTAATTGCCGGCCGGCAGTTGATCAACTGCAGGTGATCCCGTCCACCAAATCGTTTTAGAGTGAAAATGGGAGACGATTCGAATTGACAAACGGCGGCGATCAAGTCGTTGTTATTGTTGATGTGCCAACTCCGTTTTGGTTCTATCGAAATAGATTCAAGATGAGTGTATATTGGATCAAAATGACGATCAACACGTATACGATACACGATATAGCAGTTTGCCATTTTGATTATAATTCAAACAATTTTAATCGTACAACACTGAAACTCTTGTAGAACAATCACAATTTATGCAGGACGCGAATCTTAAAAATAATCGGATTTATATTTAAATTTGTTGTATTAATATTCCAGTTTCAGTAGCTGGAGACGTTAAGAAGTTTCGTAATATCTTCAATTATATCCGCACTTTTCAGGCATTAGTTACGTTCTAGTAGACGAGCCAAAATAAACGTTGAATTTTTCAGTAATTGATCTATTCGTTAGAGCCGAGTCGGCATTGTGCAATTTTATTTCATTATTTCAACGATTTCCAGAATAACATTTTTATACAGCAACTGATGCTCGATTTGATCAGCTGAAACTTTAAATTCTTAATTATAAATTTTCTCAATTTGAGTACCAGATGAGACTAATTGTAAATACAAATGGGCAATAATTGTAGATTCCCCGTTGGTGGTCGAAATTCGTTTTCATCTGTTGATATCTTCGCTTTCCAATCTGATACTGTTCAACTTAATTCGAGACGAGCGTTATAAAAGACTGATTTCTTTGTGTCCGTTTAATTAAAATCAGATAATCAGTTTAGGGGGTTTTTCAGCGTTTTTCGCATAGATCGCCAAACAGAATTTATTAACAGCAGCGTTCTCGTGGAATTTCCGAGGAAATTCTTTCAAAAATTAATCCACCTTCACTCTCAACTCAAATGTTTGTACTTCATAATTTTTCTGCCACTCTAATTGGATGGAATTTTATTTAAATATAAATCCTTGTTTTGCCTTGGAAACTTTGATACAATTAGAAGGACTTTGTTCTACGTACCGTCGTTTCTAACTGAATTTATACATTACAGGAAATATTCTATTATTTGTATAAAAATAGTTAATAAATTGTAATTGTTTATGTTAACTTTCTTTATAAACAAAGCTTAAAATGTATTTTCTCACGGAGAACTTAATCAAAAATTAAATCTACAGAAAGTCTGAACTTTCTAAAGGCATAAAAATTGAAGCTGAATTTTTAAAACAATATCCCAACATTTAATCCATCGGCTTATGATTCCCTAAAGAGAACAAGTGGAAATAAACTTTTAATTTCCATAAAATAAAATAAAATTCGTATTTGCATGCGCTTTTGGATATTTTCGCATAAAAAATTGACGTGGGAAATTGTCCAAAATAACATCTGAGTAAGACTCAAATATTTTTGGGATATTTACAGTTATGAATAGATTTGAAAAAGTTTGTCATTCAGTCTACATACGCAAATGTGATTCAGTAATTACCTACCATGATTAATTCTAATTTTGAAATATTTGCCTGCAAAATATGGTTTCAATAAAAAGCGGGCTTCTATATTGTCGGCAGATTTTTAAATTATTCCATAAAGCTTTGAACGTAATAAAAAGGAAACAGTCAAGGTCTATGGCAAGGCTGCTAAATACAATCTGTGCACATAACTTCATTTCATTGTGTCAACTTAATTTCAGTCTTGTCCTTCAGGCGTAACCAAGTATACACACAATATAATCATAACTGAATTACCATCAGATACGACCCTGGATGGCAACATTTCAGTTTATCAAGACAAGAAAGAAAAACGTTGTGACAACCTAATACCTCTATTATACAATTTTGTCATCGTTGTTGGGCTTTTAGTTGTAAAGTTTTCAATTAAATTCCACAATACCAGACATGTTGGGAGATACGTAAAGATTCTAGAGTTTTCTCTACTTTATCCCTCTGTTATAAGCGACATACTTTTAAAATTGTTGTTAAATAGAATGAAATATGTAAACAACTAGCTACTCTAAAATAAAAATAGAAATTTTCAAACCTTTTTACGTAAATAAAATTAAAAATGAGACTTCGTAGAACAATAACAACAATGATAAATCTCCGGGAAAGATAACTGCGCATATTATATCTAAATGTGAATGTTTAACGTGCGATTGATGGGGAAAACGGGATCATTGACTGGAATCCAGATTAAGCTCCCATACAAAAGTGTTCAATCAGTTCTCTATGGTGATATCTGTCGTTCGAGGTACATGAATATAGAACTCGATTTGCAATTTTTGCAATTTTATCGGAGACCGGATAGCGAAAAAAACAGAAAACAAATCACGAAAATCATTGTCCCGTTTATCTCTAGCACGTTTTGAATTAATCCTCTAGTAGATGAAATATAATTGTTTGTCCTCTAGTTTTTTTCGGGAAAAACCACCATTGATAAATCGGTAAGGCCAAAGTGAATTTTATTGCTAGCGAACACATTTCAATGCGCTATTGTTCGGAAATCACAGCTTTTTTGTTGTTATCGTATTGATGGATGTGGCTATGAAAAAAATGTTGTTTTCTAGTTGTGCAATTTTTCTAAATTGTTGTGATTTCTTTTAAAGATTTCCAGTTGTCAAATATATGAGAATCTGCAAGTTTGAATCGTATCATTTTCATACACGTGGGACCCATCAATGGCGGTCTCTTTACACCAAACAGTCGTTTGAGATGAGCTGGAGAAAAAATACAAAAATTCCGTGCAGAACTCAAGGGAAATGGACCCTTTTATAACCGCACTGTTTAAATAATTGTAATAATAGAAAACAACAAAGATTTGTGTAAATATGGAAATTTCAAAAGATTCTACTTGAAATTATTAAAACTGGTATTAAGAATTTAGAACGTTATTACGCGACGTTTGGGATTTCGTAAATTATTCCTCTTGAGAATAATCGTAAAATTCGTTCTTGCACGATCGTTTGAAATAAATTGCAATTTTTTAACGATCGCATTGAAAGAGTTACAGAGGTCAACTGTAGACGCCTTTTATCGATACTCTATTTTGTTGTCGACATCACCTCGACAGCCTTACAGTAATTAATTGTCTTGATCCGTTCGAAAATAATAAAAGTCAATTTTTCATTAGAACAACAAATCTTGGCACGTTCTATGAAACAGCAAGTGTCTCAACAAGAACGTGCAGTTTTTCATCATTTCCCCTCCCAATTCCTACCAGAAAATGACAATACCGGACAATTTCTTTAAATTGGAATCGATTCCAGTAACATTCCAACCGATAATTATGCATCGTAATAAATTACAAACTTTTTAAAATACAATACGATCCATTTTGGTGGTTTATCGGGGGGAAAAACTTGAGTTGGGATCGATACAAATGAACTTAAAAGAATTTTGGTTTGACGCAAGTATTTATTGTACCGTAAATGTACAGGCGAAAAGTTGGACATAAATAGGAACTGAAGTTTAGAATTGACGACAAAATGCACTAGAGCAACTGAAATATCGAAAGTGAAAACGTCAAAAAGCAATTTGTCTTTTATGAAACGAAACAACACTGACGTCTCTCCCTCAATCGCGCCATACACTTTAGCCGCATTATGGGGGTGAATTCTCGCCAAAATCTTGCCTAGGGATATCCGACAACTTATAATCTCGATCTTTAGCGATATTCAAATTGTCAGGCCATATTTTCAGTCACTGTCACGTATGTTAAACACGGGAAAGTCTTTTTAATGTGTATTGTTGTATTTTTTTATATTTTCCGCAAAAAAAAACCATATACTGTCTCTTTAATTACATATACATGATACTATCGAACAGGAACAATGTTGCACTCGTATTTAAATAATTGAATTTTGTTGGAGAACATCCGGTTAAAATCCTATAAATCATGCAGATTTGTTGCTGGTTGAATTTCAATTTAATCCTATAGATCAAAATTAAAGTGATGAGTGTTACCTTTGGACGAAAAATATAATATAACGAACTGTTTTTATTAAACAGAAATTGGATTTGTGCAAATTAAGAATAATGGAAATACTCTACAGGGTGTACAACGCTATTCCAACTCACAATCGGCTATAGTGTCGTAGCTTGATTCAAATTTTATTTAATTTCACATTTGTTGACGCATTTTTCAATGGAAAATAAGCAGAACTCTCTTTTTAAACGATCTTTGCTAAATTTGTAAAAGAGTTACAATTGGTAGACTTCTAATTTGGCAATTATTCAGTAATAGAGTGAAATTTTAATACATTTCAGTAAACCAGTTCAGTTCAAAATTATCATTAGATTGAAGACCAAAAGTCGCTTTCAAATAGCAAAAGTTTCCTAAAATACATGAGTGTCTGGATATAAATTCGAAAATTTTCTTTAAAACAGTGAATAAAAGTCAATATTTTACACTTAAATCTGACTAAAATGCCAATTTTCTGGTTCTTTTACAATTCGTTTGAGAAACTGGACAAGTTTAAAAATTGGATCCAAAGGTCAAAAATTCGCCTCGAATGAATTGTTAACGATTTGAAGTATCCAAAAATTCAAATTTACATTCGAAAATAAAAATAAAATAAAAGAATAATAATTTTCGCTAGCTAAATAGCAGGATTCGATCAAAACTGTCAATTTAAACGAGTAGAATATGCCGAATATTTGCCCCGGGTAGCATTTTCTATAACATTAAACACTCTGTATATGTACAGTTTGCATCAGATTTATTCGACTTTTGTGTTTTATTTCGCTTAATATATTGTACCAAATATTTAATCGATAATAGAGGATTTATTAATAAATTCCTAGAACGTATTTTATTTATGTTACAATAAATTATTTCGCGAAATATTGTACAATACAATCTCAAAAACATAATTTTAATGGATCTTTAGAATTGAACAAATGTACAAAAATGGAGCTTTCTTCACTAGTGAATCGAGCATTTAAGCTCAACTCTGGGCAAATTTCAATTTTATATCTCGACCGTGTACTAATCTGAAAATTTTACATTCCATTCGATAATTTTCTATTTATTCGACTAAATAAAGTTGATCTGCAGGGGGTAAAAGTTTGAAATGTCATCGTTCGAAAATATGGTTGAAAAATCGTCAATTTTTTGCAGAGAACTGGTTCTAAGATAATTTCATTCACTGTCACCAGATTGTAAAAAATCTTCAGTGCTTCTTTCACACTTAGTCGACAATTACTTTCACTTCATCCAACTTTTTTTATATCGGCTATAACTCTACATCATTGTTCTCAAACTCGTATTAACTCTACTGAATTTGTTATTCTCTAAAGGCAACTAAGTACTTTGAACAATTTGAATATTATTTTATACGACCATTTCTATTTACAGCTGCTTAATTATGAGACGATAATATTATTAAGTTTAACAATAAAACAATTCAAATCCATCGTTATAATTCTAATTGCTTTTAAAACGGGTAAATGTTGATTGTAATAAATTGGAAAACTTCATTCAAACATCGATTAAGTTGAAGAAAAAACAGTCAAAAGTTGGACGAATTTCCATCCAGTTGATTGACTGGAAAGTTATTCGAACGAGATTTACACTACACCAAGCAGCTACTACTAGCGATAATAATGGAGTAATTAAAATATATCCGAAACAAAGTTTAATTTTTTGGATAATGTGTTTGTTGTAAGGGCGAAAATCGTCGAAATTACTATAAATCTACACAATATTGTTGGATATTTGTTTAGTCTGGATGGTATAATCCAGATTTATTGCAATTATCGTAAATTATCTCTCGCAAATTGACAGTTTGCGTTGTAAGCTTCAATGAAAGCTATCTGATTGTATAATGTGTGCACCTTTCGCGTTTTGCTATAATACAATATTACCCAATTTCTCATTCGTCTTAGCTTTATCATTTATACAAAATTTAAGCACATGTGTAGTAATCAACAGGCAACAATCTTGTCTCAAAATAGAGGCCAAAATTGGATTGCAGTACAAAGCTGGAAATTGTGCTTTACGGAAATTACTATAACAATTCTAAACAGACAGAATTATTATATCTATATATAGTTTATAGTTGTAATCTGTTGACATAACTTCATAAATTCTAAACACGTCCCTTAATAAATTGTTTGCTAAATACAAACAAGTCGAGAAGAGAAAAAAAACTAACCAGACTTGATTATACGTGGATCGTGGTCGTAAATATTGTTTCTACACGATTTAATTAAACAGGAAAATTTGTATTTATTTTTTCGAAAATAATATCGCTAATCGAATGATGAGAATAATCATCAATCAGAATTTCTTGGCAGTTTGAGAAGTACGAGGAAAGAGAAATGTTGGCGAATTCTGAGATAATCCGCCGTGTTGACGGATGAATTTTCATGTTGAAACTCTCTTATCCTCGGTGAACACGTTGAATTTCTCGTTATAATATTACAGGTAAGAATTTTTTCTCATATCTCCCACCATTTTATCCCAAATTCCCTGAATTTGGTTGAATGATCATCTAGCTCGATATCAGTCCAACATGTGCTACAACGCATTCCAGGATAGTTTCAGACCTGTCAAATTTCAATATGAATTTTGTCCATAAAAGATTAAAAAATTGAGTAAGTTCTGCAACGATGATCAATACGCGCTGATCTTCTATCTGTTTGTCAACTGTCGTCAACATTGTCGTAAAAAATTAATTGAAAACTGTCTTGATTAACTGTAATAAAATTCTTTTAAAACACGTAATCTGATCCCGTCTCAATTCGGTCTGTATTCGCCCGTTTTTCCCCTTCAATATAAAACCTCGAATATTTCAAAAGCGGAAATCAAGCGAATTCTGGACAAGAAAAGCCAAGTTTCCACCACCGGAAAAGTCGAATTTCTGACAGATGTTAAGTTGCGGATTAAATTTGGACGATAATTTGGAGCCTTTCAATCAATGGTTTTGAATATATTTGAATAAATTGTAAGAATAATAGCGATAAAGTGGATTGTTGAACTGAACAATGTTTCCTATTCTTGTAATTTCTCAAAGCATTTTCGATTCATTTGTAGAAGTTTTATTGATTGCCAATTAGATTTTATAGCGCGTCTGTTTGAATTGGCAATTTTTCGGAATTAATCTAAGATTTTCTCTATAATACAAATTTCCCTAGTAAAATTGGTTGCCTATTAAATCCGAAAACTTCAACACTACAACTGATTAAATTATTAACACTGCTTGCTTACGAAATTTGATGAAAGCTTTTGATTTTATCAAGATTAAAGTGTCAAAACTTTCATCTTTTATCCATCTAGTACCAGAAGCAGACTTGTGGTTCCATCATCTCCATGTGAAATATCTCTTTAAATCTGAAATTGTTGTCTGTTGAATAGAAAATATAAAAATAATCAAACTGTGAAAGTTATGAAGAGAAAAGAGAAAAATTGGGATACTCTTGGTGTTTCAAGTGTGTTGAGAATAAATTTATTATTTCGGTTAGAGACCATTGGGGGTATCTTGGTTCAGATCATCGTCTACACCGCTAAAATAGAAACAGAAAGAAAATAAAAATACAACAAAAAGAACGGAAAGAGAATATAGACGGGGCCGAAATAAAAACGATGTAGCAGGCCATAGGGACTTTACAGATGTTGTGAGTTGGTTCGTAAGTAATTGTTATGAAAAATATAAAATATAAAGACGATGTTGTGTGTAAATTAGACGAAGTTTGAATAAATAAAGCGTGGATTTTCATGAATTTTATCGCCCTGGCGAGTTTCCTTTTAATTCAATTAAAACGTAAATAAAATAAAAGTTGTTTGTAGTTTTAGAAAATTTCAAGTAGCGATCTAAACTTCAATGCTTGTTATTTCACGAGAATTATTTGATGAAATTCTTGACTGTCCATCAAAATTGAAACCAAGGAATCGGGATTAAGATACGAATTGAATTTCGGCTCTTTATATTGGCTTAAAATACTCCAAATAAGACACGATTATATCTACGATCGATGATAATTAGTGTTTTATTGTATAGATGGTGCAATATTGTTGTGAATTTTCGTTGAGAACGTGCAATATCGACAAAATGTCTCTAGGGAACTCCTTACTGATGAAGGCCTGTATCAATTTATTCTTATCACGTACAATCTCTACTAGTAAACTTGTACAGAGAAATATCTATCACATATTTTTCATGATTCTCTTTACGAACCAGGTTTGTGGTTTTATTTCGTAAGATTTTCCCACAAACTGATTTACGTGCTTATAAGAAGGAAACGTGTGCTAGTTGAACGCCGACAAAGCAATAATTTTCCGGGATTTAAACACTATTTCAACAGCTATCTAACAAGTTAATTATCGATAAAACTCTATCTATCGTCTAGTCGACGTTTAAATCAACTTTAACATATTTGAATGGAATATTCATTTCCAGTTTACTTCTAGTTTCGCTAATTATTAATTTATAATTAGATTTCAGCGTTGTAATTTCCTTTTTAACAAAACGAGAAACTTTCCCGTATAAAGAGAAAAGAGTTGTGCGTTATAAAAGACTACTGTAAATATTCAGTGGCCTTTTTACAAACTATTCGTTTCAGTGAACGTTCTCAAAACCAGCTACTAGCTTCAAAATATTGAAAGCAGATCTAATTTAATATAATTTGATTACGTTGAAGTTTGCTTCTTTATAGCAGGTGTTTTTTTATTCGTTTCAATACAGTTTGAAAAGCTGTTGTCTATTTAATTCTCCTGCTTAGCATTACAAGTGATGCGTTTTTTTTGGTTGTTGTATTTCGATTTTTAAAGATAGCGCCGTTATTTATTGCTTTTATATTAAATTGTTGCTGTCTAGTCGATTTTTCTCGCATATCTATTGTCTCGCATTCTCACAATGGATAAGTGTTAAAAATATGAACGTTGTAGAAATTTATCATGTCATTAATGAAAATTGCAATATGTCAACATGGTTATTGTGTTGTCTTCGGATAGATTTTCGTTTAGAATTGTCTGTTAAGATAGGGGAAGTTTTCGGGTTGACAGTATAACTGGAACGATTTGCGATAAGACAAAAACTTTCAAGTTAAAACCAAGTTTACACAAATCTCATTAGTTTGTGGTAGTGTACATATATTCTAATTTGCACGGTTTGCCTTTATTTATAGCGTGTAATAATCTCACTAGACGTTATTTATAGCGAACATAAACTGACACATCATTGTTTACTTAATTACGACCAATGGTCCTGTTTGTTTAAATAATATGAGAATAAAATAGGAAATATTCAACATATGGCAGTAGAATCAGGTCAATTAGATCAACTGTAAATCGGCTTTTGATGATGGCGAAACTGGACTTACAGTCCCTTTTCCCTCTTACTTCTTTACTTTGAAGATTTCACGGTCGCACCGTCTTGACTGACGATGATATGTTCATTATTTTTTTATGGCCATTTCTAAACCATCATTCGATATTGCAACACACGCAGAAAGACTAAGAATGTCTTTTTCACGTGATAAAACTCTAACACTACGAGATTATGGTTGGAGAAAGATGGGATCATTAATGTTGCTGTTTTTCGGATGAAAAACTAGAAACTCGTTGATTTCTAATATTCTCATAATATTGTACATTAGAGATATTATTAAAGAAACAGAAACAAAAACGCAAACAGAAACTTTTCTAAGTATGGAAAAATAAAAATTAAACTAAACATACTCTACGATTATCCCCTGTAACTTGTAATTCAATTGGAAGTCTTGAAAACAAAATACGTCTTCGGATACTCCTTGCTGATTTTAATGATTGTATCGAAAAAGACGTACATACTTGAGACCTTCAAGTTTCAACAAATTCGTATTTCTCTCGTATTAATAATTTCCGTTATATATGCGCTTCAAAGACGCGGAAATAGAAGCAGAAACAGAGTTCGCATTGTAGAAATTCCACAATTGCAGAACCAGAAACAAAGATCTGTAACATTTCTATTGTGCATGGAAACAAGTGGTCATTTTTACAAAATTCGATCAGGTGGAGAGATAATTTCGTTCAGTATACAGTTGAATGTAGTGGAAAATAAAATGTACGTTGTTCCATATTTAATTTAAATGTTAAATTCTTCCTCAACCAACCGGTCGTATGTACGTTTTACAATTTTTTGTTGCCTCTAAAACAAACATTATAACATGTGCTAATTCAAATTGTTAATATGGTTGGTTCCCGTTTCAGTCTCCTGAATTTTTCCATCGCACCGGATTATTTCCATTTGTATGCAGATAATTAAATTGAAAGTTGACTTGTGCAATTTTCATTAGAAAATGACACATACTGTTATTTGACGAGGGTTGCTTTTATTTAAAGAAAGCAAATAATATCGTCAGGATCAAGTCCTTTGTTCGTATGGCTCTGAATCTCATTGTATCGATTATTTGTTAAACTCAATAATTAACAATATTGGAAAACATTAATTTTGATGTTAATAAAACGCCGAACCACACTGTGGGATTGTTCTAACCGGAAAATATACGAAAATCAATCATTGGCATTGTCAATTAGCATTTTTTTGTAGTCGTAAAATTAAATTGTAGGTTGTAATGCAATTTCAAATAAAATCCTAGAATTAGCATCGAATCAACTTGATTTAAAAATGTAAATACAATCTGTCATGCGAAAATTTAGTTTGTTTAAATTCTGTTACGCCCACAAAATGTGCAAAATTACCGTCAGTCTCGACGAATTGTAATAATGTAGACTGAGAGTAAATCTATAAATGGTGTGGAAGCAAGTTTGGCGTCCTCTATAATCTAGAAATATGCTCGAATAATAACAAGTTTACAAATACTGATGAAGAAACTTGTGGAATATGCTTTATTAAATACAACTCCCTATCTAAATCAAGTTCTACACAATAATCGATTTTTATAAAGCTGTTTCCATCGACAAAACAAATTTGAATATGCCGACTTTACGAAAACTTTACATTTTTTCGTTCCATTAGCGAATCCAAAACTGTTGAGAATACAAATTATCTTCAAGTCTCAAGTTTAAAAGCGTTGTTTTCTTTTGATCGTAACGCCGTATTGATAGAACAAGCTCAATGAGAATTGTCGACAAAAACAAAGTTCGCTGTTTTAATAAAACTCCATCTCCCATCTGACTGGGAATCATCACATGGTGGTACATTCTATTAGTAGAATTTCTACTTTATTTCCTCGAAATTTTCAAAGATTCGAGCATTTATGCATGATTTTACAATGTGCTCGAATTAATTTCGATCCAATATTGTTGAAAAATAGGGGCTTGAAATTAATTTTTTTTTTAATTATTTTTTTATGATAATAAGTACCCTCCAGGTTCATTTCAATTTACATCTTTAAACACTACCATGAATTTTATGGTAGTTGTATTGTGTTAAAACTCATAAAGCATGCGTATTTCTTTTATGATTGACCACCCTTAAAATGGAGTTATATTTCATATAAAAATATAGAAGATTATTGTTTTACATCCTGGCGGAAATTGAATTAAAAACGGTAGGCTACCCTTACGCTAATTACCCGCAAAAGTTAATTATTCCTGTCCTTTTTTTTTCATATGCCCTTTCCCGACCGTTTCTACGTAAACACGATTCCATTATTTCTACCTGGAAACCGCCTCACTTTCGGGCCGATCCTCATTACGAAATTCTTTGCGACATGTTTCGGTCCTCTTAGCTAGTTATCAGACCCAATATTTCCATCTACCTGCATATTTGAGCTGTAAATTAGATATTTGGGATTTGATATTTACGAAAATTCACCATATAACTTTATATAAAACAAGTTAGAGTTGCACCTGAGACAAACTAGAAATGAGTCTTTCTATGTTGAGGCATTTAAAAACTCCTAAATAATGAACATTTAATGTTTTACTGTTTGATAGACGATACTACAGGTAATTTCCATGGGGAATATAAATTTAGATGAATTTTTCTTTTGCAGCGCATCGTAAACTACTGTTTTAAATGCTGCATCATTTACAATTATCCGTAAAGTAAAATTAAAAGTTTGTAATTAATTATTTCTACCTGTCATAAATTTCTGCTATTTTTTTATACGTTCAATCTTCCTCCAATAATTTTCAACTAAACTACAGTTCTAATTGAGAATCGGTTGTTTTTTTTTCTCACTATTGGACCCAAAACCTGAAACCTTTCCTAGACTTGAGCGAATTCTCTAGAGTGCTCTTTGTTGGTGTCATTTCTTCTTTTCAAACAAGACACCTACATGAAAATCCTTAAGAATTTCGTCAATAAATAGAAATTGTTTGATAAACTTTTCGTTGTAAGAAATTAGATGTTTCAGCTTTGTTGCATACACTCTAATTCGCTTTCTATTTTGTTGATACGATTTATATAACTGTGTAGCAGTTTAGAGAACTTGGTCAAGCGTAAACGGTTATATTGTAAATGATGAAAGCGTTTACCTTTTGTGTTTGCTATTTGTAAATTCAAATGAAACTACAGTGAAAATCAGATATACTTCTTCAAATAAACTAACATTTCAATCAAAAATCAACAAAATATAAATATATTTATGTAAAAATCCATCAATTCTTCAAAATACTGGAACAGTGCGCGAATACGAATTACATTAACCAAATTTGGAATTGTTAGAGATTTAGAGCCTTCAAAAACATGAAAAATATTTTATTTACCACTCATTTTTGGTAGCAGCTCAAAATCCCCAATTTCTGTTCGCTAAAAAGCAAAATTTCCCATATTTTTAACGTTGAAATTCCAGATTTGATTATCCTCAGTCATACTGCATTGGGTGTGAATTATTTGCTCAAGTATTCTTTTTTGATTATTCCAAAATTTAATGAGCAATTATCAAAATTGAAAGTTAGATATTTGTGTAAACTAAGATGGCAATTTCAGAGAATTTATTCTGAAAGTAAATTCAATAACAATAAACAAGTATTGGACCACCTGATTCTCTGCAATACAAATCGATTTTTCCCTGCAAATTTTCCATGATTAACGTTCAAAATCGATTTATTGCTACACCTAACAATAGAGAATCACAAATCACGTCATTATTATTGGGTAGAAAGTGGTTAATTGGGGAATTTGCTTGGTGAAAATAACTGAAAATATTGCGCCAACAGACGTCTGGTTGGTTGTTTGTAATGCTCTTATAATAGAAAGCAATTAAGTTAAATTTATATTACATTGAATATGGAAGTTTATACTGAACAAATTACAAATAATAGCAGGTTTATGTCATTAAAGAATAGTTGTTTTCTATTAGTGTTTACTAATCTAATAACGGTATTTGTATGTTGAGATATGTAGATTAGAAATTTCTAGTTTTACATAATTTCAAGCTCCATAATTGCATTTTAATTTTCAGTTATTAACAAGCTGATTTTAGCTTGTTTAAAGATAAAAATTACATGATTAGTATTGCTGATGATTGAAATTAATTATTTTAATGGCTTTCTCAGTATTACTTATTAATTCTCTACTAAAGAGACTTCATTGAAAGTACTTTCACAAGCGAATTCGTTACCTAGAATGGAATTTTCCAATTTCAAGCATCATCTTTATTAGAAATTTATCGTTTAATTTTAAAATTCTCTACAATTCTAAACATTTTTCTTTTTTATAGCAGAAAACCGACGTAAACAAACATAATATAATAGGCGTAATTTAATTAGAGTATTATTATGAATGTTGACGCATTAACTTTGAAAGGAGAATCTTGTTGTGTTTTATAATAAAGTAAACAAAATTTCACATCAAAACTTTGCAATGAGTTTTCTGTATTTGTTTGAAATACAGATCGTTATGTTATTGTTGCAATATTACTTTGAACAGAGCGCTTTAAGAGCTTTCAAATGTAAATTGTGGAGGTATTTTCGTCTTAGCGGTTCACTAATTCTTTCTATATTATATTGTATCAAGTAATAAAATAATGTTCAATGTTTTGTGAGCAAGTTCTAATTAAGGACATCTGGTGCGTTGTTTTTATTTTATTTATTTCCATTCCCATCTGTTCTTTGAAATATCTTATTACGACCATGATCGAATTGATTTTGTTACATGGATTTACGCAAGCGAATCAATCTGAATATTTTCGTACCCTATCATATGAATATTCATTCAACCGTTGGCCGGTGGGAGAAAAAACCCAATTGCTACAATTACGCAATTTTATCATAGAAATGATTAATTTATTCTCAGAATGTTTATAAAAAATTGGAGAAATTGCTCGATTTTGATGGGAGAAAATTGCATAGTTTTTGCAAATTCGCCTACGTAATTTATGCAGTCGACAATTTTTTTGTTTTCACTCTCCTAATTGTTTCGCTATAGAAAAACTGCTGGGAAATTGATGATGGCCCACATGTGTGCTGTTCAATATTGCCACCATCATCGGATATTTCCCTCTATAAGCATTAAAAGAATCTTTGAATTATCGAATTTCTTGATTTTTCCGTCACTATAACCATATGAATGTTGTTTTCTATAGCGATTTTCTGGTCGGACACAGAAATTCGAAAGCAACAACCGCAACCCTTTAGCGCTGCCGTTAGAACGCAACGATTCGGTAATAAATTGCAAGTTATCACTTACCCTATTTCCGACAGTTAATTTAATATTTTACTTTAATAGAAAATCTATTCAGTTGTGTGGGTATCTATGTGTATTATGGTTTTTATTGTTGTGTGAAAAATACATAAAATTCTCGAATGTAATGCCTTTTATCGTATGTATGGAGAACGAAACAGTCGGGGTGGAATATGCACGCGAACACAAATAAAGAAATAAAGTGGTAGCAAAGATTACGAAAATAATAATAATAAAAAAATGGGAGAACTGGGGAATAAACATGTCTTGCTTGAGAGACCGTACAATAGACTATATTTATTTACAACAATTTGTTTTTGTTATTTTCGAAAACATTTCATACTCGTTAAATTCGGCTTAACCATATATCAATGGAGATTTCTACAATCCTAAACATAACAGGTACTTATCTGTATAAATTTTAATATCCTTTAGAAATTTGAAGAATGCAGACGGTTGTACAGCGGCAAAAAATCGCTGAAGAAAAATTTGCTTTGTATTCCGTATCGTTCGAGTTGTACATACTTTGTAAAGTCGCATTTAATTAACTTTGAGTATAAGTAGAATGAGAGTTGGAATAGAATATTTGTTTAGGAAGAGATGACAATACAATTCCGGGCCAAATTCAGTACGTTGGATCGATTTATTTTTAAAATTGAAAAACGACCCAATACTCTATATCGATAGTTTTATTTACTTGAAAATGATGATGATAGACTGGTGAGATGAAAGCGCGATAACAAGGCGAATCTCTGATGAGAGCTGTCAACAGGACGTGAGAAAATTGAAAGAAAAAAATACGAAAGACTATCACAATACGTAATTTTTTATTATAGTTTTTTTTTTTTAGTTTTAAAAAACAACGTTCTTGTTCTGACTCGAATCAGCGGATGCTGGGCTGGGTCCTGTTTAGATTGCGCTTGCGTTCTGTCGTCTTATCTTTTGCAATACGCGCCTCTTGTTCGCTTTCAGTTGTTTTCAGGATGTTCGGCGAGCTTTCAAATTATTATCGGCGTTAACAGAATTCCCGCCGCATCATCCACAATTCAAACAAACTAACCACCCGACAATATCGCATTAAAAAAAATCTATTAATTTCAATTTGAAATTCTTTATTTTATTCGATTATTTTTGGTTAATTTTCCAGTGATGCACCACCATGTGATTTGATGCAAGTGCGCGCCCTTTAATCCACCGAAATGATGTTATTAAGGGTGAGTTTTTGTATATTATTTATTAGATGTATCAATCGATTTGAATTTCGAAACGAATATGATAGAATTGGTTGGAATAAATGAAAAATACATAAGTATCCAATTTTCGATTTAAGAACTTCCGGTTCTTGCAAAAAGAAACTTTATTTCTCAGGGGAAAGACAGATCTGACATGTCTGTTTGAGTTAATTTCAAATTCTGTGACCATCAAAGTTTCTTTTTGTTGTTGCTATTTAAAATCTAAATCGGTATTATTTTTTCATCTATCTCCATCTTTTAAAGTTTTAAATTTTATGCTTTTGAATAGAAATTGTTCTTGTTTTATTGTGCAAATTGAACCTATCAACCAAACAATAGAATTTATTACAGCAGCGGTTACGCTGTCAAGCTTTTATCAAGACAAGAATCTTGTCATAGAGAAATAGAAACACAAACAAGAAGCGTTTAATGTGTGTTGCACACAAAAAAAAGTTCGCCTCTCAACGTCAAGTTGTTGAAATTTCACTAATTATTTATCAATTAGACGAGGTCTAGACAGCCTCCTTCAAACAGCGTTAATGTAATTAGGCTACAATTAAAATTAATGGATGCGCCACTCACGGGCATACAACCAGTCCCTATCATCTACCTGCACATCTTATAAGTTTGCTAAATATACTCGACTACTAATTAGACTGTACAATGAATTATTTTTAGTTCTTTTTTTTAACCGGCTATCTCGCGTTTTTACAAACAATTAAATACACTGTTGCCGCTAGTTTATAAATTAATTAAAAAACTACAACATAGAAAATATTCACGGTTGTTGTTGAATAAAATACAACACACTGTAATTTTCATGTAGTTATATAGAGGGTCTTTAGATGTATTTCAAACAAATTTTAACTTTGATTTCAACTTCAATCAATTCTAGACTACCTCTATAAAATATACAAAAACAGATTAAATCATTGAATTACTACAAGATAAAAGAAATATCTGTTTTTCTTTTATCCAGTTCTATAACGTGATTTAACTAGAAAATCTGCCAGTTGGATAAAGGACATGGTAATGAGGGCCATAGTAGAGGTGTTCTTTTGAATAGCCTGTGTAGATCTAAACGTTGGAACGGAAAAAATAAATAATAGCAGACAGAAATGAATGTGTAGCTCGATCTTTTTTACGGCGTATCCTTTCTAACCGAATGTATATTTACTAATTAGTCACTCAAGCTTATAGCTGGATATTTGGATGACCTCTTCAAGCCATCCTACAATAATTGATCGATTTTTAAAAATTAACTCCTTATTTGGTTGAAAATTCAACGAATTCGCTCGCTTCAAACCCATCAATCATCGTCAACTTTTGTATTCATTTTAAGTGAAGCAACTAGTTGAAATCGTTATTTAGTTTTATTTTCAATTATTAACTTGTTATTGTTGAATATAGTTTTATTATTAACATTGCATCCTTTGATGTTTCCATTAAAATATCGTAAATATCAATACGCTTGTAGCTAGCAACTATACATTTTCTAAAGTACACCCAATTAAGAGTTGTAAACTTTCCACCGATTCAAATGACAGAAAATAGATGGCTCCTTTGAGCGATTTTTTTAAATTTTCCATTATGTTTGTTTTTTATCTAAATTTAAATCGATCTATTGAACGACAAAATTCGTCAATCATTGACGGACGGCTGTTTTGTTTTGAGTTCAGCGCCAACATTTCCGGCGCATCCACCATTTTCACAAGAACGTTTTCATTGTTGAACAACGGCCATCAATACACCATCCGTTATCTTGAGTTAATTGTCCATAAGATGGAATAGTAAAAAAAGAGAGACCAGCTTTTCTTTTGGCATTTTTATAGTGATCGTATGCTCGTAATTTATCGTACACGTAAACATTAAGTTTGGGAATAACGCAAAAAGAATGTCTATGACAATGAAATAAATAAATTCGATTTATTTCCCTGTTCAATAAGCTCGTTATTTATATTATTTGTGTTTTGTTAATTCCGTTAATAGAGTTGAAGAACAAAAATCATTTTCATGTGGTTTTTGTCTTGATATACGAATCGAGAGATTTGATTGATAGTCGAAAAACTTGTCGTAATGTCATTTCTATTACATCAGTATTGAACAAATATCAGATTTGAACAAATTTTTTAATTTTTATACAATTATCCGAAAGTATAGAGACGTGTGTGCTTGTAATAGGTTTGGGCCTGTGATAAATTCCCTGTCGTTTTTCAACTTCTTTATTGTCTGCTTAACGAATGGACCGGCACTAAATCTTTAATTCGCCATTTATCTAGTCGTGTAAAAATCACAATTTTCGGTTACATCAATCCGTTAAAAATCGAATTTTGATCCATCAATCGACAAACAAAACTAGATCGATTTAATTAAGTTTGAAGATTTTCAAATTTGAGACAACTCGGTTCGTTCGCTCTTATTCCCTATTCAGATAAATTTCAAATCTGCAACTGGCAAACAACTTGATGACTGGAAAGCTTTGTTTCTCCAGTTGTGATTTGTAACGTTCATCAATAACGAACTCTCTATATCGTGACCAAACAATGGTTGTGCTACTTTATGCTACTTTTTTCCATCCCCCTTTCATATTTCGAACAATTTTCCTGACACACACATATTTGTAATGAAATATACATACATATGGTGAATCTATGCATGTAATTTTGAATTTAGATAACAACGGAAGCATACGTAAAACTGATTGAATTTGTGCTTGTCGTACAATATTCCTCTTCTCTATTAATTTAGATCTAATTAATAAGAATTATGATGGTGGTATTCTATTGCGTAAAAGCTCGTTACCTTCAACATCAATTAAAAAATAGAGTGGTTTTCTCTTTAAAAAAATACAAATTGATTTCTGTGATAAATAAATCAACGGCTACTACAAGCTACGTGTAATTTTTAATTAAAATCTAAATAATAACTAGTGTTATTTAATCAAAACGATTATTGTTAATGAGTAGAATAGGTGGATAATCAAGTATTCAAACCACCATTTTGCTATTTAATTAATAGGAGAATTTTTACAATTCTACCGTTCGTAATTTTGCCCCGAAATAGTAGAATTAAATCTATTTATAATCCCGGAAACCTGAAATGTCTTTTTTAAGCGCATTTGAGTTAGTATTCCCAGTTCAAAGGTAATCCATTATAGTGAAATTTAAATTTGAACCTATTATCGTTTTATTCTATGTTTAGAATAATAAAATTTCAAATTTGAATTATTTTCCAAGCGTTTCCTTCTATTTGCCTACAAATCCTCGATTTCTAGGTCTCTTTTAGTTGGATTTAGTTTTATTTTTAAAATCATTGAAATGGTAGATTTGTAATTTCAAGTTTATTGATATTTGGTTGGATGACAGACACTTGAGGATTTTCTTTGTTCATTTCAATTTTAGAATATTGCTTTCAATATTTCGTAAAATTTCATAACGGATAAAGCGCGATATTTGTGTCCGATAAAAGACGAATTTTTGACGAATGATTGGCAATTTTTATGGCGAAAACATTCCCCGATCGTCTTCTTTCAATTTTTCAAGATAGTAACTGTATTTCAAGTAGATGTAAAGCTCAATACCTAGAACCAATCCTATTTCCTGCTAACATAAAACAATCAGCTCCCAGTATTGTCGTTGGAATAGATTAAATGCTATTGTCAGTGGAGCGATCTGCATATGTCATAGAGGCAAACATTAAATATTCAGACTGAATATATTCGATGATGGTCATACTGTAATAATTCAACTGGACATCATCAACGAACCAAATGGGCAGAGATGTTTCAACAATACCTACTAATATTCTTACATGATTATTACCAAATACAAATCGAATTGTTGAACGTTCAAATCTAAAGTACATATTAACAGTTGCTCTACTATCAACAATTCTATTCGATCATTAATAATTTTCTGTCGAATAAACATCTCGAGACGAGACAATTTTCGTTGAATCAATTCAATTAAAACGCCTTGTTGCTCTACACAAACTTTTAGTTTAATTTAGTTTGATAATAATTACAATATTACTTCTCAACAATTAATTCTAACAAGTACGTGCACCGTAGAGAATTCTATTTAGAAAAAACTAAATTGCAATAAATTGTAGACCATCACCCTTAATTGCATTAGATGAAATATTGTGTCTGACTAATAACAGTAGCTCTAATGCGCTCTATTCTTCTACAGTAACTGAAAACAATTAAAAATCGACTAGTAGACTGATTACTCCGGTTTTTCCCAACTTAAGAAACTTCACTAGAGGAAAAAATGTTTAATGATTTGTTAAGTTAAGGGAAGAGGCGAGATAAATGCCGGACCATTGATTTTCTTATGCACACACGCAAAGGCGGTTTTCTAACAATGTTTTCTTTCAATTCGTCTTTCAAAAGGTGTCTAAATCGGCGACTTGTCAGGATTTCATATCAGATGAGAATCGAATCAACGATAAAAGAGTAGAAAAAAATTACACGCTTAACAATTACGTGTCAACCAATCTTGTATAACCGTCAACTTAATTATCTGTTTCTATCTTTCGTTGTAAAATTCATTCCGACAAGAAGCCGGATAATTGAGCGAAAATCGCATTTAACTTTTATTCTAAAATAAAATTGCGCGGTCTAAACTGAAATTATTTTCTTTCAGGTTGTTTGAAAATTGTTTAGAACTGCCCCAGTGGAATGAGGTAGTAATAATTTTTTATATTTGTAGCAATAAAGCAGGGACAATCGTTTGAAATTTTGATTCCTCTCGTCACAATCTCACGATTGAAGGAAATTGAAATTGTAATTAATAGAGGGATTCGTTTTAATTTTACAAAGGGGCGAAAATGCATTAAAAATCGTCTGATAAATCGTCGAGAGGCTGTCGGATTTTGTTGGAAACGTACAATAAAAGGCGAATTTCTATAATACAGTGAAGTATACAATTATCTCGTCTGTCAGTTTTGTTTAATAAAGTGTACTGTTCGGAATGAACGTCGTAGTGTCGAATTTCGAAAACGATCCAATTTTCAGTCTCATTTCACTAGCGTGACAGCACAATCAAAACGATTCGAACTCTATCCGAAACTATTTTTAGTTAAACTGAACGAAACAAACAATAAGACCGATACTCAAGTTTTTGAGTATTTCGCCTGAATTTGCGATCGAGAACTTACAATTTTTAGCTGAAATGAATCTTTTTGTTGGCCTATCTACAAAACACTTCCGCGTCAGGTTGTTTTCTATATTAAAATCGGAAATGACGTGCGATTTAAGCGAGATATTGGCAGTTTCAATTTCAGCTAAATCCAAATTACACAAAAACTGCATTGAATTTTCGAAATATGAGTTTTCCAATCCAATATCGTGAAGAACGGAAATATTTTCTAATAAAAGTTCTATTCGATTTCAACTCGTTTTTTAGCATTCCAATGGGTCTTTATAAAGTTTAATAGTGTATCAGAATTTTCCGGTTTAATTGGTTGCTTGAACAGAAAACGAGAGAGGTCCTTGTAGAGATCTCAACTCCACTAAAACGTTCTATTTTCGATGTTTTCTTTAGTGTCTAAATGGACACTTCTCTACACATCTAATCTGTTTAAAATTTACAGGCTCTCCGGTATATAGCCGATGGATACTAACAGTCAATATTTTTCCACCGACACTAATGCATGTACATAAAGATTGTTTGCTCTGTTCGATTCGACGGAAAGAAAAATAAAAGTCAATAAGATTAAAGACTTGGCTTTTGTAGTTTGCTATAAATTCCATGGAAATACGTTTATATACGGACTAGTTACATCAGTAATTCAAACTGGACTTTACAGTAAATAGACGTAATAAATGAGCGTTTAATTTAACATGAAAACATAAATTATCCAATTAGAATAGAGATTCTATTAAAAGACAAATGTGCGCATAAAATCGGCGAATAAAAGGCGATTATATTCAAAAATTTTCGCATTATACACATGATATGGTCAGTTGGCCACTTTCTGATAAACCCCGGATGGACGTCTTTATTGTATTGTCAATCTTTGTTCTTTTTCCAGTTGTCCACTCGAGTCAGAGAGAGAGCGGCTTCTCTTTAATAACAACAACACAAAAAAGCCACACACTTCCACACAAAAGACACGAGATAGCGAACATTGGCGAAGGAAAAACGGCGCGTATAGTGTCACAAATGCGGACAATTTTTCTAATTTACGGGGCTAACGTCCGGATTAGAAAATAGCAATTTAAACTAAATTAAAACAACTTTTATTAGAAATACAATTGAGTTGATAAATCGATAAATAAACACAAAGTTTTTGTAGTGTTTGAAAAGAATTATAAATTATTGATATTTCGAGTGCATTTGTGTGTGTTTATCGAGAGTCGAAACGAGCATTGAATACGAACACCTTACAAGTGATGTTGGCAACATGTACGATTTTCAAGCATCATAGAACTTGATTCCCCCTTCAATAATCTACAAGATAAACAAGAATTTTTAATAGAATACATTTGGTATTAATGTAATTGAGAATAGAGCGAAGGGTACGGGGAATTTGTGGCGGCGCATCCACCATTTTTAACAATTTCTATGTGTAAATATTTACACGATTCGATTTCTGTTTAGATAATACAGCTTCTTGTTGTTTCATATACTACAATTTATTCTAGCAAGTTTAATTACCGCATATTATTATGTACACATATTTCCTCTCTTGTTTATTTTCAGTAATTTGCATAATATTCTGGGTCTATTGTGGTCACTTTTGATGAATTATCTCTTATTTTATTGCCGATTTTGTTAAATTTAGTTCATGGAATTCGGTGGATTTTCGTCGTTGTTATAACACCACAATTCGTCCCCAACTATTGTTTTTCAAAACAACACGAGAATTGTTTTGTTATAATTGTCTTTTAGCCATTTTGATTAAACCGCATTTGATTTTGTGTATTTTATAAATGTACGGGAAACTAAAAGATAAGTGGTCTTTTATTTTCGAAATCTTAACGAGAAATAAACACTTCAAATACGGATAGTTCCTATTGATTTTCTTCGCAGAAAATTGCTATATTGACAGTTGTATACAAGTTGTCGTTTCTATAAAGATAAATAGCCTCATTTTATCCCATATACTGTCCAATATTGTTGTTGATTTTTTACAAATTCAATTGATAACCAGTTGTTTTTTTGTAATGATCAAATGAAATTTGAAAATTTCTCCATCGAGGTGCGTGATTTTCTTAATCCAACCGAGAAACTTCTCTGCCACGTTGAAGACGTGACAATTTTTCTAATGACTTTAATAAATCTCTATACACTCGCGTACTGTTCAAAGTGTTGCTCTTCATTTTTCTTTTATTATTCACATTGAACTTGCACTTGCTGGAAATACTTGAACAGAGATTCATAGAATGATTGTTCTGAATTTGAAATATCCAGATATTCCCAATATTGCATAAAATTTAGTGCGATTAAATTCAAAATAATTAATGATTACTTTCATTGGAATTCCTCTTTAACATTGGGACTACTGAAAATTTAATCGAATCGCTCTTATATATTACAATATATTAAATTTTACCTCAATTACCGGCCATAATGGACTAGATCGGTTTATTGCTAGTCAATTCGACTAACATATAGTCGGAATATGTTCGACAAAGCGGCCAATTCATCAACTGTGATTCATTATATCGGCTGTTTTGATTAGATTTTTTGATTCCCTTTCAAACCTACAATAAAAGTTGAATTATTCACAGCTATAAAACTTCGATAAAATTCGGAATAATTGGACCATTTC
This sequence comes from Mylabris phalerata, assembly GCA_020740385.1. NCBI lineage: Eukaryota > Metazoa > Arthropoda > Insecta > Coleoptera > Meloidae > Mylabris > Mylabris phalerata. Next base: position 1,189,590 of record JAJEOX010000034.1, read on the forward strand.
TTCACCATTCTAGACTGTAATCTAATAATATTTGTTAACAGGGTGGTATTGAGAAGCTTTGACAGTGGCCGTTCTTGAGGAGAATCAACTTTGATACCATTGGAAGTTGTTAAATAAGTTAGATATAGGCTGGCATTTCGGCAAGCTACAATTGGAATTGGAGAAGAAATGTGAGAATAATCTATTATAAAGAGAAAGGTCTATCCGAAAATTGCCCATTAAACAGAATCATTTTTCATTTGGGCATCTTATTCATTAATTATTGGATTGTTGGAAGATATCTAGTTTATTGTATCGATGAAATAGGAATTGGTTTTATTTTAGTTTAGATTTTTCTCCACAAACTAGGTTAAATTGTAAATCATCAATATTAATCTTGTAAGTTGAAAATTATTAAACAAAGGGTGAGGGTTTCCATTTGAAATTTTCAAGAAATTTTAGTAATATAGTCCGCTGGTTTGCATGCGGTTGATTTAAAGCATTATGATGGAAAATTAACAGAACCCAAAATGGCCAACCTCTTTAAATATAAATTTAAAGTTAATTGCAAATAGCATGAGGAAAACACCAATTCCTAATGAGTTTTCTACCCTACGGAAATTTACGTTTATCGTACAAAACTACCAATATTAAACATTCTATTCTATTTGATCAACATTAAACTAAATATAATGTAACGTAATTGGTCCTTTGCTTATCATTATACTGATAATGGTTAATTTGTCATGAGCAAAGTTACATTGTGCCTGTGCGTGATGATTTCCAAATCGAATTGTTCGATGAATTCGGATATATTGTTATTGTTGAATCAATAATTGTAACTGAATTTGTGTTGGGAATTTAGTTAAACTAACTTGTTGCTTTTTATTGCTATGGTAAAGAAATAAAGACAAGGCGTGCTGGTTAAACTTCAGCTATTTGGCTTATTCAACTTTGTTGTTATGAATTCCCAATTCAATTTTCAACTCTATTGAAACAATCCACAAGACACTCTATGTGCTCGCTCTCGACCTATGAAATTGTCAAATTTGTATTTAACAAATATCACGCCAACTATTAATTAAAACATAAATACAATGGGTGTTAATTAAAAAGAAAAACTGGCAACACTATTGAATGAACGTTGGGAAAATAATTGTTGTCTATATTTATAAACTTCAATGTCCAACGTTCTTGATGAAATGGCAATTACAAAGAAATTCCCCCTTTGTATAGAGGCTTAAATACGAACTAGAATAAAAGGTTGTGTAATTAGAACTGTTTTCAAATTAATTGAAACGAAATTTGAATGATTTCCACAATTACAGGACTTTTCATTAAATTTTTACCCAAGACGAAATAATTTAATTCTAAATTGTTCCAACAATTCGAACAATATTTAAAATTTAAAAATAATCTCGTTTGATCATTCCAATTCAACTTGACTCCTATAAAAGAAGCACCATTAGAATAGTGCTCTATTTTAAATAAATCCACTTGTAATTGGTGAGTAGATGGCTGTATTAAAACTTGCTTTTTTCCTCATCAAAATCGTTTTTTATTACTACTCGGTTGGTACATTAACATAGAAAATAACACTGAAATTGAAGTTGCTCATATTTTACAAGAAACTGCCAGAAAGTCGTTATCATTGCATCAAGATTCTCTCGCATTTCTATATTCGTATATAACTTTTCTACACAATATTGTTGAAAATAACATGTCATTTAATATCTTCGTGTTGTATATTGCTACAATTAAACCGCATCAAACAGTTTTAATTGCATAGCAACGGGCATCAAAGGTGAAACTGCTTCAATATCGACCTCAATTATTAAATAAAATAATAAATTTTTGTCGAATATTTTTCCATTTAGCGATTCTACGAGAGTATAGAATTCATTATTTTTATCCAGGAAATTGGTAGAAACACAGATTGTTCTTTGTGCGTTACATCATTAGTGTCTTAATGATTTTTCCGGTCAGTCCGCCACTAGGATAGTTGACGCCCTGCAGCGACACAGGAAGTTGAATCTTTAGGAAACTCTGAAATTAGTCAAGCATTGTTCTGAGGAGGGACAAGAAAAAATAAACAGAAACTCAATTTCTACGCCCAACGTTTAGACCGAGTTTTAAAGTTTAAAGGGAGTTTGTTAAAAGTTTTTAAAGAAAATGGAATAGCAAACACGGTTACCAATACAGATCTGAATGTTTAGGTGTTTCTCAATACTTATCGCGCATTTTAATTGTTTCGTTGAAATTTTAGCTTCTATAAAAAGTTACTCTGTTAAAAACAGGGAGATTCGGACAATTCTTCAGTTGTAATTCAACTTATTTCTGGGATTGTTGCTTTTTGAGTAATTGAGCCGATTTGAACGAAGAAAACATGCATTAAGTTTTGATTTATCGTCTTCGACATGTATATTTTATATTGTGGTGGATTCGATTAGAACACGCAATGTTGACGTCTCTTCTTGTATTAAATTTGACCTTTATAAAGTAGAGATTAAGATGAAATTGTTCTGCATTATTGATTTTCGTAATGCTACATTTATATAAAAATCATTTATTGTTTAGAAGTTGTGTTTCAAAAACCCCATTTCTTGCTAAATTATTCTGTTTAATTAGAAAGCAACAACAACAACAACATTCAATTTATTTTGTAATCTATGAAATGTGCTTTGTATCAGAATAATCGTTTAAAATTTTATTCGAATTTCATTCACTATAAAGTGGATAGACAAAGCTTTTATATATACTCTAGTCACACACTTCTATTTAGTTTGATATTCACTGTAGATTGTTAGGATGCATTTTAATGAAAGTGGTAAAACTCTACTTTCTAGTTTTGTTTATTCTACACAACGTACAACATTTTTACGAGTTTAACTGTATTAAATTTAGAAAAAATACCTATTGACTTCTATACAATTCTATTACTGTTATTTCGTTCAGTTTGAATCAACTCTTCTTGAAATCGTCATGATTGCGGTTTCATAAATTTTAAACTCCCAACTATTCCGTTTATTTGCAGATAGAACATTCAAGAAACTTATTAGTTAAATTCGGCTTTCGTGTTGACGGTTTTTTGATAAAAATTAAACGAAATATGATTAATGTCGACATATTCTTTGTTCAAACCATCCGCAGTTTCTCATTCTATTATTAATCGGATGTTCACATGAAAACTCCAACCAAAAATCCAACTTCACTTCCGTCTAAATACGACACGATGAAGATTTTAATATCAGATAGCGTTTTTTTTCGGTCTAACCGCATTGAATAAGGCACAACTCTAGTTTTTATCCGGTATGAGTACGATTTTTCATAGAATTGTACGCTTAATTGCTCGCCATAAGAATTCGCTGACGATCATCGGTTTTATTTGCTTAATTCTACCAATTCACATATTCTGGGGTATTTAGGAAAAAATTGAGTAGATTGCGATCGTTGAAGACGGGGAGGCACAGACAAGCGAAAACATGAAATGATCGTTTCTACTTCCAAGCATAGCTTGTATGTTGAACGATTTAAACGAAGTTCGAGTAATCGATATAGCGACACGTGCTGTATTAAATTCAGTGTATGTCTCATATCTTTTATAATAAATGAACATTAATATTAATTTATATAAGTTGTAAACTTGATAATTTAAAAGATGATTACTATAAAGATGTGAATTTCATCGCATCTGGTGTTTGTAATGTTCATTTTAAAGTACAAGATTAGCGAATGATGATATTTTATAAAGTTTGTTGACAAACAAAAATTAATTTTATATATGCTAACATGAATATAATGCCGTCTGTCTGGTAAATATTTGGATATATTTGAAATTTTAGTTGTACGGCCAGTCTTTTATCTCGAAAAGCAACAGTTGATGCATTACAATATTATAACAAACCACAAAAGCTTTTGCCTGTTTTGTTACTGTCTATATAGTTCACTTCAACCACTGCTCCTAAGTGAACCTTATACCCACTGGAATAGAGAGATATGTTGGAAATTTTCGAAAAAGTTGAGAGCAGAGAAATCAAATCGATTTTTGTACAATTCACGTCTTGTTTGCTCCTTTGTATGATCGTTAAATATTAAGTTGAGAAGTTGATGATGACTTTTACGACTAACTTCCTCAACGTATAGTGCACGTATATAATTGTCTCATGACGAGTCTATGTTCACAGAAATACAAACAATCTATTATAAAGTTTGGTATGTAAACAAAATTTAAATGTAAAACGGAAACGTTGTTTTATATTCCGCTTTATTGTAGTTTTCAAGAACAGACTCAAGGAGACTTAATGTTGGAATTTCAATATATTTCTATAATGGAAAAAATTGAATTGAAAACGCATTGTTTTGATGCAATTTTTGTCGAAAAGACTTAGAAATTGTGAATTCAATCGGATCTCCACCGATAAACAGATGATAATCAAGTTTAATTACAATAGACGAAACTTTATTGGCGAAAATCCGTTTTAATTGCATACATACATTGTAAATTAATCAGCAAAATTCGCTCACTATAATCGAATTTGGTTTGTTTTAATTTGATTGGCACTAGAGCTGATTCGTAATAATACTTTGCGAGCTTCACCCATTGAGAAACCGTTTTCTATATAAGCTTGAAAAGTTTAGTTTCGACAACAAGTCAGCGGATAGATTATACCAATATTTGTACAACGCTTATCTAAACACAGCGTCTTTACTACGTGCTTAAAGTTTGATCAATATCGCTTAAAATAAAAACCGATTTACTCCAAATTTTTTCTACCAACCAACCAACCCTTATAGATATCGTCTAGTTTTTCGATGTTGTAAATATTGTTTGAATTATCCCTTATATTCCGAATCATGTTCGGTTCTTGTTAGATTTTGTTAACATAACAACTATTCGGAGCGAATTCGAGACTATACAGATGGTGTAGATCCTTGGGGAGTTGCGTTTGTTACCAGCCGTAAATTGTCGACGACTACCTTCTCCCTCTCGACAACAACAAAAAAAAATCAACAATTGTGATAAATGTTGGTTTATATTAAATTAGACCGAGTGAATTTGTTGGAATCGTACACGAGAATCAATCAATTTACACTGATTTTCGTTGAATTTAATACAATCTTGAACAATACTCAAGGGGCGCAATTGTCGTTTAATGTTACTCAGAAATTTTCAATTCAATGCAATGAAACTGAAGAAATCGTCGAAAAAAAATGCATAATATTTGGCTGTTGGGCGTTTCGCGATACAATTCGAATCTACCAGACTGGAAGTGCGTCGAGTTTTGTTCTTGATAAATTCAAAGAAAAATCCGCACGTTTTCCACGACCGATTCCTCCCAACAATCATCAATATTCATAAGAACTTATAGGGGCATACCGGTATGGATTCGTAGCACGTTTCGAAATCATGTCTTGATTTATTCCATATAATCGATGACTCTTCTATTTTCTTCGCCAATTTAAAACAGTAGAATTTGAAAAATTCGTGAATTATCGCCATAATACACATCAATTGATTGGTTCGCGCTTGTACGTGGAAAATAACGTGATTTCGTAGTATTGCGTTTGTAATTACGGCTTTGATCAGTCTAGCGTGGTGTTGTTGAATAGACAGAATAGTCTCTAACGGATACTGTTTATGATACGGACTTGGTGTAAATATCACCACTCCGGTTTCGCTTAAATTAAAATACGATTGTATCGAATCGAACTGTACGTTTACGATTGATAATTCACAGCGCAGACATCACAACTATAAAATTTCGCTATTAACTGGACAATCTCTCTAAGTGCCGATTGGTTGTACTTCCATCAAACAACAACTTTATCGCACATAATAATCGAAACGATCTCCAAACATATATTGGACTTGATTATGATGAAGATGAAGAAGATTGATTCTTTGTTTGAACACGACATCAATTTTTGCAAATTTACACTGAAGTTTAATAAATGAATTAACTGGAATTCGCATAGAAACTGCCTTATATACCGCAAACAAACTAGTCGGAAGTGGTAGTGGAAACGTATCCTCCAGAGTATAATGTTAATTCACTTATACGAACGTATTAATCAGAATAACCATCTAAAAACAGAAAGAAAAATCCCAACTGGAACCGTTCCAATGGAGAATTTTTTTTAGTTTTGGAATTTTCATTCAATTATAACAGATAAGCTTATAATATTTGCACAAACAATTTCCCCAAACATATGTATATTTTTATATAGAATTATACGCAATTACGGAATTCATTTGGCAAATCTCCATGGCAAAATATCGATCGAAAATCAGCTTGTTTGAAGATTTAACTTGTTAATTAATCACATGAATCTCTACATGTTGTTCGAAACCGCATCTATGTAGGTGTAAATTTGATCCTGTAACTGTGGAAATTATAAATTCGCCTCCAGCTAGGTGAAATGATGGCTAATATAATATTTTGCTTAGCCTACCTCTACTGTTTTTCAATATTTTTGTTTATAATCAAGTGGGATTGTGTACCCCGTTCGTGTGTACATTTTGAGCTTAAAAAACTTCGACAATTAAAGAAAATCAAATAATTTGACCCTACAAAATAATTGCACGAATTCTCACATCATTTTTTAAACATAACATTAATTAATTTCAATGATTAAGTTGTCACAAAGCATTGTTAATTAGTTTTCCCGTTTCTTGTTCTATTGAAGCAGCTGTAGCTGACAGAAATTCTGTTTGAAAAATCGAAAATTTTGAAAATTGGTGGATGCGCCTCGGACAATTTAATTTTTACTTATTAGAACCCAATTTCCATTAATTTCTTTATAGTTTCGGTTGTATATTGCAAAACTTTGACAGTTTAATAGAAATAATAAAATATTAACTAAAAGTTTGATTTCTAGTTGGTCAAACAATCACTACTACTATCTGACTCTATTATTTGAAATGTAAATTACTCTAGAATATAGTTGGATGTTGAATTGTTCTAATTATAAGCATCGCTATTTTGTGATAAAACCATCAACTTTGTTGCTTTTGATTATTTAAACGGAAACTATTCCCTCAAGTTCGCAGATATTGATTGGAATTTATCATATTTTAACTCTATTGTGATTGATATTGGTGCTTTTGATATAATTCTATATTCTCATTTGTCTTGATGATTTTATACGAATTTTACGACTGAAAATCGTTACAATTCCTGAAACTACGATTTTGTTAGACTCATCTTGTACCCCTAAATGGACTGCGGAAGTATATAAACAAATTATGACTTTAACTACTTTAATAATGTTTTAATTGAGTTTAACAACACATTACGATACTGTTTGATTTACTGCTGTTGAGCAACAAAGACATTTCATGTTTCTTCCAACTGCAAGTAAATTTAGAATTGTACGAATTCTTTCCACAGGATCGGTTCATCGGGTTAACAACATATTTAGAGAAGCAACATTTTAGCCTATCGGGTAGATCATACAAAAGTTCATAATTCAAAGACAAGTCTTATTGAGCTATTCGAGGAATATCTTGAGAACTTGTAAGGGAGTTTCAGGGAACATTTTAGAAAAATTTGTACCCGTCGCTCTCTGAAAAGCCGCTCTAAAATGCTTTTCACCAACTGTACCTTTAAAACGATTAAAACCCAAAAATTGTCCAAAAATAAGCGTCTTTTGTCCTACTTATCATTGATCTACGGGGTCCAGTTTTTTCTAAAATGTTCTCTGTAACTCCGCAAAATATCCGTTGAATTGCTCGCCAACTGATAGCATTCACCTTAAACAATATAGGAACTTTTCAAAGATTCGCCAGTTAGTAAGAGCAGAAAAATTATTCAAATTTATACGTTGATTTAGAGCCAATACTTGTTAATTTCTAGATGAATATTGAAAACTAAATAATTTACTAAAAGTTGCTTTCAAGTAGCAAAATTTACTAAAATAGTAGTTTAGAATCTAGTGTAAATTCAAAAATTTGATCAAAAAGTGAATAAAAGCCAAGTGCTTTAGAATTTCTTAGAATTCAGCCGAGAAACTGTTGGCTAATGGAAATCGGGACTCAAAAACTTAACTCTCCTCGATTAATGATAAAAATAAATCTATTTTTAGATTAGAAAAATAGCCGCTAACAGCAACCTAAATTATTTAAATTACAACAATAATTTTAGACAATTACACATCAGAATTCGATCGACTTTTGGCATTTTAACATGCAGAATATGCAGAATTTTTACCTCATTTGCCATTTTCTATCGCCTCGGCCCTATTTTTCCATATCTAATATTGTTATGCAAATGAATTTCACCCGATAAGTTAATTACATCTGAAATTCAAGACTGTAATTAGACTGTGTTTTCTTTTCTGGTGTGTGTCGAACGAGATTCCTGTGGGATATAAGTTCTCCTTCTTTGCATTGAATCTAAATTTAATTTAAGCGAGATCTATTTAGCTTTAAATATTTGATTATAGATAACAAGACAAACTCTGTTTAATTTGCTACTATCAAGGGATAATTTTAATAAAAAATAAATATAGGAGCTGATAAATGCGAGATTAACTGTAATTAGTTTACAAGAGTTGTGTGAAATTTAACAATTAATTTAATTCTATTACATTGGAAATATCGTGTAAAATTGGTGGATGCGATGATGTAGTATGACGAAATCTGTTGGGAAATCAGGATGGAAAAATATTAAAACCATAGTTTTCCCGGATGTGTTCACTATTTTTTTGCGTGATTAATACATCAGCGAAATCTTGACTTCTTCCATCATCCATTTGGTATTTGATTTGGAACATATAACGATCACAAACGACACGATTACACCATTAGTTCCAGTCTTGTTCGTAGTAAAGATACAATTGATGCATTATCACAATTGATAGACCATTAAAAGAAAACTTGTTTAGTTTTAATCGATCCTAATCGATTTTTATGTCGATGTAAACGTTGATATTTGTTGATTGCAATTATTGATTGGTTAGAATATACTAGACACTTGTTTTCGAATCGGTTCATTTTTCAAAGTGAACCAATCATAAGCCTGGTGTACGCAATTTTTCCGTTTAATTCGTCTATCCATCAGTTGAAACGTACCAATTTTCGTAAATATTATTCTATTGTGAATTGTGGGTTATTTATTGTTTCTTTTTCAAACCCATTCGAACAATAAGTGTTTATTAATGAAGCATCATTGTATTTAACAATATATTCCCGTGAGAATATAACATGGGAATGCACTTGAAATATATATTGAACTTGCATTATTATTGCATTATTCTTGTTGCATTTAATTATAATTTAATTGGAGTAAAATACTAGAGCCACTAATGTCTAGTTTGTTTCACGAATTAACTAGAATTACCCAGCCAAAGAGGGAACGAAATGGGAACTTTCAACAAAGACTGCAAGGAAATTAACGACATAAGATCGTATTCTATTAATTTTAACAACAATCTCCAACTATTCCGATAATCGTCAAACATTAGACTAATATTTTTATTAAAGTTAAGATAAACATTTCCACCGCTTCGATGGAAATTTTGTAAAATTAAACATGAAATGATATTAAATTATAAATAGTTTTCGAATTTCTAGCAATATTTGCTATAAAATACAATTTTGTTTACAATATCAACATTGAATTTAATAACGAATGGAAGTCAATAGAGTTAAATATAAATATCTAAATAAAAAAATCATATAAAATACGCCCTGTTGATCTCAATGAATTACCGATCGAATAATTTCCAATACTGACAAAATATTACCCCCCAAAAAACATTGATTTATTGAAAATCAAGCATATCAACATTACTGAAAACAGTCAAAGTTTCAGAAGCTCTTCCTTATCATTGAAAGAAGTACAACCCCTCCAGTTATGTTGATGTAATAACTTTCAAGTAAAATTAGATACAGGAAGAGCAAAGATCGTGATAACTTCACAGACGAATCTATGTAGTAACTGAAAACTTTCATGAAAATCTACTTTACAGTGAGTGTGTACAAGACACAATGGAATGAATCGATTTTAGTTGTTCCCAATAAAATGAACAGATCCTGTAAATATTCAAGTTTTCTTCTAGTTAACAATTAGATTTTCAGTTCAATTGTAAATTGAATTTGCATCTATTTTGTAGTTTAAATAAAGTTAATAGTAAGGATTTTTCAGTTAGTTATTAAAATTGACTGTAATTGGAAAATTTCGAGTTCATTTGCCACTGTCAGAATAATTTCAATCGAGTTCTTGGCTGCGTATTATAAATACTTTTCAACAACTTGAAATTCATTAAAATCACGTTAATAAAGACGGATTATTTATCATTTTGATCTTCTTTACAGAAATTCACAACAATCTTCCAAATGGTACCGCATAGATAAGGGCGATTGGGGTAAGTTCGATTTCCACCTAAGTTTGGATAAAATTTCACAATTTTACAAGTTTCTTAAAGTGGCTATAAAAATTTGTACATTTGAAAATTTTCGAAGACGGCTAATTTCTCCAATTACAGAAAAATTGATCGGCTCCCGTATTTGGGGTAAACTTTTTGATTATCAAGCGCCTTAAGCAATTTTCAACTTTATAGAATATTGAACGATCGAAGAGGTATTGGAGTACACTTTATTGCTTTTCATAAATCGCATGAAAGTGAGCCTAAATCTAAAGTCAACCCCATTTGAAAGTCTTAATTAACGAATTGCTAAAGTTTTGTTATAAAATACAAGAATTTGTTAATATCAATAATTAAAGTGACTAACCTTTCAAATAAAGAGCACTGAGATATTTACGGATTTTGTTAAAGAATACGTCTGCTAAAAATCTTCAAAGATCAAAGCATTCAAAATTGGGCCTCTTTCAACGACTGAACAGTCGGTATTTTTGTTATAAAGAAACAAAAATTTTAAAACGACTCCCATAATAAACATTGAAGATATGCTAACGAGAGACGTTTTCAATAATAAATAATCCGAGATTTTCGTTAGTAATATCGAATTGTGATGAAAGGAGTTCTTAAAATTCATAAACATTGTTTTATTATTAAAAAAAGTTAATAATTCAGCGGTAAAGAAGTACTTTTTAATGTTTTGTAACTACGCCTTCAATTAACAGACGAACTGTTTAATTGGCTTCAGTGGACAAAAATTGATACATTACCGCTTTAATTGCAGGATTTTTGTAATTCTCGTTTAACAGGGTGGAAGTTAAACAATAAAGTTTGGATTATTAAAAATTAACTTGATAAAGAACAGCTAATCTACCTTTACGAGATACAAACTGAAATTGAATATAAGAAAATACCTGCTGCTCTAGTAAGTTTTCCTTCTTATTAATATACTGATGAAACTTTTTTTTTCTTTTGTGTTATATTCGAAAAGAGCTGATTTCGCTGTAGGTAGCTTGATATAAATAAAAAGGGAAGTTTTAAAGTTGTAAAAATCAAATCAAAGACGACAACCTCTTTGAAAACTTTATACATTCAATAGTCTCCACTTGGGTGAAATTTTATTTCGACTATTGATTGACAGTAATTGATCAGATTTTGGTAAAAGAAACTTTGTTTTATAAAGTCTACTCTATACCGATTTCAACATGTATTTATTAAAAAAAAAGTTCGATAAAAGTTACAAATCGTCAAGCTTTACGAAAATTCCCAAAACGTTCAACTCAAACGATTTCTCGTTTAATTTAAAAAACACCCATGAGAAATAACTACCAATTCTTAATTTAATTCAGAAGCCGGTCTGATTTGATTTAAATATTGATTGTTCGAGTATTGATTGTCATTGTTACCGAAATTAAATCTCCAATCAGACTTGATTAGTTTCTGTGTACAGTTGAAGGTATTGAGATGGGGATCCTTTGATAGTGAGAAACGTTATGACTAGAATAGATTATCGCGTACGGCCGTCTGTCTAATTTAACATATGGATTTTAATGGCGAAATAGAGTCAGTATAGAATTTCGCTGATAATGTGCCAAGAATTTTCCCGTTGTTTTTCCCGCTATTTCAAACAATATCTATTGATGTGGCTGGGGTATTGTCTGTTGTTGGACTTTTGATTGAAATTGTCGTTGTGTTAAAGTAGAATCCTCTTTTAATCGACAGATTGTAAGAGATAAAAAGAAACAAATGATTACAACAAATAGAAGATAAAGTACGAAATGTATAAAAAAAACTGGCACAAAATACAAGACAATAGTTGGAGAAATAAACTGGAGAAGAAATTCGAAACGAGAACTGTGACTTTTATTTGGAAATTTTCATTGGAACAGCCGTCTTTCTTTTATAAAAACTACAATTCGCTACACTATTAGGATTAGAGTTAATCGAAAATCTGCTGTGACGAAATTTTGATTAGTTACTTGATCAATAATCGCCGATCAAATTCTAAACTGGCCTCCCGTGTGTTTTATATTCGCTTCTTCACAATAAAAACCGATATAACAGGATTGGTGATGATTTCAAGCTTTCCTACAGATGCCCTTTTACGAGACAAAAATAACGAAAATCTGCTAAAAGCTAATAAGTTTTTTTAAGAGGCGACATCAGGTGACGTTTCAAATCATCGTACAAGCTGTTTTGTCCGAGTTTTCGGCTACAGTCAAACAAGACTTTGTAACTAATGAACTGTTTCTGTGAAAGCTTCGATTCGTACAATAAAAATAAAAGCGACTGCGTATCTTTTATATTAAAGTGAAAGAAATTCGTGCCCGTTATATTATATTACATTCCATTAAAATAAATGTAGGGGAATGAAAGAAAATTCGGCCAAAATCGACACTTTCCCTCTTCTTCTCGTTTATATTATAGCTCAAATTCACTGTTGACTGAATAGTTTTATAATAGATATACACAACATATATGGACGTTTGGTTCATTATAAATACAAAGGAGAGAACTCCGCTTGCGGTCAAAAGATTCAGTTAGAAGAGGCTTTGTTTCCGGTCACTCCATTAATTCATTGAATAAGACGATAAGATAAGAGCAATTGTTATTCGAACATTTGGTCCTTGTGAAATTCACCAAGATCTTCACTATGTCTATTGTAATGTTCAAGTTTCTAACCCAAAAGGTCAATTGTCTTGAAATTATCGATGCGAAAGGAATGTGTACACTTTCTAGATAAACTACACCCCCGTTTACAATGAATTTTTCTTAAATAATAATAATAATAATAATAATAATAATAATAATAATAATAATAATAATAATAATAAGGATATCGTACGTTGTTTGGAAATGTTTGATTAAAACGTCGGAATGATGGAAGCTTTCTCACACCATTTTTCAACTCACTTCATTCGGGATGATAGAAAGAAAGTTGACAACTGTAAAAGCATTTGATGAGTGCAAAGCTTAAACTATTCGCATCACATAAAAAGAACATCGTCAAATTAAGAGAGCATTTGTCAAGTGTCAACAGTGATGCAACTTTTTCAAAGAATTCTCTAAAAAAATCGATATTACCTCCATAGTTTCGAGATTATTTCTAATATAATTGGAATAATGACAATGTCACAATAATTGCAAACAATAGAATTAGATAGATTGATATTGTGTTCAATTTAAGCGAACCGGATAAGATACAATAATGTAATAGAGCGGTTATAGATCGAGTTGAGGCGATAATGAAAGTAAAAAGTCAGCTCTAAACGACAAGTTTAAAAACGATAACTGTGCCGTCGGTTAATTACGAAATAAATGTAAGCATTCTAACATAAATCATTTTCATTTTAACTATTCCCTTTATTTAATCTTATTCAAGTATCACCACTATCATTATCATCATCGCAAACTTAATAAATCTCAACGAATCGTCGAAGCAAACGAAACTCATAATTGTATGAGAAATTCGCAATTTCCTACTGTCAGTTCTCTACAATTACCACAATTCTGTAATACTCGGTTAAGTTTCCAATGTGTTGTCTAAATAGCGAAAAACCGTCTCAATGGGTGATTCCAAACGTATTCAATGTCAGGAATTGCTCTAATTTTCGTGTCTTTATTGAGAATTTTTTGTCGAATAATTTGAAAACGGCTGTATGGATATACGAGAACCTGTCAATTTCAGCTATTGGTAACAGTTGGTTGGCAGTTTAGATGATATTTGATCAATATTGGGGTGTAAGTTGTGTCATACATTTAGATGTGGGGATATAAACGACCTTCGGAAAGTTTTTGATTATATCCGAATTTGATCAACTTTGTCATTATTGTTGTGTTTCGATATCATTCAAATAATAGGGAACCTGTTGAATTAAAACGCAAATTAAATTTTCAAAATTTACCAAATTCCACTTGGATTCGTGGCATAGAAAGTTGAAATCTATTACGAAATTTTGCATGATTTATCTATAAAAATACAGTTTCTTTTGGTTATAAAACTTTCGTTAACACCGCAGATTTAAAGCTTTAAATCATTCCCTAGTATTCTCCAAGTATATTTCTTGTTTTTTCCACTATACGACTGCCAATTTGATCGTTCTCTTGTAGTCTCCCAGCAAAAATTCTCCAGTTTCATAAAGTCCACAAATTGGTTATTTTTCCAAAAAAAGAAAAACATTTATCATGGCCGAATTCGATGTTATTTTAACAAACGTTGATTAAATCTAGCTGATTCCGTCAAAATGGAACAAATCAAACGGTTTCTTTTACTTCACACAGTCTCAGAATCAGAATCGAACTGATGATTGGTAGTGGACGTGTGTGTACGTTGTGAACTTTTAAAAGCCCTCCAATAAATTCGAGCTAGAATAAAATAAATAAACACTAGATTCAGCAGTTCAGAAATTGTGTTTTATCTGTTCTAATGAAATTTTCTACTTGTTATTATTGCGGTCGAACGGCCAGTTCAAATGAGAAACTACGCATAGATAAAATCAAATATTGAAAAGCTCTTCTCTTTTTTTCATCAACAAACACTTTCATATGGAACAACGGTTGATCGCGTATGACTAAAACAGAAACATGAGTAGCATGGATTTGTGCAAGTTTTGTATTGGAATTTTCATCGAAAAGCCCCTATTGTTTCGACTATTGATTGGTGGATTTTTGCGAATCGGCGGACTGTTTGTAACCGACCCCTAATTAGTACATTAACTCCACTATACGGTCAATTCTGCCGGTGAAATGTTGATCGTTCGATCAACTTTCATGTACAAACATTGTGCCTTCAATTGCACAATACAAAATTTTCCACAGTTTCAATCTAAACTAATTTTAAAGTTTCCGTGTTGGGAAAACTATTATCGTGTAACTTTTAATTGTTATTTGTTAGTTTTTGTTTCGATTCGGTTTTGTTATAACCGCAAGGTGGGATTTGAAAAGCGGAAACGATACTTTATTTTCCTTGAGGAAATTAATGTATGGAAATTTGCGCAAAAATAAAATTTACTCGCTATGAATTTTACGATGCTCCCTATACACATACATCTAAACATTCTAATCTCTAGACGATTATTATAAATGGAATTATAGTCTGTTCAGTGATTTTGAGAGTTCAACTTTACACATAAAATTGATACTGCGGCGTGGTCTAACGGAAACTTGCTAGTTTTCCAAATATAAATTATTACAACGGTTGCTACGGAATGTTTTTTGCATTGAAAGCCATTTCCTTGAGAAAATCAAATAGCGTACTGTTAAATTATAAAATATAATCAGACTTATAACCGGCGAATTTCAGTTATTTAAACTTCCATTGTCGCCCGGATTTGTTTAAACCTCTGCTGTCTTTTTTCTTAATTACACCACATATGCGCCATTCTCCTCTAATTACAACAACTTTTCCACACTCTATATTTACCACCCTGTAAATGTACATGTCTTTCCGCAAAATTCATTGAAAAACAAATAACCTTCCACTGTAATTTCTGTCGAGTTGGTATAAATTGTGGAGATGTGGGCTGGTTTCTGGAACATTATCCCGCAATTTACTGATATTTTTATTTCAATTATATTTCCAGATCGTATTATACAAATTTCTTATCTGTTATGTATACGGAAGAAAAGTTGAATGTTTGTTTAGTATAAGTTCAGTTTTCCTAACAACAACAACAGCGACAACAACAGCAAGCGAACTTTCCTTAGATAATCTGGTGAAGAATTAGATTCAAAAATTTGATAAATCCAATTAGTGTTCGTGATTCCTTCACCGAAACACGAAAGTTTTCGATGTATTTTTAATCGAATTGCAGCGATGCAATTCCACTGAATTCCATCAATATTTGCACCATTGTCAGTAGTTTTGATTAAGAATTGCCATTAGAATCAGAACAATACAGAGATAATTTGCGAAATTAATTCGCATCATGTTTAGGAATTTGTTTTTCCAGTTCTACGGCCATTAGTTGCCTTGTAATAAGACATTCCGTTATGTTTCAGTTTTATTGTGGGGCATTTCTTTTCTTAATACCCATTTCTTTCGCCTACCACTTCGTGGATTTAATTAAAACGGCTAATCGTGCCTGTTTTGCATTGAAATCGTTCTAATTATCTACTTATATATTTAATTAAAATAACTGATTTAATTCAATTTAATTTCTATTAGTATTTGTCGATGGAAATAAACAAATCAATATTGCTAATTTTGGTGGATGCGCCACAATAGTTCATTTCATTTCGTTAGCTCTAGGTAGTAATTTAGATTACAACAATTAATTATCAGTTATTGGGAAAGCTATTTCATGGAAATACTTCTGTTAAATTATTCTATTGAGCTTCGGATATTATAAAATACAGTTTTCAAATTCATCGCAATCAATGTATATGCAAACACAGACAGAGATATCAACGATAACACCAAATTTGAACATAAATTCATTCAATAGGTAAACATGAATGAGGATATTTAATTGTACGCTCACATTCAAATAAATGTAACGTTTAATTAGAAATAAAACAGCCGATTATTATCGTAATATCGAAATGAATAATTTTCATTGTATAGTAAAAGCTTTCGGGCAGCTTTCACATTGTTAATGCGGTTTCAGATTCGCCCATCTAACATAATCACCATGATAAATCACCTGTGACATTGTCGACCTTAAACTTACTATAGCCGAAATTAAATCATCCTTGTTTCACAACAAAACGACAGTCTGTTTTAGTTAAAACGCTTTTAAAATTAATTCGAATTTATGTATTTTCTTGTATTGTTATAACCAAATTACAATTGAGATTACTTGTGTCTTCTTATTGTAGACGAATTGTAATTTGGAGATTAGTGTGATGGGTTATTTTGCTGAATTCAGCCCGTTTTTGGTTGATCGCCACCGGCGACAACATTACAGTTGTTGGGGTGGCGCCCTCCGAACTGCCATCATCCTACAAGCTACGGTTTCCGTAACATCAATCCAAGGTAAATGCAATTTTAATCGTAAATTTTCCAGTGATAATAATTTGATTTTGCAGTTCTTTATCAATTTCCGCACGCCGAGAATGCCACATCTTTAGAGAGCGTTTACAGTTGTTTGAATTGTTCAGAACTTGTTGATAACGAAACGTCGGCCTACAATGTATCGAACAGTACGGTGGAAATGGAAATTGAAGGGGAGCCATTAGGGGATCTTATTCTAATGGGGGTGCTATCAATTGTACTGGGTCTAATGATACTCGTCACTATTATAGGTGAGTTCTTTTTGTGTTATTCGAATAAAATCTGTAAAAAAACAATACAAATACCAATTTCAAAATGGATTAAAGCTTCAAGTTCTATTACAAGCCGATTATTTGTCCTGGCAATTTGTGAAGATAAACTACCTTTATTGTTCTAACGTCCAATTAAGGGGATTTTAAATAGAATGTCAAGTTTTAAATTCTATTTTTGCAGAGTTTAATTAAAAAATTGATATCTTTGAAAATAGAACTTGAAGGGTTGAAATTTCGAGTTCTAAAAGCACAAATAATTCTTCTTCTTATAAGTACGGTAGAGTTGAATTTTCTTTCAGTGTTTACCTGGTTTCAGGCAATTTTTAATCTATGATAATCAGAGAAATTCCGCATTAGTGATAATTTAAATTTTTCAGTCATTCAGAATTATCTTTCATTATATTTAAAATATCGGGGGTTGTGCTAACAACGGAAATATTTTCTCTGAAAAATTCCAGCGTAATGCTTAATTATAGATTATAATTAATTATATGGCACTTTATCATTACAACAACAATAGAGGATTATAGTGCACGTTTTATGTATTATCATCTTAAATTCTATGAATATTCAAGTGATTAAACAATTCACATTAACAAATGTCGGGTGGTATTTAGATTAATCTAAGTGGTGTGTTCTGTATTATTTGTAAAACTTTCATACCGGATACACCTGTTTCAACTGGAATTATTTCAAATTGAAACCGTAATCTGGAATCAACCACAACATCGACTTTGATAATCTTGATCAGACAAACACAATCAAACGATACGATCGTACCCAACACCCTCCCATTCCGAATTAATTAACCGTAAAGTTATAAAAGTAGTCAAATTAAACTTCCTGTTATTAAAGATCGTTTCTATTTCCTCTTACAAGATATTGCACTGTAATCAACAATTTGTTTGACAACAAAAGACAACAATAGTGGAACGTCACGTTGATATTGCATTTGGGTTGGTGGCCGATTGTTGTTGCTGGCTTTGTGAAATTGCACACAATGCAACCGATCCTATTGTTCGATATGTGCAAAGAAATTTCGGCCCAATTTCAATTATACCCCCACTTGTGGTTACAATATCGCAGGATGTAATTATTGGATGAATTCTTCTTATTAAATTCTCAAAATGCTCGATATTCTTGACCGGAAATATGATTCGTTGAGCTGGAAAATTCGATGTAACTGTCAACAACAGTCGCCGGCCAAAAATTAAATCAAAATCCTTCCCTATTGTTGATTCGATAATTTGTTTCAGGCAATGTATTCGTGATAGCCGCTATACTACTAGAGAGAAACTTGCAGAATGTCGCCAATTATCTGATTGTATCGTTGGCTGTTGCCGATTTGATGGTAGCCTGTCTCGTGATGCCTTTGGGGGCCGTTTATGTGGTAAGTTTCGATCAAAAATAATAACAATACAAATATAAAAAAATATTCCCTCAACTTATAACAACTTTCAACAATATAATACACCGTTTATATTTATATTTTATGTGAAACTTGTTGAAATTCTCTTACAAACAAACTCATCATTGTTCCGCTTCTTCTTGATTAAATAATTAGAATTTGAAAAAGGTTTAAAGTTTGCACAATATAAATTGGGGAGATTTATCATTTTTGATGTCAAATTCCGAAGGCTGGAAAGTTGGGTATGCCGACCATTGCCAACGAAAAGCTTTAATGTGGCAACTGTCGATACGACCAACTATGATGGATGGCTCAAAGTAATTGACTTGCTATGTAAATACGCAGTTCAACATCTATTCCTTGTCATAATTGTGACTTGAAGCTTATCGTCTACTAAACAACATCATCATCATCTACTATTAATGATTAATACCTAAGTACATTGTTCCCTTAACAACAAGAGGCTACAAATAAGGCCGATGAACTATATTGTTAGAAAATTTGTTGAAATATCCATAATCGATAATCCAACAATATGAAAAAACAAAACAAAATTTTATAGTAACTGTAAAGTTTACTTAAAACCCGGATCTAGGTCATGATATTAAGTGTTGAGACTCATAAGATTCTATTACTTGAGAAAGTGGAGCTTTGTAAGTATAAGTTTAGAAGGGAAAGTAGGGATGAATGTTGTTCGTATCTATAAAACTGATAAAGGTTAAACCAGAAAAACGTTCGTTAATTCAGTACGGCTAGGATAATGGACAACAACTATTGGCTGGTCTTTCTGTTACCATTTTCAAAGCTTGCTGTTAAATTCCATTAACCAAATGGACTTTTAAAACAATGTGAACAGACAGATTGGATAACACTGATGGATCTAAGACAGTATACGACAATCTTGTTGATAAATTATGGAATTGTTTTAAATATAAATACTAAATAGTTTAGAAAAATTGAGAATGCACGGTGGATTTCAAGTTGGAGTTGTTGCCAAGTTTTCCCATCTGTATACAGTATCGGTGTCCTTTTTGATAAATTCCCATTCTCATTCTATCGTTCCCTTTATCCACACTTTTACATGTTAAAAACCCTACATCCACTTTTATATTGCGAATTTATTTTATATTCCACCTTATCTCTATTCGTATCCGAAGAGATATTTTTGTAGTATCTTTAATACCATTAGAACGTTTGTCTCTTTGTATATTTCTACCTCAATTCTACTGCACGATTCAAGTATTATAATGTAGCATACAGGTTACGATTAAGGCGACGTTTTTTTTTTATTGGAATTGTCAAGTTTCAATGTTCAATTTTCGGTAAAAACAATCCAATAGAGTACGTTATGACAAAATTGAAAATTTCCTTTGAAGGATGCAAAAGAGGCGAAATGGAGCCGACGTGTACTGTTTACTAAAGGCCCCATTAGGCCCAAAAACTGTCTATCAAAGACTAGGTCACGTCGTTTCTATTAAAGCCTATTTTGTCGTGTAGTACAATATGTGGTTGTTCATTTATTTTAATGAAAAGGTGCCCTATGTCACTTGTCACATGTGCTTTCCATACATATTTCCATCATCTCACATATTGTCTAAGCATAGAAAAAAACAACACTAGAAACGATTGTCTTACTGGATAAAGCGTCACGTTTAATGTTGGACTCAGTTTTTTTCAAATCATCTCAAACAAACGGGTGCATTCTCGAAAGCAATCTAGTTTTTTCAATAAACATTCACGCTTATCTTCCATCAAAGTTGCCAATAAAATCCGATAGAAAGTCCTTAAATCGGCACAAGAGCAAGTCGATATAATGCTAGAATTCCGGTTTCTTGAAAAATTATCAAATTGCAATTGAGTATTAGCGACAATCTCGTGAATTCCAACTTGAATGATGGTGTATAAACAAGCAACTTTAACATGGCTTAAACTAACAAGTCGATTTAAAACTTACAAGTTCATAGTGCATCCGAGATAAGTCGATGCATTTAATTTTGTTTAAAGTTGCAATCCCTAATAATTTATTTATCAGGGTTGTTAATTATTTTAAATTTGTATTTGTATTTTATTAGACTATAGCCGGGGGATAATCTCATCATACAACGTTGAAACAAATAATTTAATTATCCTAAAGATCATGGCGCTTTATTAGATTATACGAATAGAATTATGTAGCCGGCGAAAATAATAGGATATTATGTTTTATTTCGGTTCTTTGGAAGTTTAATAACCATTATTGCGATTCTAGCTATGAATTTCAAATAGAATTCGTTGAATTTATTAACAACGAAATCGAGTAATATTCAATCAAAATTGAAAACGACATGGAAATTCTATACCGTTTCTAGCTTTACTTCACGAAAGTTTGCCCGTTTAAATTTCAAGAAATTTGTAAAAGTTGAGAATTAAGAGAGCCATATAATGCTTTGTCTTATTCAAATCAGCGTTGAAATATCAAAGAGTCTTGTTGAACTTTTGAAATTACGGTAGAATATTTCGCAAAATAAATCTACCATAAATCTCTAAGGCTATATAACACCTATACTTTCACTATGCAAAATAGATGAGGTTTCTTTTCTTCAACACATACAAACCGGAAAAAAATCTTTAATAAAAGTATTTTCGTGAAATAAAATATTATATCTATGACTTGAAATATATGAGATATTTTCACATTAAAATCATATCAGCTTAGATGTCAAGATAAATTGAATTTTTCGTTGAATAGCTAGTACTCGACATTTATAATAGACCAGTGACACCTATCGATAGTTTTATATGTGATCCATTAAAAATTCCATTCACATTCAATTCGATTCCAGTTATTATTAACGAATAGTAGAAAAAACAACAACAAAAACCATAGACTTGTCTTCTTTGTGGCTGTTTAATTTCAACTCTAACTGAACTGTCATTTTGCTTAAATATGAAGACAAATTGCTGATTTGGTTCTTATCATCTAAAGGAAGCTTTCACGTTCTTGACTTGCTGTCAAGATATTAAAACATTTATATCTATAACAGATCTCGGCCACGCCCAATTTCGTTTCCTCTCTTCTGATATACACGGCTATAGTCTAGAAAACTTACTATATAGTGTCCCTTATCACCCATTATCTAGCCTTATATGATATATCCGCAATATAATAGAGCGAGATAGAATATGATGAAGAAGATGAGAATATACACGAATAGGTCTTTATATATTTCAACGCAAACATTTAATCCTCTCTCTACGTCATTTATCAAGGTTCTATTTCGGTAGATATATTATTCTATCAGATCCTTCCTACATCACTATCATATTTATCACGTAAATGTTTCGGATAGAGGCCGAAATTTTCGATATTGTCCGAATTATTGATAAAATACGGCAATCTAGTCGAAATATTGAAGATGTAAAATTGGTGGATGCGCCGGGCTAAATTTCATTTGACTCGTAGAAATCCAAACAACTCGGTTATAATTCCTGTGGGAGGACGATAAAAAAAGCGATACAAGTTTGCGACAAGTCCAGTTGTATTCTGTTTCAAACGGAAATGACAACATGCAGATCAATAATGATGATAACAGCGTTCTACTAGTTTAAATATTAATGGAAACAGTGAAAACTTTATGTAAACAATATAGAAAATTTATCCGTACATCAATGTACTCATCTTGATTTAACTGAACATTACCGAGACGAATTCACACACACTTGCCGGATTTTTTCGCTAAATTGATCCGATCTTATTGGCTTTGAGGATCGTCGAGATCTCAATCAGTATTAATGATTTACGCTTCAATCTTTTTGTCCTGTCGTGTGAGACTATTGTATTTTTCTACTTTACTGTTGAAATAAATATGGCAAAAACTCCAAGTTTACTCCCTATAAAGTTAACCATCATTACTAATTTTAATTAGCCATAAAATTTAATTTTAACGGGAGAGTTATTGATGTTCTTTGGAAATGTTAGTAATGAAAACGGTTCTCTACAAAATCGGTTATGTGTTTGAATTAATTTTCCAAATCGAGTAATTAACGTTTGATTATTGTACAAAAGTGGGCTGTTTAGAAAATGGAGTGAAAAACTAGTTTTATTAATAAATTGAATTTGATTTGTGGCACAAGTAACGAACATGACGGTGTACGTCAATACTGATTCCAATCTAGAATTATAGTAATTGAATATTAAATTTTGATTACCATCAGATTGTACTATATGACTGTCTGACTTAAATTTGATAAATGGTTATATATAGTCTGGCTATTATTTGAATTTTTGTTGATTTATAAGTATTGTAATCTAGAATTTTTGTGTTGAAAATGGATATATCATAGTTGGATATCGAATTATATTTCGTAATAAATTAGAATCGATACGATTTTGAATTACAAATAGCCGACTATACAGATGTACAACAATATAACAATAAAATTCTGACTGTAAAATATTGGACTTGAAAATCATCTATTATCAAATTAAACTGTCGTATTCGTGTATTATTATTGTCTACAATTAATCCCATCATATCGATATGATGTTTCTCAATTATTAAAATTAATTACTCCAAATACTAGTAGAATACTAGTCGTTAATTCGCCATTACTTTGATCTTTACTGAAAATGTGTTTAATTAATTTTTAATTATGGTATAAATTGTGGAGCAAAAGTAAGGCACGTGTACTTTGTTCAAATATTGAAAACCCAACTACCGTCTTATTACATCCTGAATTGAACATTGTCGACATTCTTTTGAAAACGACGCGATTAAAATAGAGATAGAGGAGTGAATTTAGTTTAAAGAAAACGACCAAAATCGGGTGCGATACTGTTAAAGACTGCTATTACGATGGGGCTGAATTTAAAAGGAATCCATTGACATACTTCGACAAATCGGACAGTTGTCTATCAAAAAAGTCACGAACTCACCTTTTTTCAGGCGTTTTTAACACGATTTTGTCGCCAAATATTCGACACAACTAATTGGTATAATTTTAACGTATTTTCATTAATTACAAGCTCGAATATACCATCCGGTTGTCACAAAAAGATAGCATGCGTGATGCTCTTTTATGTACGAACACGTTCAACTAATCCAATTATCAGTTAACTGATACGGATAAATTTAGAATTTCATGTAGTCGGGAAGCAATCAATTCAAATATAATCGTCTCTGAATCGAGATACATTAAATTGTCAATTGTTTCTGATGCATCCTCATCTTGGGAATACATCGATAACAGGCTCTCTAGGAAGCAATCAATTATCGATTAGCTAGTTTGATTTGGAATTGTTGTTTACTATCCTACCTACATATTTGATTGGATTGGGGTTATTAAAAATGGGGGAAATATTGGGATTTGAGCTTTTAAGCGAATTCAGTTACCATCCAATTTTGTCTTTATCTCTGTTAGATAAGGCGAAATTTGAGATATTCGATTATAAGAAGCCAAATCGGCTTAAATTCTGCCGCAAATAAGTTTATAATCTAGAATTGTTCGAGAATTTTCTGATTGTCTACTAATTGGATTTATTTTAGAATATTTTCGAATAGGCAAATTTAATAAGTCAATATTTATTAGACGATTTCAAGTTTAAGAAACGACAGCGACTGCAATAAATGGTCTATGAAACGAATTTTTGCGCCTTTCCTTTTAAATCTACCTCACTTGTGTTTTCTTATACCAAAAAAAATTGAACTTGGAGATACAATTTATGGTGGCCACTACCTAATCGGGAATTGAATAAATAAAAAACGAGCGAAAACAGTGCGTTTTCACTTTAAAAATACTGTTTTTAGAGCATTTTAAGCCTGTTAGAGATAAAAGGCGGAACATGAAACATTTCTTATTGCTTCCAATAAGAACCTCTCAATTCTTCTCTTTAAAAGGATCAGGTTTCAAGGAGGGCAATTTTATAAATGATAGAAAGCTTGTCAAGCCACTGATGGGTACTCTTCTAAATTGAATTAACTTTATCGTACAAAATACCTTTAAAATTGCTTTATTAATCAATCAATTAGTATAGATCGATACTGGGAAATAATCGTGTTTGCCACACGAAACTTTAACAAAATTAATATAAAAGTAATCAACTTTTCCGTTGACACAATTGTGGAATAAATAACGTTTTAAAGTTGACATTCAAACAGTATTTGAGAAACAGAAGTGCTCTTGTGCGGTTTACAACTACCAACTCCATTACTGCTATGTAGCAAATCAGAGCTATAAAGTTAGTTGTATTGTAATGGAAGAAATAGACGAAATTGTTGCTTTTTCTGCTACTAATAAACAGTTAAAATGTACGATTACAAGACAACTAAATTTCAAACTTTATTTTAGCGGCTTTGTTGGGTAAACGAAATAAATACAGTGGTCTAAAGGATAATTAGTCGCAATTACCTGTTGTTTATGGCCGTACTCGAACCGGGCGCAATTTCCGTTATTTTTTCATTTGATAAACGACACAACTGTTTCGCTGTTAGCACATGTGAACTTTAGTTAATATCAAAGCAGCATAAACCGTTATAGAGGAAGCCAACCATCTTCCAATAAAATACATTCAAGTTGTAATAACTGAACCCCAGATACTGTCTGGAACATGTGCATATTACGATATACAACATAAAACACTAATCATATAGTATGATAAACAACCATAATATTGTATGCATAAGATCTAAACGATTATATTCTCGGAAAAATGTGGAAAAAGCAAGATTTATTCATAGAAAAGCGACTCTCCACTTGTCGAAAATTGGCATGCAAATCTGGACGATTTATTTTTAGATGTTGAATCGTTACAGTGGGAAAGTTATAAAATTTGATGTGGCTGTGTTTGTGTGTATATGGGACTGATAATCCTGGAGCGACAGAATGCGAGATCAGGAAAACCGAAAAAAAAACTGTATACATTGAGCAGTTGTAATGTAGACTGGAAATTTTTCAGTTAAATCCGAAGAATGCAAAAAGCAATTCCTTTGCTATATGATGCCAGTTCCACAATATGCCGCAACAAAGTTGAATTGAGTGTCGTTTATAAATTATTTCTTCTAACAAATTTAATAAACGAAACGATTCTTTTTTATGTTAAAGTCCCTATACAAAGACGTATTTGTAAAATTACAATTTCCCAATTGAACAATTTCAAGTTCATTCCATTAGAAGGAAATTCATTTTGCTTTAGATCGAGTCGAAATGAGTTATAACTAGAAAATTACTCCTTTATGGCATCATTACTTATGAAGAGAAATTGCACAGGAAGCACGTCCTGCTACTACTTGTTTATAAGTTTCTTAAAAGCAAAAATTCACACAGGAATTCTTTAAAAACATCGCGTAATTATTAGCGTTGCTTCGCTTGATCGAATTACAGGATGGTAATTAAAACTGTTTTCCTATGATGAAATTTTTAATGAATTTCAATTCTCTAATGAGTCTACAGACAGTCGTTGCCTTATATTCAATGTAAATTGTTATGATTTCGCCGCTTTCGTTATAATTTTTTTACATTTTCTATATAGACCGTGTTGTCGACTAAATACACATTAAACTTCTAATTAGAATTTTACAATGACTGCTAACGATTATAGACCACCAACGACGTACACAATTTAAACTTTTTAATATGTAAATGAGAAGAAAAAGTTTCAAGAAAGCCAAATAGAGACAATAAAAACGAATAGAGAAGAACAACAGAAATAAAACAAAAGTTGTTGGAAGAATAAGGATGAAATGAATGGACTGCAGCCCACTTTACCATTACCTTTGATGAAATCCTGGAATTACTTCCTATAATGATGACCTTAATAATAACAAGGAAGCGAAAAATTCTACTTGAAACTTAATATTAAAAACCATCCGCATCTTCTATTGTGTGCGTCAGCAGATTTTATATTCGGCGTGTTATTAAAATTGCGCAAAATAAACCCAAACTTCAATCAGTCGCTTATACAACATTGATGCGTTGAAGAGAAACAATTAAAACAGCAGCAAAAAAATCAGCAAAACATCCCCTAAATTCAGACATTTTAATCGTTCAACAAAAAATCCAATTTATTCTGAATAGAATTAGGAAAGTAATTAAAAGTTGAAAGCGTATTGCAACCGAAATCTGAAGGATTTGATCACTGGACGATAAAGCTCGCCGAAAAGGACAATATTTACTTTAATTTAGTTGAAACAAATTCATTACTTACAATTATTATTTTTCTTTTACCTCTTGTTTATGCATAATGAAGCATTTTTTATGATTGATTGAAACCCTGCTGCAGACATTTTCAATTTTCCCGAAAGTCAAATCAAACTACACTGTTAACGATGAAATTTGCATGTTGTAATCGACGAAAACTATTAATTCGTCCGTTAAAAAAAGAACGAAAAAATCAACTTGGAAGTTTTCTTAATGAGCCGTCTCTTTCATTACAAATACTGAGCAAAAAACGCTAATATCAAATTAATAATTCAAGTGGGAGCTTTTCGCTTTTATTATTTTATTTTATAAGCTCTCATTAATTTTCAAAAGATATGTTCACTTTAGAATTTTTTTGTATAATTTTTATTTTCACCATTAACCGCGTCATTGTTCGCTCTATTTTCAGACGAGCAGAAATAAAAGTCCATTCGAGACCATTGAGAAAACTCGAGAGCGCATCTAACATCGAAAAAACTAGGGACTTTGAAAAATTTCTAAATATATGACAACTTGCCAGATCAAATCCAAATGTTCAAATTTACCGCCAAAGATCTAGTAACTTTTGCTCCACTCTTTTGGCGATGGATTTGAAAATTTACATCCTGCTATTATATTAAATCGAACATAGTTAATTCTCTGATGATAACCAAATTAATTAATCTTAATTAATTATTGTTTTATTAGCAGTGCAAACTATGAAGGTGCTGTTCTTTGTTATCATGAGATAAATTAAAGATAATACGCAAGTTTGATGGAAGATCAGGTGATTTCAATGCCATTACTTGCTATAATAAAATCCAAACTGATGGAATAATAAAACGAACAAAAAACAATATAAAAGTTAGATTTATAGGTACAAACCAATAAAATTGAAGTGTTTATAAATTAGTTACAGGCTAAAAGTTAATTTAGGTTATGTAGCTGTGAAATAACCAATAGAAAGCTAGGATTTCAGCGCGCCTAATTTAAATCGTTTCTAGTTTAAATATAAGTTGGAGACAATATAAAATTTCTTTTAAAATTAAAAAAAAAAATGGAAAACACTGATCACATATTTATGCAAGAGTTGATTGCCATACTTGTTGACTCTCTACTTTACGACATAAAGAAGTTGATCGTAGAATTAACGGCATAAGCTTCGGAATTAACAGTTTCAATCGCACAAATATTTTGATAAGAAATTGGTTCAGTCAATCGGCTTTTTATTGTTTACGTTAGACCCTATTGTGAATAATTCAAATTTAAATTAGTTGAAACAAGCGTATAAACGTTACGATCATACACCGATTTGCTTCTTCCATTCTTTTTGTATTTATTTTTAATTTCAATGGCAAATATAACAAACCCCTTTGATCAAATAGCGATTGATTGTTTGATATCCCATTTTTATTCCATTTTTGTCGCAGTATTGCATTCATGGGGACAAATTCGGTTGTAATTTATTTTAATACAACTAGCGAATGGATCGTATCGGAAAAAATTGTAGAATGCGAACCGTATTGTACGAGCCAAAATCAATTCGCTTGAAATACTCTCAAATCTGATAAATACAACTACTTAACGAGGGTGATTATTACAAAATTCTGGTTAATGAATAAATAAAAATAGACTATTTAGAACGGTTTACTATGCTTGTCGAGGGCGGCTTATTTGCATCAATGACAGCATTATTTATAAATAATTTGAATTTATTTAATTTTTTATTCGTGATCTTTTATCGTTATGTTCGCAACGCACAAGAACTGAATACAAAAATTGTTAACGTTAATTATCATGTTGAATTCTTCTATTTTAATACCAGGAATATTAAAATTTGCCATTCAACAGATCAATTCTGATTTTCATCATTGATAATAGTCAATTTTTCCTCTCTTATACACACTTATAGAAAACGAGATGAGTCAATTGATTCGAGTACGTACGTGCATTATTAGAAAAGTCATGTTGTCAAGAGACAAAAAAAAATCAGGATCAATTTAAACATAGACTTTTGACTAGATTGCGACCTGCACCTGAAAATGGAATGGCAGGAATTCAAATGACATTGTTATTAATGATTCCAGTGAGCTGCAAATTGATAGTTCTTCTATATTAAAATTGGATGGAAAAGAATTGGAGATAAATGAAGATCGAATAAAAAAAAGAACGTCTAACAGCTGAATCTAGTTATCCCGTTACCAAGGCGACAATTTATTTGTTAGAGAAAACGAGAAAAATACGAATAATTCAACATGTGGTGGAATATTTTGATACCTATTACTATTATCGCTGCCTCCCAAGCTGTACCACATTTTGCCAGTTATGTTATCAATTATGTTCTTTTCAATAATTGTTTTCGACGGGAATTATTGGACCGGCCGCAAAAAATCCAGTATCTACGCGATTTCCGTTTGGCTGGTACTCCTTATGTGGTGTACGGTTTGGAACAGATACCAGATGAAGTTGAAGATGAAGATGAGAATCTTCAATGTTCATGTAAGGAAAAAGCAAACACAACTTAGTCAAAATGGTAATCGAGTGAAAATATTCAACGAGTAGAAGCGATTTTCTATGTAAAAATGGCTGTTGTAGCTGAATTAATAAAACTTTACCTTCATGAAATTCACATTTCCTCCATTATCTAATCAAAATGTAAAAAGAATATGAAATATTGCGAGAATTCTCTGATTAGGTTACTATTTATTAATATGTACAGCCTGGTAACGGTATTTATTCTACAGACGGCATCCTGATATTAACTATGTAGAAGTAATTTCAAGAAAAAATAAATATTTCGTATATATGAGAAGAGGAAAAATACAACAAAGCACGCTATTTATATTAGAAAATTTTTCCGTTTATTAGTACTTTTATGTACTACTCAATTTTTCAAGGAAAATTTCCGAGATTCACGAGAATTTCTCCAATTTGGAAGTAAATTAAGATTTGTCTGTTATAAACTCAGCGTAAGAGAAAATTTAACGTTTATTTTCGTTGTAAAACTGCGAGATTTTCCACAATATCCCTATCGTTTATTCCAGATCAATAAAGAATATAACAAGAAATAATAATTTCGATGTACAAATACGAAATTTCGTAGACTATCACATAACTTTTATATGTTGCAATATAAAAAATAAATTCTATACCCGTTTTATAGACGAATAAATTTCCGAAGCGAACAGTAATAATTCCGTTATTGTTTGATGGGTTGTTTCGGAATTTTCAATGATTAGAAAACTATTCCGCATGGAGTTTATTTGAACTGATAACCGGCCGTTTTATTCTTTCGTCCAATTTCATCATCATCTCGAAAATATTAGAGCCTTTGTTCGATAATCCATTGATTTGCTTGCCATTTGGAATTAATCAAGTTCATTGATTGCATTAAGGTGATTTTCGTCAAACAATCGTCTATTTCCATTCAAAATACCGTTTCGTGTCTGAAAAATACGACAATAGAGGACGAAATTGGATTCTATACAACACCTGCATCTCATTTATGAAGTGATACAGTTGAAAATTTAGTTCTTGGGAACTTTTCCAAATATCATTGGCGTATCTTATAAATTTTGGATTCGGATTGGTGAATCCGGAAATATCAATACTTCTACAACTTGATTTACTAACAAAAACGACATAAAAGATGAAATAATGGTGGAAAATTTCCAAAAATTCTCCTCTACAATTTAGTTCTAATCAATTTTTTTTACATTATATCCATTGCCGTATAATTCATTCGATTTGATTCATGAATAAAATCGTATTATTTCCTATAATAATTCATAGTTGAAATTCCAGTGCAGTACAATACTGATCGATGATTTGCTCAGCTTGGATTGTAGGTGAATATTTCTGGAAATTTATCGAAGACAGTTTGCGGCGCATCCACCATTTTTGTAAATTATACACTGGCTTCAATATCTAATTAATTTCCAATGATAAAATCGTTGTACTGTATTCTATTTGAGCATCAATCATTCTCTATTTCCAAACAAATGTTCAATTGTATTCAAACACAAATCCACTAAACTTACTCCAATTTATCCGGTAGAACTTTTTAAATTGTATACGATGCATCTGGCATTTTTACGACTTTATTCTGTTGTTTAATAAAATATTTACAGGAGACAAACAAGTAGCGAGTCCACCTGAGGGAAAACTTAATAGAATTCAAAATAATTTGAAAAGAATGTAAACGAATATCTGTACCTATACAGATAATTAATCTTCTTTGATAGCATTTAAGTCATTGTCAAATAGCAAATTTGTTGGAAATTAAATTCAACCTGCTGTGTTATTTAGCTAGAATCGCATTTTATTTCAGCTAAACATAATGTTCGAGGGTATGGAAATGTGGGCAAATGTGTGGATTCTACCGAACTACAGTTGGTTTATTTTTAATTATTTGTTTGTTAATCTGCTCCTTCTAACCGACAGTAATTTTATTGCGGCTATTATTTATAGACGCAAGTATGAATTTCCATTTAAATGAAAACAATTTGTTTGCAAAAACGTGCCGATGATGTATTCAATTTTTCCCCCAACATGGTATTTTAATCTTTCAGATAAGCAACAACTGGATAATGGGCCCTGAATTATGCGACATGTGGACATCAATTGATGTTTTATGTTGTACAGCATCAATTCTGCATTTAGTGGCTATTGCCGTTGACCGATATTGGGCTGTAACAAATGTTGATTATATCCACACAAGGAATAGCCATCGTATTGGTATTATGATTATTGTTGTATGGAGTATTGCATTAGTTGTATCATTAGCACCACAAATACCACAATTTAAAGATCCCGATTATTTATATCGAATACAAGTCAAAAAACAATGTTTAGTTAGTCAAGATGTTAAATATCAAATATTTGCAACAAGTTCAACATTTTATGTACCGTTATTAGTTATTTTCATTTTATATTGGAAAATATTCCAAACGGCAAGGAAGCGTATACGCCGTAGACGCGAAATGAGAGGACAAGTTGTATTGAAAATCGAGAAAACCAACAATAATAGCCGTATATCGAGGAATTTCTTAACGAAACGACGATTCCTGAAAACGAAACCGCACCAACAGCAAACATCCGCTGAAACTTTAGTTTCATCGATGGTAATGGTAGAAGGCCAATCGACAACAACAACAATGGAAACTGTTGAAGAACAAGACGAACCACAAAGTAATGATAAACAGGAAGAAACAACAGCTTTTACGATAACAAAACCAACAACAACACAACAACAACAACAACAACAACAACAAATTCCAGTTTCCAATAACGTCTCCCCGGAGAAATCATCATCGGCAACGACAAATAACGGTTCAGCCAGCCACCAGAGTCATATCAGCGATATAAGCAGGGTATTGAATTCGATAATTTTATTTATAGATTTTTGATTTTATTGAAATTCTAGGTAGAATTAACGAAAGAATTACCGCAATGTCCGGCATCTGTAGATAAACTCTTACCGTCTAATCGACGTGAGAAAAAAGAGAGTTTAGAAGCGAAACGTGAACGTAAAGCTGCCAAAACACTAGCAATCATCACCGGTGCATTTGTTATGTGTTGGTTGCCATTTTTTATTTTAGCATTATTGATGCCTTTATGTGGTAAATCATGTACAATTAGTGATTATATTATGAGTTTCGCCTTATGGTTAGGCTATTTTAATTCAACATTAAATCCGGTTATTTATACGATTTTTAATCCGGAATTTCGACAGGCTTTCAAACGGATATTGTGCGGTGGCCATAGTAGACACCGATCAGGTCTCGGTATTAGTAGCGGTGCCAACTTCCGTTCCGGCAAAATTAGATAAGAAATCTGGAACAAAATGATAACAACAAACCGATTTTTTTTATATTATCACATTTTGTTTTAATCAAACGGAAATTGAATGATTTTCATCGTAAATTCCACAATTCCAACCGTATTTTCCTAGTGTAAATATAATAGGGGATAATCGTTATTTAAAGGTAGAACATGCAATATTGTTCCCAACGACACTACATTGTCTTTCTATATGTAATAATCGTAGTTTGTGGAAAGCTGGAGTGTCCTTTTACTATATTCTGGAAACCATAACAGAACCTATAGAATCAAATAAAATATATCAATAAAAAACTGTTTCATCGTTCGTTTCTTTATTATTTTAACCGTTTACAATGCATGTCTGGTTCGATAATTCAACCGTTATTAGAGATGAAAATTGAGTAAATGTGTTGAATTAACGAGCAAGAATGCGATTGTAAAATTAGGATGATTCGGCGAAACGGGATAATAATTAAATTATAAAATAATAAATGTGTAAATATTTGTAAAATTGATAGATTACAAAAACAGGAATTCAACTAGATTAAATATAAATGTTTGAAATTTTGAATATTGTTATAGGCGATAAATTGCAACAACAATTTTCAAAATATACACTCAACTATATTGGAATTTAATTCAAATTTATTTTATATTTTTATAAATATAATAAGTGTTATTTAATTTTTAAATAATAACGATAATAAATCACATAAACATAGCTGTTTTTTGACGATATTCCAACAGCCCTCCGTTACAACAGAAAGATAAACGGTTATGGTTATGTGGAAACAACCAAATTTCAGTACATAAATTTGTATTATTTCCTGTATACGATATATAATTGAGCCTGTATATCCATATGCAAGAAATGATAGTTTTATGTATTTGAAGGCGATTTTTTAATGTAGAATTTAAGCGAATCGCAGGGTGCGCATTTCTATAAATAATAACACATTTTAAATATAATTGTTGAAATTACTGGAAATATACTCAATGTACTTAACTAATAGTAAATTAACTGTAATAGGATGTTGTGTTTTTAAATTATTTAAAATTGCTTTAATTAAATCAAAGAATCGTGAACTCATATTGTGATAATATGTGTTTATTTGTAGCTTTTAAGATCTTAAAGATCGAATTTTATGTTGTTATTGTGTAATAAATGAAATTTGATGCAATTCTCGCCCATGCCCATAAGGTTACTATAATTACAACTAATCTATTGTAAATATTATAAATAATTGTTGTTCATTACAAAACTGTATTGAAAGCGTATTATAAAATAAACTAATCAATTGAATTTACAGTTTTTGGTGTTTTTGAGCGAAACTTTCTACCACAACACGCCACATATTAACGTTGAAATTGCATTAATCACAGTCTGTTATTAACAGTCGAAATCAAATACAGATGTTCTTAAGAGATGATGAATAATCTAGATTCAATTTAATATATTGCCAGTTGTATTGGTGTATATTCATCAAATTTAAAACGAACGATTATCACGGTTTGATAGGATTAATTCAATATTATTTCAACAATTTATTTATTGGATACGTGGAAAAATTCATTGCATTTATATTGAATTATGTATAATTCAATAAATTTCCAGTACATCGAGATACAGCGTTATCGATAAATTGTGACACAATTCTACTCCGAGAATAGAAATGTGGTAGTTTATCGATGATAAGACTTTAAAACCGCAGAATTTACAGTGCAATGTTCAGTATTATTACAAAAAATAATCGATGTAGTAAATCTATAAAGACTGCATTTCAATTAATAGTTGGATTGTAACCTGGTTTATAATTTATTAGATTTGATGTAAATTCTGTAAATTCTATAGAATTAATAAATAAATTGAATATTTGTAAAAACCGTAGGCAACTTTTCCAACACAATCTCAATTATTGTTAATTTAAACAATTACTCGAATCAGCTGATAGGTGGTAACATCAATGTCTACTACTTTAGAGTGTATTGTTGATTTTAGATATTATTTCAAAAAAATATCGAGCGATAAATAGAACAAATACGAAGTGAGAGTGTTTATTGGTGATACAATTCGTGATTATTGGTATTAATCAAATAATGGCCGCGTTAAAACCGTTAATTCTCCAATTATTTTTGGTGTTATTATGGCGAAATGCGGAAAGTTCAAAGATTCTTGTCGTCTTTCCATTTCCATCGCACAGTCATTTCAGTTTAGGCGTAACACTAGCGGAAGCATTAGCTGAAAAGGGCCATGAAGTCACAATGATCAATCCATATCCTGATAAGACATCGCCGAAGATTCGCGATATTTCCACTGAGAATATCATCCCTTATGTTGAAGGTAATTTGGTTTAATTTATTATTAATTTTTAACAATCTAAATGGATATTTGTTGTAGAATTGAAAAAGCAACTATTTACTTTGGACAATAAAATGATGTTTGCTCAATTGCAAAACTTTTCTTCGATGAGTTCGGAGATGTCACAATTAGTATTTGAAAGTCCCGACGTTAACAAATTGATGAATTCCAAAGAACAATTTGATGCGATTATCATTGAACACTTTATGAATGATGTACAGATTGGTCTCGGTTATATTTTCAAAGCTCCGATTATTTTAATTTCACCAACGGATGCCACTTTAGGTGGATATTTGCTCGGTAATCCAGCGCCCAGTTCTTACGTTCCCAATAAACTCGGCAGATCAACCAAAAATATGAATTTCTTTCAACGCCTTGGGAATTTCGCTAGCAATACTATGTTGGATATTGTTCGCGAATTTCTCATGATACCATCACAGAAACTACTCTTTGAAAAATTCATAACAAAAGATGTACCATTTGACGATGTTCTCTATAATGTTAGTCTATTGTTGACGAACTCCCATCCTAGTGTAACTAATCCTAGTCCACTACAGCCTAATATTATCGAAATTGGAGGATTTCATGTGAAACCGCCGAAAAAATTACCCGAAGATTTACAAAAATTCATGGATAATGCTAAAGATGGTGTTATACTATTTTCGATGGGTTCTAATTTAAAGAGTGCTGATTTAAATCCGGAAATTCGAGACGCCATTCTTACAGCTTTTTCTAAAATCAAACAACAAGTCTTGTGGAAATTCGAGAAAAATTTAGACAATCTACCAAAGAATGTAAAAATTATGAAATGGTTACCACAAAATGATATTTTAGCCCATCCAAACACCCGAGCTTTTATCTCACATGGTGGTTTATTGAGTACAATCGAAACAATCTATCACGGAGTGCCGGTTATCGGAATTCCGATATTTGGGGATCAAAAAAGCAACGTTGCGTCTGCCGTTGAAAATGGTTACGCTCTCAGTGTCCCTTTAAGTGAGTTGAATGAAGAGAACTTATCGAAAGCTTTGAATGAAATTTTGAATAATCCAAAATATCGAGAAAATGCCAAACGAAGGTCGATATTGATGCACGATAGACCATTGAAACCTCTCGAAACTGCAATTTATTGGATCGAGTATGTGATTCGTAATCAAGGCGCACCTGAACTTAGATCTTCAGCTCTCAACTTGAAATGGTATCAGTTATACATGGTTGATATTGTTCTATTTTTAATTGTTGTTACTGTTATCATTTTTGTTATTTTTTACATTATTATTAGGAAATTATTAGGTTTGTTTTCAAATAAAAAGCCTAAACTTGTACAAAAATCCAGCAAAAAGAAGAATAAAAGAGAATAAATGTAGAAACTTTGTTGAATAAATCGATTGCTCGTCACTTATTTTGATTTTAATTTATGTTTGAAACATGTTTATGTAAAGTCAACCAAATAATTAGATCCGAAAAATAATTCCCCACTCTCACAATCATCCACTTGAAATATAATCTTAGATACAGCTTTAAAAAATTACTGATAAAATGAATAATTTATAATAGTGCAACTCAATGCGAGTGTCATTCTAGTTATAGTTTACTGCACTATTAAATTAGCTGCATTAAAAAATCATGTTTCCATTAAAACCGTTACTGTTTTTGGTGTTATTATGGTACAATGTGGAAAGTTCAAAAATTCTTGTAGTTTACCCATTCCCAGCGCACAGTCACTTCACATTAGGTGTAACAATAGCTGAAGCTTTGGCTGAAAAGGGCCATGAAGTCACAATGATCAATCCATATCCCGATAAGACATCGCCGAAAATTCGCGATATCTCCACCGAAAGTCTCCTCACTTCTCTTCAAGGTTAGTCGAGATGATTTTCAAAATTTACAATTTAATTTACGAAATTATAGGTAAAAAAATCCAACTTTTCGATATGGAAAAACAAAATATGTTTATCGCATTAAATATTATCATGTCTGTGAGTGCTGATATGAGTAGACAAGTCTTTGAAGCTCCAGTTGTACAAAAATTATTGAATTCTGATGAACAATTCGATGTGATTGTTATCGAAAATTTCTTGAATGATGCAATGAACGGTCTTGGTTACCATTTTAAAGCACCAGTTGTTTTGGTTGCTCCAACTGATGTAAGCATGGGTGGTTATTTTTTTGCTAATCCATTACCCAGTTCGTATGTGCCGAATAAATTTGGTACATTTACGAAAAATATGAATTTTGGGCAACGTTTGATAAATTTGATTACTAATATTGGTTACGATATCACTTATGAACGTCTCCTTACACCGCTACAAAAACAAATCTTTAAAGATTTTATCACTAAAGATGTTCCGTATGAAAGTGTCGTTTACAATGTTAGTTTGATGTTAACAAATTCTCACCCTAGTGTAACCAATCCTTATCCACTTCAACCCAATGTTATCGAAATCGGAGGATTTCATGTGAAGCCACCGAAAAAATTACCTGAAGATTTACAAAAATTCATGGATAGTGCTAAAGATGGTGTTGTATTGTTTTCAATGGGATCAAATTTGAATAGTGCCGATTTAAGTCCTGAAATGCGGGATGCTTTTCTTGCAGCTTTGTCTAAAATCAAACAACAAGTCTTGTGGAAATTTGAGAAAAATTTAGACAATCTACCAAAGAATGTAAAAATTATGAAATGGTTACCACAAAATGATATTTTAGCCCATCCAAATACCAGAGCTTTTATCTCACATGGCGGTTTATTGGGTACAATTGAAACTATTTATCATGGAGTTCCAGTTATTGGCATTCCGATATTTGGGGATCAGAAAAACAACGTTGCATCTGCTGTTGAAAGTGGTTACGCTCTCAGTGTTCCTTTAAATGAGTTGACTGAAGCAAAATTGTCGAAAGCTTTAGATGAAATTTTGAATAATCCAAAATATCGAGAAAATGCCAAAAGACGGTCGAAATTAATGCATGATCGACCATTAAAACCCATCGATACTGCGGTTTTTTGGATAGAGTATGTGATACGTAATCAAGGCGCGCCTGAACTTAGATCCTCGGCACTCAACTTGAAATGGTATCAGTTGTATATGTTTGATATTATTTTATTTATAGTTACTATCAGTACTATTATTTTGATTACATTTTGGTTTTTAGTAAAAAAATTATTAAGTTTCTTCTCAAATAGAAAATCAAATGAGAAGAAAAATAAGAAAGAGTAAATGTAAAAATCCAACCGTTGATATCAAATTTATAGATTTTTTAGACTTTTCGTTTAGTTTTATAAGTCCTTTTCCTATACAAAATTAAATCCACTTCTAACGAATACAAAATATAAAACCTTAGAGTTCATTTTAAGAGTCCAAGCATCTAAAGCCTTTAAAATGTGCCTTCAGTTTAAGAGTCTCGCTCGAGAGGCAGTTTTCATTTTCCCCTTTCTTTGTAAATTTACAATCTTCGTTCGATAAAACGTATAAGAAATCAGTCGAGAAACAATCAAGTTTCCCACCTTCATAAATCACGAAATCAGATCATATCAACTACTGTGTTACTTAGAATGAGCGATTTCCAAAAACTTGATCATTTTAGACGCTGTTTTCCAAAAAACGGAAAAGAAAATTAAAACAGTTATAGGTTGAACATGTATCTAGCTTTAACTTTTCTTAATGTCTTTCATTTCATTTTATTGATTATACAAGCATTTGTACTTCTAAAGGTTGACACACTTTTTTGACTAAAAATGTGGTTTCTCGCAATTATCTGAAAATTCCGTTTTATTTTCCAAATTTCTTGGGGTTAGCGCAGTACAAAATTGACTTCTGAATCGAATGAGATATGTCCCATTTCGATATCTTTTATCGTTTTTTGAGATACGCGTATGAACTATTTCTCATTATTTCTTACAGGAGATTGGATGTTACCGTTCATCTCCAGAGATAGCCTTAAAGAGAAAATCAATACATCAATTGGTAAAAATTTATAAAATCCATAATTAAGTATGAATTGCAATTTTATCACAAACATAATAAAATGTATTGCTAATAATTATAGGAAAAATTATAGTCAGATTTTTACCAAAAATCATCCAAAACTAGATAAATAAGTTTATCACCGCTTGTCTCTAATGGTTAGAACGTACATTGGCCTTCACCAATTGATTACAACAAATAATCCGCCAAGTCACCGCGATAAAAATATGACGATTGTTTGTTTGATCAACAATTACAAGGTATTGACATCTGTATAACAAAATATTTAAATTTCATTGCCACTGATAACATTCTTAAAGCAAAATTTTTCGAGTCAAAATTCGATAAAAATAGCAACTGAATTTATCAAAATCCTCTAAACTCACAGTGTTAGAACAACTGTGCCATTTTCAAAATTAGCAAGTATTTAGCCAAAAAATACGCAACATGTCTAACACTTAGTCGGTATTAAGTAGTAGGAAAAATCCAAATCCTAAATTTAGCGTATTATCAATTATAAAAAATAACAAATTAAAAAACATTATGTAATTTTGATAAGGCAATAAAAACGTGTGTTGCCATCTAAAAATTGATAGTATCAAAATGGCTCTAATAAGATTTAATTTTCAATTTTTATGCCTAATTTTGTCTTTCTTGAGCCAAGTGGATAGTGCCAAAATTTTGTTAGTTTACCCAGTACCGGCTCATAGTCATTTCACTTTGGGCCTAGCCTTAGCTAATGCTTTGATTAGTAAAGGTCATAATGTTACCATGATCCATCCATATTCTGATAAGACTCCATCGAAAATTCGTGATATTTCCAACGAAAATGTTATACCCTTTGTTGAAGGTTAGTTTCTTTACACTTACTTTTATTCGATATTGTACAATATTATAAAATTCTATAGGTTTCAAAGCTCGCCTATTTACAAGAAGCCAACAGACTATAATTGACGGAATCAAGGATGTAATGGAACTGGGAATTGGTATAACAAAAAGAGTATTTGAAAATAAAAATATCCAAAAATTAATGAATTCGGGAGAGCATTTCGATTTGGTTATTGTCGAGCATTTTATGAACGAAGCGCTGATAGGTCTTGGCTACCATTTTAAATCACCAGTTATAGTATTATCTTCGATGGACGCAACAATGGCCGGATATTTGGTTGGAAATACAGCACCAAGTTCGTACGTACCGAATAAATTTGGCATTTCAACATCGCACATGAATTTCAAGGAACGTTTACAAAATTTTTTCGGTAATGTAATTTCTAGTGTTGTTCGTGAAACTTTCCTTATACCATCGCAGAAACTAATTTTTGAGAAATTTATCACGAAAGATGTACCGTTCGAAAGTGTGATTTATAATATTAGTCTCTTATTAACAAATTCTCATCCTAGTGTAACTAATCCTAATCCAATTCAGCCGAATGTTATTGAAATTGGAGGATTTCATGTAACAAAACCGAAAAAATTACCAGAGGACTTGCAAAAATTCATGGATA
The DNA here is from genome assembly GCA_020740385.1 of Mylabris phalerata. NCBI lineage: Eukaryota > Metazoa > Arthropoda > Insecta > Coleoptera > Meloidae > Mylabris > Mylabris phalerata. The sequence continues at coordinate 1,230,408 of JAJEOX010000034.1, forward strand.
ATGCTAAAGATGGTGTCGTATTGTTTTCAATGGGATCAAATTTAAAGAGTGCTGATTTAAGTCCACAAATTCGCGACGCTATCCTTACTGCTTTTTCCAAAATTAAGCAACAAGTCTTGTGGAAATTCGAAACCGATTTGGAGAATGTACCGAAGAATGTCAAAATTATGAAATGGTTACCACAAAATGATATTCTATCGCATCCGAATATTCGAGTTTTTATCACCCATGGTGGCTTATTGAGTTCAATCGAAACGATTTACCATGGAGTACCAGTCATTGGAATTCCAGTATTTGGGGATCAAAAAAGCAACATAGCTTCTGCCGTAGAGAATGGTTTTGCTCTCAGTGTCCCTTTAAGTGAGTTGAATCAAGAGAACTTATCGAGAGCTTTGAATGAAATTTTGAATAATCCAAAATATCGAGAAAATGCCAAACGAAGGTCGAAATTAATGCTCGATCGTCCATTGAAACCCATCGATACTGCCATTTATTGGATCGAGTACGTGATACGTAATCGAGGAGTACCTGAATTTAGATCTTCAGCTATCAATTTAGAATGGTACCAATTATACATGATTGATATTATAGCATTTTTGATAACAATCACCGTCTTGATCTTAATTTTCTGTTACGCTTTTATTAGAAAATTATTGAGATTTTGTGCAAATGAATCTAAATCGAAAAAAAATAAAAGGGAATAATTAGTTTTAGCTGATAATTTGAACGAATTTTGTGCATGACAATTTTTATTAAAAATAAATTCGTTTTGCTATTTGATACACGGCTATGAAATAAAACAAGCTCATCATTTTCTGAAGCGTGCAGTGTAATAAACTTCAATTCAATTTCTAATTCAATTTTTGTAGTTTTTGCGGTTAAATTAGCATTCAAAAATAGTTTGTACAATGGAAATGAAATCCAAATTATTTCAAATTATTAAAAATAAAATATCATTAAATCAACAAAAAGTCTTTGAGAACAATAATCAATTTTCAAACGATTGTTATCTCTTTTTAAAATAGTATTATATTCCAAAGTACACCTCCCATAGAAACAGTTACAGAATTCAATTATAAGTCAGTTTAGAAAAGGACTCAACTAAAAATTCACCCTTATCCCGTAGTAAAAACCAATTTAGACCAACCCATCGAGTTAATATATTAAACTGGAAACGGCACAAGCGAAGCTAATCAATGCCAAATACAAGAAGAGACGAGAATGTCACATGAAGGAGGGCAAGCATCTCGTTTTAGCGCCGTCTATAAGTGAGACCTGTGCAAAAAGGGGCCTACAAACAGCTGCAAGCTTGCACAATCATGCTTGTATAATCATTTTGTTCAAATTGTGAATTAACTGGACATAATAAATTATATTAATATTGAAAATAAATATTAAATTATGGAAATTGCTTGCGCAGCATTTACCTACACTGCCAGGCGGCTTTCAGGAAGTGGCACTTTTTTTCGTAAGTACTTAGTTTATTTATATTTGGACTTTTATTTACTTAAATATTTTAATATATTATCGCAATTTCCATCAAATCCAGATTAACGGAAAATAGTTTAACAATGTCTTTTGAATACAAATTGGGTTCAGGTTTTCAAAAAAACATTTCAGCTTCTGCGTTATATTTAGCTTTTGTTTTTGGTTTTTTGTAAATTATTCGGTTTTTCTCTCACGTAAATAAATGAAGCATGTTACACTCATTATAAGATTTATTAAGTTTGAGTTAAATTTTTGAAATCAAATTGTTCTTCAATTTTTGAACGTTGCCTTAAAAATCGCAATAGTAGATTATGCTGTTATGTCTATCTATGTATGTGTTAAAGCTGAACAACACAAAAAAATTGGCAATAAAACGAAGATTTTAATTCGTCAAAATTGCATAATAATGACACGTTTTAGTTCCGTTTGAAGAAATACAGTAGACAAACTTTCATTATCCGATGTCCAAAATATTTTTCCCGGCTGCACGGGGATCCCAAAATATTGCCATAAAGAAATTATTTGTTTGTATGATAAAATTAATTGAATATGTGAAAAATATTTCGGGATCCCCGTGCAATCGGGGAAAATATTTTTGGATATCGTATAATGAAAGATTGTTTACTGTAAGTTTAATATGCGATAAGAAAATGTCTAAATAAAATAATATATTGTCTTCGTTAACTGGTAGAAGTCGATTTTATATTCTCTTCTGAACCACAAAAACTGATGGTATTATTGTAGTGGACTGTATCGATATTTCAAATGATAACTTTAAATTGTTTAAGAACGATTTTACTAGATGCAACAATATTTAAACGATGTTTTCTCTTCGAGAATTAATCCTAGAATGCGTCACACATCCAAGCCATTTATAGTAACATAAACTGATGACTAAAAATAAACAAACAAATCAGAGCAAGGTCTTTGAATTACAACAGTCTCTAAAATATTTTACAATTAAATTTCCTACAATACACGTTGTGCTCTCCGTCACGTGGTACCTTGCAGTGCTCTTCATCGCACATAGCACATCGCGCGTTATACTATTCTTTACTAACTTAGTATCAATGCTCGATGTGTAAAACAGCAAAGACCGGTTTCAGTTTATACCGTCAATTCAATGGACAAACGGTTATTAATCGAGGTTGTATCTAAATGTGCAATTGACATTTCACGGTTAAAAGTGGACTTTTGAATAATGACTTCGCTAAAATCAATGCTGTTTGTGATTTCATTGGGAGTTTTGTGCTCAAATGTGGAAAATGCGAAAATTCTTACGGTTTTCCCGTTTCCATCGCACAGTCATTTCTTTTTAGGTGCGGTACTAGCTGAAGCTTTGGCCGATAGAGGTCATAATGTTACATTTATCAATGCATTTCCCGACAAGACATCACGAAAAATTCGTGATATTTCCACAGAAAATTTTTCACAACTTTTCACAGGTTAGTTGGATTTTTTTGTAAATTATATATCTGTCTAAAGTATAATTGTAGACGATAAAGATCGATTGTGGGAGTTGTATAGAACGAGTATGATTTCACAGAACGTGAATTTGATTGATATATCCTTAAAAATGACAAGACTGTTATACGAAAATAAAAACGTTGAAGAATTAATGAAATCAAACGAAGATTTTGATGTGATTATTGTCCACTATTACAATAATGACGCACTAATAGGTCTTGGATATTGTTTTAAAGCTCCCATGATTTTGCTCGCTCCAATGGATGCTACGTTCAGTTCATATACTGTAGCAAATCCAATTCCAAGTTCTTATATTCCTAATAAATTTAGCATTTTTAGCTCGCATATGAATTTTTGGGAACGCTTGCAAAATTTCTTGTGTAATATAGCTATCGATATAATCCGTGAAACTATCTTTACACGAGCACACCAACAAATATTTGAAGAATTTATCACTAAAGATGTACCGTTAGAAACTCTAACTTATAACGTTAGTCTCGTTTTATCAAACTCACACCCTAGTGTAACTAATCCTAATCCGCTACAGCCTAATGTTATCGAAATTGGAGGATATCATGTGAAACCACCGAAAAAATTACCACAAGATTTGCAAAAATTCATGGATAATGCTAAAGATGGTGTTATACTATTTTCAATGGGTTCTAATTTAAAAAGTGCTGATTTAAGTCCAGAAACTCGAGATGCCATTCTTACAGCTTTTTCTAAAATCAAACAGCAAATCTTGTGGAAATTCGAAAAAGATTTAGACAATCTACCAAAGAATGTAAAAATTGTGAAATGGTTACCACAAAATGATATTTTAGCTCATCCAAACACCAGAGCTTTTATCTCACATGGTGGTTTATTGAGCACAATCGAAACAATTTATCACGGAGTGCCGGTTATCGGAATTCCGATATTTGGGGATCAAAAAGGCAACATAGCCTCTGCCGTAGAGAATGGTTTCGCTCTCAGTGTCGCTTTCAGTGAGTTGAATGAAGAGGACTTGTGGAGAGCTTTGAATGAAATTGTGAACAACCCAAAATATCGAGAAAATGCCAAGCGAAGATCGAAATTAATGCATGATCGACCATTGAAACCCATCGATACTGCAATTTATTGGATCGAGTACGTGATACGTAATCGAGGAGTACCTGAATTTAGATCTTCAGCTGTCGATTTAAAATGGTATCAATTATACATGATTGATATTGTAGCATTTTTGATAACAATCACCGTCTTGATCTTCGTTTTCTTTTACGCTATCATCAGAAAGTTGTTGAGATTTTGTCTAAATGAATCTAAATCGAAGCGAAATAAAAAAGAGTAATCAATTTTAGCGGATAATTTTTTAGGTCTTGACTGAATTTCATTTTATTGAACATGAAAATTTTTATTGAATATACTTTTTATTAAATACTACTTGATGCACGACCAAGAAATAAAACAAGTATATCATTTTCTGAAGCTTGCAGTGTAATAATTGTCAAAATATGCTTTTCAAATTCAATTTTTTGTCATTTTTATTGTGATAACTAAAGACTCCAAAATAGTTTGTACAATAGAAATAGAATTCCAAGTATTTTAAAATTTCATAATGGTTATATTGTAATTAAACTAATCATTAAATCAATAAAAAGGTTTTGAGAACAGTTATCAAATAATTTTTATCTCGTTTTAAAATAGAACTATCGCTGAAGTATCTTCTAAAGAAGAATCTATCACACTTATAAGTCAGCCACCAAAAATTTATCCTTATTCTTATCTTGTAATAAAAACAGTTTAGATAAAACGTTATAAATAAAGACGTACCATTTTTACGATTAGAAGTGGAGTTCTGGATAATGAATTCGTTGATATCAATGTTAGTGTTTTCATTGGGAATTCTGTGCTCAAATGTGGAAAATGCGAAAATTCTTACGGTTTTCCCGTTTCCATCGCAGAGTCATTTCATTTTAGGTGCAACACTAGCTGAAGCTTTGGCCGATAGAGGTCATAATGTCACTTTTATCAATTCATTTCCCGACAAGACATCACGAAAAATTCGCGATATTTCTACTGAAGATTTTTCACAACTTTTCAAAGGTCAGTTGGATCTTTTTTAAATTATATTTCTTTATAAAATTGTTGTTTGTAGAGGATAAAAATCGATTGTGGGAGTTGAATAGAACAAGAATGATTTTGCAGGCACTAAATGTGATTGATATATCCTTAAAAACGACAAGATTATTATTCGAAAATAAAAACATGCAAGAATTAATGAAATCAAACGAAGATTTCGATGTAATTATTGTCGACCATTATATAAACGATCCAATTGTAGGTCTCGGTTATTACTTTAAAGCTCCCGTTATTTTACTCGCTTCAACAGATGCTACACTAAGTTCATATACTGTAGCAAATCCTATTCCTAGTTCGTATGTTCCTAACAAATATAGCACATTTAGCTCTCATATGAATTTTTGGGAACGCTTGCTAAATTTCTTAGGTAATATCGCTCTCGATATAATCCGTGAAATTATCTTTCTACCAGCACAAAAACAAATATTTGAAGAATTTATCAGTAAGGATGTGCCATTAGAAAGTGTAATTTATAACGTTAGCCTCTTATTATCAAACTCCCACCCTAGTGTTACTAATCCTAATCCAGTCCAACCAAATGTTATAGAAATTGGAGGATATCATATAACAAAACCGAAAAAATTACCAGAGGATCTACAGAAATTCATGGATAGTGCTAAAGATGGTGTTGTCTTATTTTCAATGGGGTCGAATTTAAAGTGTGCTGATTTAAGTCCAGAAACTCGAGATGCCATTCTTACAGCTTTGTCTAAAATCAAACAACAAGTCTTGTGGAAATTTGAGAAAAATTTAGACAATCTACCGAAGAATGTAAAAATTATGAAATGGTTACCACAAAATGATATTTTAGCCCATCCAAACACCAAAGCTTTCATCACACATGGGGGTTTATTAAGTATAATTGAAACAATCTATTATGGAGTACCAATTATTGGAATTCCGATATTTGGCGATCAAAAAAGCAACGTTGCATCTGCCGTTGAAAATGGTTACGCTCTCAGTGTTCCTTTAAATGAATTGAATGAAGAGAACTTATCGAGAGCTTTGAATGAAATTGTGAACAACCCAAAATATCGAGAAAATGCCAAACGAAGATCGAAATTAATGCATGATCGACCATTAAAACCGATCGATGCTGCAATTTATTGGATCGAGTACGTGATTCGTAATCGAGGAGTACCTGAATTTAGATCTTCAGCTGTCGATTTAAAATGGTACCAATTATACATGATTGATATTGTAGCATTTTTAATAATAATTACCATCTTAGTTTTCGTTTTCTGTTACGCTATTATCGTAAACTTCTTGAGATTTTATGTAAATCATTTAAATCGAAGAAAAATAAAAAATACTTAATAATTGACCTCTTCAATTTTATCTTAGTATTTATGTCCTTAAAATTCATTTTTTTGTAAAACTTTTATTGTCTTAGCTTATGACTGACAAATAATTTGAACAATGGAAACAAAATCTCAGTTATTTTAAAATTTTATAGTGATTATAATGTAATTAAAGTAATCATTAAATCAATAGAAAGTCTTCTAGAATAGACTACAGTTTTTTTGAAAACAGGTACAATAGGGCAATATATCTTACTTAGAGGTCAATTTTAAAACGAGATTAAAATTATTTGTAATTTTAATCTAGTTTTAAAATACTAATAAGTTTGTTCCAGCAGCTAGTTTGAAACGGTTTGAAACCGTTTGAGGAATCAGAGACATGCGCAGTCACATATTAAGCGTTCCAACTGTAAAGAATCCATGATTTGTACTACCAGTTGGTCGTTCCACCAAAGAATCCGAAGAATCAAGAACAAGTTTCAAACGGTCAAAACAGTCCGACGATTTTTGTCTGATTTTCAGTTGGCATCATACGCAATAGAAAAGTAGGGTTTACATAGCAGAACGTTTTGTTGTAAACCATTTTTATTACATGCCCAGATGTTCATATTTGAAAATTTTTATGAGTTAAGGGCCGGGTCACAACTCGGAAAGAAAGTAGAAGAATTCAGATACATTTTAAAAGATAGAGAGCTGAATGTCACAAAAATTCAAGTTTTGAAAATTCGAGGTTTTTTTTAATTATAAGAAATTCGTTAGCGTTAAAAGTAATTGTTTTGAATCAGGCCTTTTTCAAATTGTACGCGAATCATTGTAGTTTATGGTTATGCTATTGCTGCCAGAAAAATGTGCTTTGTTAATGATTTATTTTATGCAAAAATTTATAGTGAATTTGAACCTTTAATCCAGATAATCCACAATACATTATATTGCATTATGCTTTGCAGAAGTATCATATAAATTTATTAAGCGTTCCAACTAGTTTGAAACTAGTTTGTGATTAGTTTCTGACTAGACATGCGCACTAAAAAAGTACATAAAACAATCCGAAACTTTAAGCTGGAACAAACTTAGTATTAACCTCTAGAGTAAGATATATTGCCCTATAATCTTCCATAGAAACAATTTCAGAGTTGAGAATTTTAAGTCAGTTAAGAAAAGAACACCGCCGAAAATTATTATTAAATTATCTACATACATATGCAATTTTTAACATTTTTATAGTTAAAAGTGCAATTTCGGATAATGAATTCGTTAAAATCAATGTTGTTAGTGATTTCATTGGGAATCCAATGCTCCAACGTGGAGAATTCGAAAATACTTGTGGTTTTCCCGTTTGTCTCACAAAGTCATTTCATTTTAGGTGCGGTACTAGCTGAAGCTTTGGCCGATAGAGGTCATAATGTCACTTTTATCAATTCATTTCCCGACAAGACATCACGAAAAATTCGCGATATTTCTACTGAAGATTTTTCACTATTTTTCACAGGTTAGTTGAAATTTTTTTCCAGATAGACTTCTTTCCAAATTGTTGTTTGTAGATGTTAAAGATCAATTGTTTGGGTTGGAGAAAGAGAATATGATTGTACAGGCAGTGATTGCGAGTAAAATATCTGTGAAACTGACAAGATTATTATTTGAAAATAAAAACATGGATGAATTAATGAAATCAAACGAAAATTTCGATGTCATTATTGTCGACCATTATAATAACGATGCAGTGATAGGGCTTGGTTATTATTTTAAAGCTCCCGTTATTTTACTTGCTTCAATGGATGCTACATTCAGTTCATATACTGTCGCAAATCCTATTCCTAGTTCGTATGTTCCTAACAAATTTAGCACTTTTAGCTCCCATATGAATTTTTGGGAACGCTTGCAAAATTTCTTGTGTAATATAGCTATCGATATAAATCGTGAAACTTTCCTTAGACGAGCACAAAAACAAATATTTGAAGAATTTATCAGCAAACATGTGCCGTTAGAAAGTTTAATTTACAATGTTAGTCTCATATTATCAAACGCTCACCCTAGTGTAACTAATCCTAATCCACTACAGCCTAATGTTATCGAAATTGGAGGATATCATGTGAAACCGCCGAGAAAATTACCTGAAGATTTACAAGAACTTATGGATAATGCTAAAGATGGTGTGGTTTTGTTTTCCATGGGGTCAAATTTGAAAAGTGCCGATTTAGATCCTAAAATCCGAGATGCTATTCTTACAGCTTTTTCTAAAATCAAACAACAAGTCTTGTGGAAATTCGAGAAAAATTTAGACAATCTACCAAAGAATGTAAAAATTAAGAAATGGTTACCACAAAATGATATTTTAGCCCATCCAAACACCCGAGCTTTTATCTCTCATGGTGGTTTACTGAGTACAATCGAAACAATTTATCACGGAGTGCCAGTTATCGGAATTCCGATATTTGCGGATCAAAAAGGCAATATAGCGTCTGCTGTAGCGAATGGTTTCGGTCTCAGTGTCCCTTTAAGTGAGTTGAATGAAGAGAACTTGTGGAGAGCTTTGAATGAAATTGTTAACAACCCAAAATATCGAGAAAATGCCAAACGAAGATCGAAATTAATGCACGATCGACCATTAAAGCCTCTCGATACTGCAATTTATTGGATCGAGTATGTAATTCGCAATCGAGACATATCTGAATTTAGATCTTCAGCTCTTGATTTGAAATGGTACCAGTTGTATATGATCGATATTCTTTTATTTCTAATTGTTAGCATTATTATTGTACTATTAACTTCTTGCATTATTGCCAAAAAATTATTCGCTTTATTTTTTAATAAATTGAAACCAAATGTGCATAGATCGATAAGAAAGAAAAGTAAGAAAGAATGAATTTTTAACATATATTAAGTCTTCTTATTTCAAATTTGGAACATCTGTTTTTAGCTGCTAAATTGGGCCTTGTGTGCCACTTTTACTACTTATCAGTGAAATAAAATGTGATTGCATTTTATCATTTTTAGCTGCAATAAGTAGCTGGAAATTTTTAGACAATAAGAAAGATGAAAAAAAGAGGAAACATTCTTATCTTATCGAATTGCGGTAAAGCTTTGATCTCTAACAAATTAAACCTTGAACGACAATCATTTGAATATTATGGAATGTAGACGACATCGATTTACTTAAATTGAAAACAATTCAGACTATCGATTTTCAATGATTAGATATAAAGATACACAAAACTAATAACACCAGGATTAGAACTTAATCTAGAAAATTCCAATACAAATATGGATCACTTTATTAAAATGTTAATTTCCAAGTTTAAACTAAATGACATAATTAATTAGAATTATTTTGACCTTTTACGATATCATTAATCTTCCACTTTTCCACTCTATAATTAATAATAATAAGCTATTTGATATCTGCGCCAATGTTATCAAGACACATAAAATACGATCACATTAGATTTAACCATTTTTATCAGAATATTTATTCGATTTAGTGAAACAAGCATTAATAATGAAGCTTGCATTGTTTTTAGTGTTTTTTATAAGTATCTCTAACGGTTTTGTAGAGACTTTTCGTATTTTGGCAGTTTTTCCAAATCCTATGATCAGTCATTATACACTAACTCAAACAATTCTGAAGGAATTGGTAAATCGAGGCCATCAAATTACTGTAATAAGTCCCTATCCCCAGAAGACTCCCATAGAAGATTTTACCGATATTTCAATCGAAAGTATTGTTCCAATATTAACAGGTAAGTCATTAAGTGATTCTTAAACAAATCGATTTATCAACGATTGTTTTAGAAAGGAAAAAGAAGCTGTATAACTTAGAAACATCAACGGTTGTTTCGAATGTAAATTTCCTTACCGCTACTGGTTATAAAATTACGGAATTATGTATCGAACATCCTAATGTACAAAAATTATTGCATTCGAATCAATCTTTCGATTTAGTAATGACTGCGTTGTTTATGAACGACGCTACTATGGCTTTTGCAAATCATTATAAAGTACCGACTGTTATTTTAGTATCAATGCCGCCTTTCGCTTGGGCTAGTCATTTATTGGGGCTCCATGAACCCTCATCTTATGTGCCGAATTTATTCTCCTCATTTAGAGGCGAAATGGATTTCTGGCAACGAACTCGAAACTCATTCTACGATTTATATTCAATACTTTATTATAAATTTGTAATGTTGCCGAAACATGCAGAATTAGTGAAGCGAAATTTCCCAAATTCACCAAATTTATACGAATTTGTTGATAATGTAAGCATGGTTTTGATCAATGCTCATGCTAGTGTTTATGATCCTGTACCAAGACCGCCAAATGTCCATGAAGTAGCCGGTTTTCATATTAAACCGAAACCATTACCTGAAGATCTACAAGCGTATTTGGACAGTTCACCGAATGGAGTTGTTGTATTTTCGTTAGGTTCAAATCTGAAGAGTTCCGAATTGAAGACGCATCAAATTCAAGCAATATTCAATTCTTTATCCAAATTGGAGCAGAATGTTTTATGGAAATGGGAAGGTGACGAATTACCCGGCATTTCTAATAATATCAAATTCATGAAATGGTTACCTCTTCAAGACATTTTAGGTAAATTTGCAAATTATGTTGAGTTACTTCTAAAAAATTGCCAATTTTAGCCCACCCGAACGTAAAAGCAATGCTCGCTCATGGCGGCCTTTTAACAACAACTGAAAGTATCTATCACGGTGTACCAATGATAGGAATGCCGGTGTTTTCCGATCAAAAAATGAACGTAGCTACAGCTTCAGCGTACGGTTATTGTCTTATTGTGCCTCTTAGCGAAGTAACTGAAGAGAATTTAAGTGCAGCATTGAAGGAAATCCTTTATAATCCAAAATATAGAGAACAGGCGATAATTCGTTCGAAAATTATGAAAGATCGACCATTGTCACCTTTAGATGAGGCCGTTTATTGGATCGAATATGTTGTTCGGCATCGAGGAGCGGCACATTTAAGGTATCCGGGTAGTAAATTGAATTGGTTCCAAAGGAATTTGATTGATGTTGTGGCGTTTGTGTCGGTGATTTTTATAATTTTGCTAGTTTTAGTGAAGAAAATCGTTCAAATATTGTTGAGGAATTTGAGCCAATTATTTGAGAATAAAACAAAAAAGAACAATTAAATTATTAGTGATATTTTTATTGTTAAAATTACTAAATTTGGAAATAAATGCTTATCTATTGTTTTGCTGTTTGTTTTTTATTATTGGAATTTCACTAAAATTCCCGCTCGTACTGTAATAACTCCCATTCTGCAACATATTAGACAGTTAAAGTAGTGATGTTTTTATTTAAATTTCTTATCCAAAATTTTATTGCGCCAAACGATTCTTAACGAGTTATATCGAAAATGATAGACAGCTTTTATCTGATAATGAAGTAACAATTGTTTATTTGGATGCAAACAATTATTGGTTAGAATCATATGTAGTAGTGGGTACAAAAATCAACGACCTGGTATAAACTCAATCAACATTCCATTTTATTTCAAATTCGATCGCGTTGAAGATGAGATTAATATATTTGTTAATTTTATTCTTTGTCACAGTTTATAATGGGGATTGCTATCGAATTTTGGCAGTTTTTCCAACACCAGCACCCAGTCATTATATTTTGGGAGTGAAACTTGTGAAACAATTAGCAAAAAAAGGCCATGAAGTCGTTATGATGAATCCATATTCAGAAAAACAACTCGACAATGTTACTGTCATTAATGTAGACAGTTTGGATGCGAGCTTTCAAGGTAAAGTTATATTTTCAATTTAACATCAGCATAAGTATCAGTTTTGTTGTAGAAATAAGACAAGGTTTGTTTACGTTGGGTAGTAAATCGTACTTTACTAAAGTCAACTATATAACAAATTGGATCGGTTTGGCTCTCTCTGAATTGGCGTTACAACACGAAAACGTCCAAAAATTGTTGAATTCCAATCAGAAATTCGACTTGATTTTGATGACACAATTTATGAACGACGCCCATATGGGTTTCGCTCACAAATTCCAAGCACCTGTTGTAATGTTAGCCACAATGCCACCTTTCGCTTGGGGTAGTTTTATATTATCACACCCATCTCCACCATCGTATATCCCGAATATTATGTCTGGATTTACTGCTCATATGTCGTTTTGGCAGCGTTGTATCAATAGTTTATATGATGCATACGCTATAATTTATTACCAATTTTCTATTTTACCGAAACATAGAGAATTGGTAAGGAAATATATTCCCGGTGCTCCAGATTTGTACGATTTCATCCACAATGTCAGTTTTCTTTTAATTAATTCCCATGTAAGTGTCACCGATGCTGTACCAATGGTGCCTAATGCTGCCGAAATTGGCGGTTTTCATATCAACGAACCCAAATCACTGCCGGAGGATTTACAAAAATTCCTTGATCATTCAACTGATGGTGTTGTATTGTTTTCAATGGGATCAAATTTGAAAAGTTCCGAATTATCGATCGAGAAACGTGATGCAATATTGCGTGTTTTCGGCAAATTAAAACAGAATGTTATATGGAAATGGGAGGCTGATAATATACAGAATTTACCGGAAAATGTGAAATTAATGAAATGGTTACCACAACAAGATATTCTCGCCCATCGTAACGTTAAAGCTTTTATCACACACGGTGGTTTATTGAGTACAACTGAAACTATATATTATGGTGTTCCAGTTGTTGGCATACCGGTTTTTACCGATCAACAAATGAATATTGCAATGGCCGTGGCGCACGGTTACGCTGAATATGTAAGTCTTCACGATTTGAGCGAGGAAACCCTAGGAAAGGCGTTAGATCGAGTATTAAATAATCCAAAGTATAGACGTTTATATTATTAATCTATTTGACTTATTCATATTTGAATGATTTAGGTATAGGGAAAATGCCAAGAAACGTTCACAAATTATGCACGATCGGCCACTAAAACCTATCGACACAGCAATTTATTGGATTGAATACGTTGCCAAACATAAGGGAGCTGCGCATTTACGATATGCTGGAATGGAATTGACTTGGTACCAAAGGAATCTATTAGACGTTATTGTTTTCGTTGTAGTTTTAATAACAATTCCATTGGTAATTCTACGAAAATTGCTCAAAAAACCGGCGCCTTCAATCGACAAAAAGAAGAAAATTTCTTGAATTGTAATTAGTCTCGAATAAAGTATTTATTCGTTCAATTTCAACAAGTAGACTATCTTTACTGTCCAGAAATTTGCAAGATTTAAGGACAAATTACAAATTTTGAGTTATCCTATAGAATCGAAACAATAAAATAAACCACAAAATATCTTCCATTTGGGAATTTCCTCGAACGAAATTTTTGCCTAAACAACATGAAAATTGATGCCATATACAGGCTGTCTGATAAATCTAGGAAATTCTCCATTATTTGAACGTAACAGTCGTATTCTCTAACTTTTTGGTCATTCGTTACTATGGGGCGTATTCTCATTGCTTATTCCATTTGACTTGTATTGTAGACGAGCACTGGGGTAGCGATAAGAATGAGAATGATGATTCTCGGAAAAGTGAAATGAAGACTCTGCGCAGTCGTTTGTGCGTTGGCTGTCTCAGCTGTTTGTCAGAAAATTTCAAAAATCAGTTGGTCCAGCACATTTTTTTAACTTCGACAAACTTCGAGAATGATCGTCCTATATTTTACTTATAGACGGACGTTTGTTGTAGTTGACCAAATTATTAGATGTTACTAAAATTTTAGAGAATGCGACAGGTAGCTTTATTTGTTTCTCTTTCTTTTTTTTGTAGATAATTCTCAACTTCCTATGATAACGCTGGAGATCAACAATCTCTATCTCATTCTTTAGAATTCCATCGAAAGTAAAATTAAAAACAGACAAGTATAAGCTATTTAAAAGAGTTAGAGAATACTACTGTAAGTTTGAAATAATTGTGAGCTCGAAGCGGGACATACAGGCAATCTACAGCAATTGTAAACGCCCTTTTGGGAATGAAATACGAATGAAAAATTGGCACTTTTAACAATCTACAGCCAACTAAATACAAAAATTGATTTACATAAAGACTAAATCTATTCAGATGATGTTACCTGAAAATGTACGTTAAAATGACTTCATGAAAATTTCTAAATAGTCTAATTTAAAATAAACAAAATGGAAAGAGAAATTGTATTTACTTGAATAAGTCACGAATTTTTCAAGCACATAAACCACACCCTATGAACACACAAAGCAGACTGACATTTAATTAAATTTAGAATTACAAATTTGTGGAAATTTGTTACCAACCGAATTCCAAAAGTCCAATTTGGCCAACAGAAAATGAACATTGAGCGTTTATCAAAAAAATGGGTTGGTAACAAGACTTCCTAGCTGATGTTGGTACTCGCTTTACAATTCACATTTGTGTATTTGAATATTTATCAATATTTCTAACTTTGAAATTTCTATTTTGATGATCTTTATCTGCAAATTTTCGAACATTTTCAATACAATTCTTCATTTTAGTTTAAAATAATCAATAGAGTAATAATCAAATAGAGAAATAATGGAAAAAATTATTCGCAGATTCTCCAAACACAATAATCACAACCGGCAACTATAGAATGTATTCTGTAGTTGACACTAAACAAATTTGGAATTGTAACATTAGAACTCCAGATAATTTGGACATACCAACGCAATTTTTTGAAGAGCGCACAATTCGAAATTTTTCGCTTGAGAATTTCCCGCCCGTCAAAAACTGGGTTGGTAACAAAATCCCCAAGTGTTAGTTCCTAAATTTCTAACCTTACAATTCCAAATTTACTGAACTATATCAGCTATGCAGCTATATCAGACGCTCTTCAAATAAAAATAATTCCACAATATCATTAAGATTATATGATAATTCTACCCAAATGCAAGATTTTTCACTATGACTGCACAAATTTTTCTCCCACCTATAAACACGAATGACCTACAGTACACTCCAATTACAGTTCAAGTATTTCAACCTGGATTTATTATGAAATTAACGGGAAATAGTTGTTGCTTTACAATAGACGATAGTTGAATTCACGTGCTGATAAGAAAATGACGCATTTTAATCTAAAAATATTGATGTTAGTGTCCTGTTCAATAGTAGTGGAAAATGTGAAAATCTTAGGCATTTTCCCATCAATTGGCTATAGCCAATTTATTTTAGGCGAAAAATTGATGAGTGAATTAGCTAGACGAGGCCATCAAGTTACAGTAATCAGTCCATTTCAACCTAATAGAAAAATTGAGAATTATAAAACTGTATTGATTGAGGAGATTATTAATGATCTTGCAGGTATCTAAATTAGCACGTTTTACTTAATTATCTGATTGAAACTGTTTTAGATGATTTGGGTGATTTATTTGAAATGGAAGATATGAATGTCTTCAAATCAGTTGATTTCATTTACGAATTCGGTTACGCTATTAGTGAGGCTACTTTAAAACACAACAATGTTCGGAAATTATTAAATTCGAACGAAACTTTCGATTTGGTGATTGTTGAACAATTCTACGATGAAGCCTTATCAGCGTTTTCTTATCATTATCAAGCACCGTTAATTTTGTTCAGTTCAATCGGACCATCGGAATGGAATAATTATATGATGGGTAATCCGGCAATTCCGTCGATAAGTCCTCTATCATTCACGCCATATTCCCGTTATATGTCATTTTTTGAACGTATTTCCAATTTACTGGTTACAATCTATGACAAAATCCAAAAAGATTTGTTTATATTACCGAAACATCAAAAACTCGTCGATCGATATTTCCCAAAATCGATAAATTTGCTCGATGTTTTGTACAATACAAGTTTAATGTTGTTAAATTCGCACGTTACGACCTCAGAAAATGCACCATTAGTCCATGGTATGGTGGAAATTGGAGGATTTTATATCAGCAAAAAATCACTGTCTAAAGACGTGCAACAATATCTGGATGATGCCGAAAATGGTGCCATATACTTCAGTTTAGGAACAAATCTCCGAAGTAGCGATTTAACAAAAGAACGATTATCAGCAATTATAAATGTATTTTCGAAATTACCACAACGAATCTTATGGAAAAGTGATAAACAATTTGAAAATTTACCAAAAAATATCCTCGTCTCGAATTGGTTCAATCAATGCGATATTTTGGCACACCCAAATGTCCAATTGTTTATAACACACGGTGGTTTATTGAGCACAACCGAGGCGGTATTTTACGGTAAACCATTGTTAGGTATTTCGATTTTTGGCGATCAAAAGATGAATATGATGCGAGCTGAACGGAGGGGTTTTGCCAAAATTTTGCCACTCAAACGATTAGATGAAGAGAACCTTTATCGGAGTATTAAAGAAGTTCTTGATAATGCCAAGTAGTTTCACATAATTTGTGGTTTTTGTTTTATATTTTTTGTTATTCTAATTGTAGGTATGGGGAGAATGCCCGATTGATGTCAAATTTGATTAGGGATACTGTTGTAAGGCCTTTGGATTTGGCTATGTTCTGGATAGAGTATGTGATAAGACAGAGGGGATTCCGCTTAAAACCACCAGCTTCGGATTTGTATTGGTATCAATTATATATGTTAGATGTTGTGTTATTTTTAGTATTCAATTTGACTCTACTTGTTGTAATTTTCAAATTTTCAACGAGGTTTTTGTTGAAGAAAATATAAATTAAAACAACTCAAAAGAGCACAAGCGTTTCCTTATCAGAATTATTCCTTATTTTTATCATTACAATACAGTTTTTAATAGGCTAGAGTAAAGTTTAACAACATTGATAAATAATTAGCTAACAAATAAATATTGTGCAATTTGTTTAGATTAATTCTAATGATAATTTCCAAATATTGACGATCTAAAATAAGTACACAAGTTTGTTTTTATTGCCCAATATGTTTGCCTTTCGCTTGAAAATAATCTAAAATCTTCAAAAAATCTGTGACTAATTCGAAAAACTTGCCCAACACTAGCATTTTCCCCAAAATCAAAAAATTATAATTTCATAGCTTCAAGAAATACTAAGAAGTTGAAAATTGGAAAAACATTTTTATTATACCTAAGTATACAATAAAGAACAATAAAATTTTAAACAAGCACCCTTAAAATTGCTCCCCTATTGGTTTTATTATTAATTCATGCACTTGTACATGGGGTGGTGTTGATAATGTGTACATTACAGCATTTGCAACGTCTACAGGATCTAACATTGGTACAGTTTCAAGCATTTCTGTTGTTCCCTGTTCTGTAAAATAATTGGTCGGCATGTTTGTTCGGACAACTCCTGGACTAACACTCTACGAAATTTAATAGAACAAATTTTAAAATGGAATAAAAATGTTCGATTGACTTATAAAATTACCGTAACTTTAATTTTTGAACCAATCCGGATCAAATCTTGCCGTAAAGTTTCAGTTAATGCTGTTACAGCATACTTCGAAGCTGGATACATACTATGAGCTGGAGCATTTGGAATTTTATGACCAGCTATACTATTTATATGAACAATATGACCATCGATATTGTGTTTTTGCATGATTTTTATTGCTTCGCTGGTTGCAATACACAAACCTAAAACGTTCGTATCGAACATATTGCGCCATTTTTTTATATCGCCATCGATTAATTCAGTTACATCAAAAACTCCAGCATTATTTACTAAAATATTAACCGGCCCAACATTTTCAGTCGTCCATTTGAAAGCGTTCAAAATATCTTGTTCGACGGTTATATCGGATTTGAGAGCGTGCAATTTTCCAGGTTTTCCCGATAATTTATTTGCCAATTCTTGAACACGTTCCGGTCGACGAGCTAACCCAACCACCTTTATAAATTGGTAATCAATTTAGTTCTAAATTATGAAAATACAAGTAAGAATTACCTGAAGACCGGCTTCAACTAATTTTTCGCATATAGAAGCACCAATACCAACACTGGCTCCAGTAACTAGTGCTATTTTATTTGCCCAACGTTCCATAATTATTCCAATGATTATAAAATGAACTGTTAAATCATACTGAATTTGGAGATCAACGTTTGTCTTTATATATGTTGCTTAATTGCCATTAGTATAACATTTTTAGATATTTGTTAGTAAATATGCATATAAATTATCGATAGAGTAAACTATAAAAAAAGACAGATACCTAGGTACATATGTATAGCGGAAAAAAACTTGGTTAGATAGAAAACTAAATTAACAAATTTGAACAATATTTTCCTAATTTCTTGGATGAATTTTGGAAACAAATAAACTCAACAACCAAGAAAAGCTTCTGTTAGAAGAGCAATGCACATCTTTTAATTTTCATGTTCAGTCGTCCATTAGAAAGCGTTCAAAATATCTTGTGCGACTGTTATATCGATTTTAAGCGTGTACTTTTCCAGGTTTTCCCGATAATTTCTTCGTTAACGCTTCAACACGTTCCGGTCGACGAGCTAATCAAATCACCTTTGCAAATTAGTAATTAATTTAGTTTTAAATGGTGATAATTCAAATAAGAATTGCCTGAAGGCCGCCTTCAACTAATTTTTCAACAATAGCACTACTGGCACCGGTAACTTTGTTTACCCAACGTATAATTGTTTGTGGTCTGGACAATTAAAATAGACTGGTTTTGAATATTGCCGTTCATGATTATACAAATTTACTTCATGGAAATGTTGCCCTATTGGGTTATAGAAATGAATTGCATTTAAATTTAAAATTCCAAGAAATGATAGATAATTAAATTTATTTAATGTTTAGATACTTAATTATAATAAAAAAAATTATATTACAAAAAATTATATTATATCATAAAAAAAGATTAGATAGTAAATTAAATATACATTTAATCTATCGCCTAGAAATTATTGAGTAAATGATGACGAAACCTTGTAAAGGATTTTTCTTTTTAACAACAATCGATAATCAAGTACTGAATTAGAAAACGATCTTTTTGGCCTAAATTTGACACCGTTAAACTTCCAAATTAAAAATATTGAAATCATTAATATCAAAATCATTAATTAATATTTTGAATATCTTAATAGTTAGGCTATGAACTTGTCAAATTACTTCGATTACTACAACAATTAAAATTAAGTGGATGCAATTATAAATTATTATATTATTATTATATTAATCGATAACAATTTTACATTTAATAAAGTGCAAATATTTCGTAATACTGTCGAGTCATTTCGATAATTTGATAAATTGGGTGTAACAAAACTTGTATTTTTAGAAAACGCTAAATACATTCATTAAGTCTTGATTGACATGATAAATTGTCGCCTCTAGAAATTTATTAAGACGAATCTCGGATATTTTCTGGCATAATTTAGCTTTTGGATTACTAACAAACGGTGAATTTTCAAAATTTCTAGGATGTAACTGAAGTTAGAATGAGCATAATAACTGTTTCTAAATACATTTAAAATAGTCATATCCGCTACTATCATGTGGCTAAACTAGTAACTTTTTAGTAATGATTAAACAGTTACTAACTACAATCTTTCTGAAGAACACTCCTAATCTTTAAATAGATCATCGAAGATTGGATTTCCAAAAGTTAGTGCGTTGGAATAGATTGTGACAATTTTTTTGTGCTTAATTTGTCAAATCATCAAAATGACTCGACTATATTGTGAATAGTTCTAGGTAAAATAATTGCACAATATTATAGCTCAAAGGTAAAATTCTAATTGCTTGAACATACATAATTTTATTACACATCTAATTATAAGTTTATTGATGGAAAATATGCGAGAATAATTTAGAAAGGTCTCTAATCATGAAATATTCATGGATGGCTTTCTAAACAAAAACGCCAATTTCCAAGAAATAGTTTTCGCGTGATGCTCTCAAATTTGGCATTGCATTGAAAAAGATACGTCAGATATTGTTAAAAAATAGACAAAACTCCTGTGAAAATGCTCTAAGCATTACTATTCCCCAAAATGATTATTGTATCTAATCTAAAAGACTAGCATAATATTTTTCGACCTTCACGCATGTATTCTATAAATTGCATTTGTTTATTTATTTAGTTTTCTATCTAATCAATTTTTTTTACCTTGGATATGTATCTAAATTTTTTGCTAGATAAAATTATCTGTAATTTTTAAAGTTCATTTACTATCAAAAGTAACACTTATGCTAAACCAAACAATTTATAAAAAGATGAACTGCAATACTAAACTTCAGTGTATTTCCATTTTACAGTCCACAAACATTGTATTGAAACAATTATGGAACGTTGGGCAAATAAAGTTGGGATAGTTACCGGAGCCAGTGTTGGAATTGGTGCTTCTATATGCGAAAAATTAGTTGAAGCCGGTCTCCAGGTAATGATCCCTTTCATTTTCGCCACTTAGAACTCAAGTACTTACTCATTTGTAAAGGTGATTGGGCTAGCTCGTCGACCCGAACGTGTTCAAGAACTAGCAAAGAAATTATCGGGAAAACCTGGAAAATTACACGCTTTCAAAACCGACATAACAGTCGAACAAGATATTTTGAACGCTTTCAAATGGACGACTGAACATGTTGGTCCAGTTAGTATTTTAGTAAACAATGCAGGATATCTTGATAAAACTGAATTAATCGATGGTGAAACAGAAAAATGGCGCAATATGTTCGATACAAACGTTCTGGGTTTGTGTATTGCCACACGGGAAGCAATAAAAATCATGCAAAAACACAATATAGATGGTCATATTGTCCATATTAACAGTTTTGCCGGACATAAAATTCCAAATGGTCCTGCTTTGAGTGTGTATCCAGCTACAAAACATGCGGTAACAGCATTGACGGAGACTCTGCGCCTGGATTTAGTCCGGATTGGATCCAAAATTAAAGTCACAGTAATTTTACTCATTAATCTATGCAATTTTTTACTGTTTTGATTAAATTTTGTAGAGCGTAAGTCCGGGAGTAGTTCGTACAGATATGACCAGTAATTATCATAAAAGACAAGGCACAACCGAATTGATGGATGTTATACCGATGTTAAATGCTGAAGATATAGCTAATGCTGTAATGTACACTTTATCAACACCACCCCATGTTCAAGTACACGAATTGTTGATAAAACCAATAGGGGAACAAATGTAAGATGTTATCTACATATCATATTTTTGAATAAAATTGCTATAAAATGAAGTACGAATCTCAGTTTATTTATATTTCTAATAGACTACAATTGAATAGTTAATATTCCAATTATTAATTAATTAATGCAACAATGACAAATAACAAAATAATGAAATGTTCCACAATTGTAATTCGGTTTCCTAGCTTGCCTCACTTTCTGAATCTAGTCTCCCCTTCGATCTTCCCGTAACACCTTTAATTTAATTCACTCAATTCCAATTGGTGAATTAATGCATCCTGTTTTAGAAATAATTTTTGTACAATTTCATTGAACAAAATTACAAAAAAGTCGTGAAATATTCTTATAACTAGAAGGATCAAATGTGACACAATTTCTGTTGCATTTGCGAATCAATTTTTTTGAGTATCATTTCTCAGTTGAATTTTCAGTCGAAAATTTTTTGCTGGTTGAGATCAAGAAAAATGATCAATTTTTAATAGTTAGAAGGAATTTCAAATATTACAATTAGAATGAATGATTGGGAATTGGTAAATTGACATAAAAGAATAAACCAACCGAACTTCAATTGTGGAATTTTTAATTATTTTAGACAATAGGAACAATAAACCAATTGTATTTGATTGGAAATTTAAAATGCAAATAGACTGAAATATGCACTTTATTTTATAATAATTATATTTGAATATAATGAAAAAAGAACAAAGGGACAAATCAGGATCGTTACATTTATTCTCCTATTGGTTTTATCAATAATTCGTGTACTTGAACATGGGGTGGTGTTGATAAAGTGTACATTACACCATTAGCTATATCTTCAGGATTTAACATTGGTATAACATCCAACAATTCAGTTGTGCCTTGTCTTTTATGGTAATCACCGGTCATATCTGTACGGACAACTCCTGGGCTTACGCTCTACAAAATTTAATCAAAATAGTAAAAAATTGTATAGATTGATGAGTAAAATTACTGTGACTTTAATTTTGGATCCAATCCGGACTAGATCCAGGCGCAACGTCTCCGTCAATGCTGTTACAGCATGTTTTGTAGCTGGATACACACTCAAAGCAGGAACATTTGGAACTGTATGTCCAACATTACTATTAATATGAACAATATGACCATCAATTTTGTTTTTTTGCATGATTTTTATTGCTTCTCGGGTGGCAATACACAAACCCAGAACGTTTGTATCGAACATATTGCGCCATTTTTGAGTATCACCATCGATTAATTCAGTTTTATCAATAATTCCTGAATTGTTCACTAAAATACTAACTGGGCCAACATGTTCAGTCGTCCATTTGAAAGCGTTCAAAATATCTTGTTCGACTGTTATGTCGGTTTTGAAAGCGTGCAATTTTCCAGATTTTTCCGATAATTTCTTTGCCAATTCTTGAACAAGCTCCGGCCGACGAGCTAGCCCAACCACCTTTACAAATGAGTAAGTACTTGAGTTCTAAGTGGCGAAAATGAAAGGAATAATTACCTGGAGACCGGCTTCAACTAATTTTTCACATATAGAAGCACCAATACCAACACTAGCACCGGTAACAATCGCAACTTTATTTGCTCAGCGTTCCATAATTATTTCAGTAGGATGATTATTAAATGAGCGATTAAAATATACTGAATTTGGAGATCAACGTTTGTCTTGATATAGGTGGCTCCATTTGTCATTAGTATCACATTTTTAGATAATAGATGGTAAATGTGGGTAGAAATTAAAGATAAAGTAATCTATTAAAAATAGCTACAGACACCTAAGTATATATTCATATTGAAAAAAAAAACTTGGTTAGATAGTAAAGTAAATTAACCGTATGCACAAGCTTCAACAATATTTTACAAATTTCTTTGATGAATTTGAGAAAAAGTAGGCTCAATAATCAATAAAAGCTTCTGTCAAAAGAGTAATGCACATTTTTAACTTCCCCGACCGGAGGGTAGGGAAGTTATTTAATTTTCATTCAATAATTTTGCCAAAATTTGAGCACTCTCGGAGCTCTAACTTAGAAACATCTTTCTGAACCACAGCCAAAGTAAATGTGAATCTTGATTTAAATTTGTCCATTGCTGGAGTATAAACTTTTCAAATTTTCAATTGTAATAAAAATAACATAGGACAATTATAAATTTTGCTTGTAATTATATTAGTTGATAATAACTTTAAATATACTTTTGATAGTTGATATCAGCTCTAAATATAAATTTGTTGAAACAAACATCCCACCTGAAACTATTCATAAACCAGTCGACTCATTTAGATTATTTGATAAAATTAAGTGCGACAAAATTTAGTTTATCATCATGCATCATGCGAAAAACAGTTTCAAACAAAACCATTAAAAAGTACTTCTTCAATGTTGAATAAGTTCACAAAAATGGTTTTTTGACAGTCTTGAGACTTCTCAAGGGCGACGTTTCTTTTTTGGTAGTTATTAAGATCATCGTAATTCTAAAATAATCTCAACTATATTACGCGTGCTACTATCAACCTTGTAAAAGCTAATGACAAGTTATGGAGACCTCGACTTTGACCGGATTAATTGACTCTAATAAAAACAAAATTTCAAGGATATACAACGATTACGAAATAATTAGTGATCCCAAATAAACTGGTTGTTTTGATAAATTACGAAATTAATTTATAAACAAATTTATGAATGGAAATACAACAAAATTAAAAACAATTATTTCTTTTTTAATTTTTTCTCCTTACGTACCGTATAATATACTCTTAGTAATATTACAAAACCTAGAATTACTGATAAAATTACAGTTGTTGTCAGTACCACAATGTCGATTAAATAATATTTGTACCAAGGTAAATCTAAACCGGTAACACGTAAGTGTTGTGCCCCATTATTTCGTATTACAAATTCAATCCAATAAATTGCCGTCTGTAGAGGTTTATTTGGACGATCATGGAAGAGTTTCGAGCGCAATTTAGCATTCTTTCGATATCTAAAACAAGAATAAATTAGTATTTTTACAAAAAAAAATTAACAATGAACCAACTTTGGATTATCTAACAATTCACGAATTGTACTCTCTAATTTTTCTTCGTGTAATTCTCGATAAGGCACCATTAACCCAAAACCACCATTAATGGCTAAACGAGCATTCATTTTTTGATCACCAAAGATTGGAATTGCCAAAATTGGTACACCATGATAGATTGTTTCCGTTGTACTCAAAAAACCACCATGTGTTATAAACAAACGTATATTGGAATGTGCTAAAACCTCCTGTTGTGGTATCCACTGCATTATTTTAACATTACTCGGTTTATTTTCCAAATTATCATCTTCCCATTTGAACAGAATTTTCTGTTTTAGACGTCTAAACACTGAAATTATTGCATCACGTTTGGGTTGCGGTAAATTTGTACTTTTCAGATTTGATCCCATACTGAAATAGATAACACCATCTGGGGCATCGTCTAGAAAGTCCTGAAGATCTTTGGGGAGTTGTTTCGAGGTTTGGACATGAAATCCCCCAATATCGATCATGTTCGGTACGTAAGGGACCGGTTGATTTATACTTGGATGCGAGTTTAATAGAATTATCGAAGCATTATAAAGGACATCTTCTAAATCAATATTTGGTGAAATGTATTTTTTAATTAATGCATCCTGTTTCGGCCACGTAGAGTAATTGTGTACGATTTTATTGAATAAAACCACTAAACTATTATGGAGTCTTTCTAAAATATTCATATTACTGGAATAATCAAGTAGAATACAAGGAATGTATGATGTTGGGGCAGGATTTCCGACTAGTGGATTAATCCAGAAATTTGCTCCAACCGTGCTCAAAACAATTAAATGAGCATTAAAATGTTTGGCTAAAGCTTTCTGAGCATCGTTGACGAATTGTTCGACAATAACCACATCGAATTTCTCATTGGATTTGATAAGATCTTGAAAATTTTGATGTTGCAATACCAATTCAGTCAGAAAATTACCGAAATTGTTCAAAAATAACACATTCATAAACGAATTCACGTCTTCCATTTCGAATTGATTTCCAGTTCCAAATTTTTCTAAAATTCAACTTTAGTAACGAATTTTTTTGATAATACTCAAATAAAAATACCGCGAAATGTTTCATAAGATCCATTGAGAACAATTTGGCGATAATTTCCATTTTTTGGTAGATTGTCGTCGTTGAAACACGAAATAATTGTAGCATCATGACCACTTTCGGCTATACGGCGCATTAGAGCACTGCCAAGGTTGAAATGACTGCGAGCTGGAGCGTGGAAGACGCCCAAAATTTTCGCACACTGTCCATTTGAAATTAACCACAGCAGTAAAAACAAATAAACCATTTGGGTAATGAATAAGATTTGATTTATTGGCTTGTTAATAGAAAATGGAAGGTCGGCTAACACAGGAAGATCGAGTAACACTAGAAAGAATTGATAAAAACTGAGGCTAATTAGCTAGCAGCGGGATTTTGCCTCGACTTCGGGGTACTCACGTGACTTCTCCAAGCTCAATTGAAACTTAACAATCGACAATAACAACTCGAAACCGTATTTAAATAACCTCTGTACTCGTTACTGTTGGATCGCTATAGTCATTCAACTTAGTTGATGAAATGAGCGGGCGACGTCACACACAGTAAACACGCGGTTCACAGTAGCTGATTTTTGCTCCTTTCTTACTGGATTTTCATAAGCGCAGCGAGTGGGTTCAAGTACTTGCACGAATACAACAAAGTAATGTAAAAATATGCTTAATTTAATTGGAATTCGTTAGAAAACAACCAAATTTTCAAAATAAACAATTTGGAATAACACAATCAGTATTAACTATTAATTAATTGATCAATGTCATTTACAATTAAATAATATTATTAACGGAAGATCATGTCCATTTGGTTATTTCTCCACATATGTACATGTGTTGAAACATCTCGTGAGACCACGGAGAGGCGGACATACTCTCACCAGGAAAGATAAAAATTAGTAGGAAACATGCACAAATGTAAGAATTAGAAAGCGGATTAATTTTGATATGAAACAAAAACGACATCATGCATTAGAAATGTTAGTATTGATAACAACATATTTTTCTAAATTAGTGGAAGAAAACCTCAATCTTTGGTCAGTTAATATTTGCAGATTTTTTGAAAGTTTACTTAAAAATGAAGAAAAATGAACCAATGATATGCTGCAATTTTGCAGTTTTATGCTAACTGAGATGCAAAATATTTCAAAGAGTAAACAATGAAATTCGAATAGAAACACTCCACAACGCTTGTTAAATTTGATGAGATTAAAAAACACAGTGATTATCTTCAAGGATTTATAATAATTATTTTTTATATCAAGAGGCGAGTCCAAAATTATTGAGCAATTATTTAAAATCCTCTCTATTGTGTTAGATACAAAATTTTCTCAATGACAGCCTTGATTAAGTTTAAATTGTGGGAATTTTAACAAAATACACGAAATGAACATCAAAATAGAAATGAGTATTAATTGAATCGAATATGATTCATTTACGGTCTTTAATTACGGACGATGACCTCTTCATTTCGCTCGTTCATTTGATAAATTTATTGTATTAACTGAGACAATTCACAAAAATTAGCACATTATAAAGAGAGAATTGTTTGTTTCTCATAAACAAATTTTTACTGATGACTAGAGTTAGGATCTATAGTCGCAGAATAAAAATTTCAACTGTCAAAACTTACCAGTGACATAATTGATTTAATAATCAAATTAATTTATAATTACGGATAATTGATAAATTTGTGCCTAATATTTCATTTATTTTTGAGGATAAATCATCTGTTTATTAACCTAAACGAACTACAATAAGAGAAAAATGGTAGGGAAATCGAATCTGTCAAAAATTCGCTAAAATCAAACACCTGCGTTTTAGCAATAACGTTGCTAAATCAAATGATAATTGGTCGACTGTTTTTCAAAATTCTATTGCTATCGATACAGAGCGCTTCACCATTCTGCCATTAGCCAAAACTAGAATATACCGACATGAAGGACGCATAGGTGTTTTTAGACTCTCTAGCGAGTATAAGAGGAACTAAGTCAGCCGCCTTCCACACGATAAACATAGTTTTGTTTATCACTAATTTTCCAAAAGATTTTCACTTTTTTGCAGCAACAATGGTACCGTTGGAAAGATAATGAAATAATCTATAAATTGCAATACACTTTATACAAAAATTATTAATTTTAAACAGATAAAAATATTCATCAACTTCTGCATCATCAATTTCCAGTAATTTTCCGAATTTCAATCTCAAACTATTTTCAAAATAATCTGCTATTCATTAGCTTTCAAACAAGCCCTGGTTCAGTCGTCTAAGATTAAAACTGCCCGTAAAAAAACAAAATTAGTATGTCGAAACCTTTCATCAATTTTCCGAAAAACTAACAATGCGATCGGAAAATTTCTGACAGATTTGGAAAGCGCTTTTAATTGGCCACATGTTGTGTGAAATTCATTAGAAAATAAGCAATATTTGCCAAGTTATGAGGGAAAATATAAAAAAAACCTGTTAAAAATGCTAAAAACATACTTCTATATTTCCTTCTATAACTCCAAATTACATCCGAATTTCAAAAAATCATATATGTACTTCCCTCCCTCTTGAAATGCCCTTTTAAATACCGTTTAGAACATTGTAATCCGTTGGAAAACAAAACAGGAATCCTGTTTTCCGATTGTCTATAATTGTCTAAAAAGGTGCAGAGTCCCCTTAATAGAACTGAATTCATCGATGGTGATACACAAAAATGGCGCAATATGTTCGATACAAACGTTCTGGGTTTATGTATTGCCACACGAGAAGCAATAAAAATCATGCAAAAACACAATACTGATGGTCATATTGTTTATACTAACAGTTTTGCCGGACATAAAATTCCAAATGGTCCTGCTTTGAGTGTGTATCCAGCTACAAAACATGCGGTAACAGCATTGACGGAGACTTTGCGCCTGGATTTAGTCCGGATTGGATCCAAAATTAAAGTCACAGTAATTTTACTCATTAATCTATGCAATTTTTTACTATTTTGATTAAATTTTGTAGAGCGTAAGTCCGGGAGTAGTTCGTACAGATATGACCGGTAATTATCATAAAAGACAAGGCACAACCGAATTGATGGATGTTATACCGATGTTAAATGCTGAAGATATAGCTAATGGTGTAATGTACGCTTTATCAACACCACCCCATGTTCAAGTACACGAATTGTTGATAAAACCAATAGGGGAACAAATGTAAGATGTTATCTACATATCATATTTTTGAATAAAATTGCTATAAAATGAAGTACGAATCTCAGTTTATTTATATTTCTAATAGACTACAATTGAATAGTTAATATTCCAATTATTAATTAATTAATGCAACAATGACAAATAACAAAATAATGAAATGTTCCACAATTGTAATTCGGTTTCCTAGCTTGCCTCACTTTCTGAATCTAGTCTCCCCTTCGATCTTCCCGTAACACCTTTAATTTAATTCACTCAATTCCAATTGGTGAATTAATGCATCCTGTTTTAGAAATAATTTTTGTACAATTTCATTGAACAAAATTACAAAAAAGTCGTGAAATATTCTTATAACTAGAAGGATCAAATGTGACAATTTCTGTTGCATTTGCGAATCAATTTTTTTGTGTATCATTTCTCAGTTGAATTTCAGCGAAAATTTTTTGCTGGTTGAGATCAGAAAAATGATCAATTTTTAATAGTTAGAAGGAATATCAATATTACAATTAGAATGAATGATTGGGAATTGGTAAATTGACATAAAAGAATAAACCAACCGAATTTCAATTGTGGAATTTTTAATTATTTTAGACAATAGGAACAATAAACCAATTGTATTTAATTGAAAATTTAGAATGCAAATAGACTGAAACATGCGCTTTACTTTATAATTATTGTGTCTGAATATAATGAAAAAACTACAAAGGGACAAATCAGAATCGTTACATTTGTTCGCCTATTGGTTTTATCAACAATTCGTGTACTTGAACATGGGGTGGTGTTGATAAAGCGTACATTACACCATTAGCTATATCTTCAGCATTTAACATCGGTATAACATCCATCAATTCGGTTGTGCCTTGTCTTTTATGATAATTACCGGTCATATCTGTACGAACTACTCCTGGGCTTACGCTCTACAAAATTTAATCAAAATAGTAAAAAATTGTATAGATTGATGAGTAAAATTACTGTGACTTTAATTTTGGATCCAATCCGGACTAAATCCAGGCGCAGAGTCTCCGTCAATGCTGTTACCGCATGTTTTGTAGCTGGATACACACTCAAAGCAGGACCATTTGGAATTTTATGTCCGGCAAAACTGTTAATATGGACAATATGACCATCTATATTGTGTTTTTGCATGATTTTTATTGCTTCCCGTGTGGCAATACACAAACCCAGAACGTTTGTATCGAACATATTGCGCCATTTTTCTGTTTCACCATCGATTAATTCAGTTTTATCAAGATATCCTGCATTGTTTACTAAAATACTAACTGGGCCAACATGTTCAGTCGTCCATTTGAAAGCGTTCAAAATATCTTGTTCGACTGTTATGTCGGTTTTAAAAAGCGTGCAATTTTCCAGGTTTTCCCGATAATTTCTTTGCCAATTCTTGAACAAGCTCCGGCCGACGAGCTAACCCAACCACCTTTGTAAATTAGTGATTAATTTAGTTCTAAATTGTGAAAATGCAAGCAAGAATTACCTGAAGACCGGCTTCAACTAATTTTTCACATATAGAAGCGCCAATACCAACACTAGCACCGGTAACGACCGCAACTTTATTTGCCCAGCGTTCCATAATTATTTCAGTAGGATGATTATTAAATGAGCGATTAAAATATACTGAATTTGGAGATCAACGTTTGTCTTGATATAGGTGGCTCCATTTGTCATTAGTATTACATTTTTAGATAATAGATAGTAAATGTGCATTGCAATTAAAGATAAAGTAATCTACTAAAAATACAGGCAGCTAGTGAAAAAAAGCTTGGTTATTAACCGTGTGCACGAACTTCAACAATATTTTATTAATTTCTCGTATGAATTTAAGAAAAAATAAGCTCAGTCATCAATAGAAGCTTCTGTCAAAAGAGTAATACACTTTTTTTAATTTTCATTCAATAATTTTGCCAAATTTGAGCACTCTCGGAGCTCTAACTTAGAAACATCTTTCTGAACCACAGCCGAAGTAAATGTGAATCTTGATTTAAATTTGCCCATTGCTGGAGTATAAACTTTTCAAATTTTCAATTGTAATAAAAATAACATGGGACAATTATAAATTTTGCTTGTAATTATATTAGTTGATAATAACTTTAAATACACTTTTGATAGTTGATATCAGCTCTAAATATAGATTTGTTGAAACAAACATCCCACCTGAAACTATCCATAAACCAGTCGACTCATTTAGATTATTTGATAAAATTAAGTGCGACAAAATTTAGTTTATCATCATGCATCATGCGAAAAACAGTTTCAAACAAAACCATTAAAAAGTACTTCTTCAATGTTGAATAAGTTCACAAAAATGGTTTTTTGACAGTCTTGAGACTTCTCAAGGGCGACGTTTCTTTTTTGGTAGTTATTAAGATCATCGTAATTCTAAAATAATCTCAACTATATTACGCGTGCTACTATCAACCTTGTAAAAGCTAATCACCAGTTGCAGGAACCTCGACTTTGATCAGCTTGAATGACTCTCATAAAAACAGAATTTCAAGGATATACAACGTCGATTACGAAATAATTAATGATCCCAAATAAACTGGTTGTTTTGATAAATTACTAAATTAATTTATAAACAAATTTATGAATGGAAATACAACAAAATTAAAAACAATTATTTCTTTTTTAATTTTTTCTCCTTACGTACCGTATAATATACTCTTAGTAATATTACAAAACCTAGAATTACTGATAAAATTACAGTTGTTGTCAGTACCACAATGTCGATTAAATAATATTTGTACCAAGGTAAATCTAAACCGGTAACACGTAAGTGTTGTGCCCCATTATTTCGTATTACAAATTCAATCCAATAAATTGCCGTCTGTAGAGGTTTATTTGGACGATCATGGAAGAGTTTCGAGCGCAATTTAGCATTCTTTCGATATCTAAAACAAGAATAAATTAGTATTTTTACAAAAAAAAATTAACAATGAACCAACTTTGGATTATCTAACAATTCACGAATTGTACTCTCTAATTTTTCTTCGTGTAATTCTCGATAAGGCACCATTAACCCAAAACCACCATTAATGGCTAAACGAGCATTCATTTTTTGATCACCAAAGATTGGAATTGCCAAAATTGGTACACCATGATAGATTGTTTCCGTTGTACTCAAAAAACCACCATGTGTTATAAACAAACGTATATTGGAATGTGCTAAAACCTCCTGTTGTGGTATCCACTGCATTATTTTAACATTACTCGGTTTATTTTCCAAATTATCATCTTCCCATTTGAACAGAATTTTCTGTTTTAGACGTCTAAACACTGAAATTATTGCATCACGTTTGGGTTGCGGTAAATTTGTACTTTTCAGATTTGATCCCATACTGAAATAGATAACACCATCTGGGGCATCGTCTAGAAAGTCCTGAAGATCTTTGGGGAGTTGTTTCGAGGTTTGGACATGAAATCCCCCAATATCGATCATGTTCGGTACGTAAGGGACCGGTTGATTTATACTTGGATGCGAGTTTAATAGAATTATCGAAGCATTATAAAGGACATCTTCTAAATCAATATTTGGTGAAATGTATTTTTTAATTAATGCATCCTGTTTCGGCCACGTAGAGTAATTGTGTACGATTTTATTGAATAAAACCACTAAACTATTATGGAGTCTTTCTAAAATATTCATATTACTGGAATAATCAAGTAGAATACAAGGAATGTATGATGTTGGGGCAGGATTTCCGACTAGTGGATTAATCCAGAAATTTGCTCCAACCGTGCTCAAAACAATTAAATGAGCATTAAAATGTTTGGCTAAAGCTTTCTGAGCATCGTTGACGAATTGTTCGACAATAACCACATCGAATTTCTCATTGGATTTTGATAAGATCTTGAAAATTTTGATGTTGCAATACCAATTCAGTCAGAAAATTACCGAAATTGTTCAAAAATAACACATTCATAAACGAATTCACGTCTTCCATTTCGAATTGATTTCCAGTTCCAAATTTTTCTAAAATTCAACTTTAGTAACGAATTTTTTTGATAATACTCAAATAAAAATACCGCGAAATGTTTCATAAGATCCATTGAGAACAATTTGGCGATAATTTCCATTTTTTGGTAGATTGTCGTCGTTGAAACACGAAATAATTGTAGCATCATGACCACTTTCGGCTATACGGCGCATTAGAGCACTGCCAAGGTTGAAATGACTGCGAGCTGGAGCGTGGAAGACGCCCAAAATTTTCGCACACTGTCCATTTGAAATTAACCACAGCAGTAAAAACAAATAAACCATTTGGGTAATGAATAAGATTTGATTTATTGGCTTGTTAATAGAAAATGGAAGGTCGGCTAACACAGGAAGATCGAGTAACACTAGAAAGAATTGATAAAAAACTGAGGCTAATTAGCTAGCAGCGGGATTTTGCCTCGACTTCGGGGTACTCACGTGACTTCTCCAAGCTCAATTGAAACTTAACAATCGACAATAACAACTCGAAACCGTATTTAAATAACCTCTGTACTCGTTACTGTTGGATCGCTATAGTCATTCAACTTAGTTGATGAAATGAGCGGGCGACGTCACACACAGTAAACACGCGGTTCACAGTAGCTGATTTTTGCTCCTTTCTTACTGGATTTTCATAAGCGCAGCGAGTGGGTTCAAGTACTTGCACGAATACAACAAAGTAATGTAAAAATATGCTTAATTTAATTGGAATTCGTTAGAAAACAACCAAATTTTCAAAATAAACAATTTGGAATAACACAATCAGTATTAACTATTAATTAATTGATCAATGTCATTTACAATTAAATAATATTATTAACGGAAGATCATGTCCATTTGGTTATTTCTCCACATATGTACATGTGTTGAAACATCTCGTGAGACCACGGAGAGGCGGACATACTCTCACCAGGAAAGATAAAAATTAGTAGGAAACATGCACAAATGTAAGAATTAGAAAGCGGATTAATTTTGATATGAAACAAAAACGACATCATGCATTAGAAATGTTAGTATTGATAACAACATATTTTTCTAAATTAGTGGAAGAAAACCTCAATCTTTGGTCAGTTAATATTTGCAGATTTTTTGAAAGTTTACTTAAAAATGAAGAAAAATGAACCAATGATATGCTGCAATTTTGCAGTTTTATGCTAACTGAGATGCAAAATATTTCAAAGAGTAAACAATGAAATTCGAATAGAAACACTCCACAACGCTTGTTAAATTTGATGAGATTAAAAAACACAGTGATTATCTTCAAGGATTTATAATAATTATTTTTTATATCAAGAGGCGAGTCCAAAATTATTGAGCAATTATTTAAAATCCTCTCTATTGTGTTAGATACAAAATTTTCTCAATGACAGCCTTGATTAAGTTTAAATTGTGGGAATTTTAACAAAATACACGAAATGAACATCAAAATAGAAATGAGTATTAATTGAATCGAATATGATTCATTTACGGTCTTTAATTACGGACGATGACCTCTTCATTTCGCTCGTTCATTTGATAAATTTATTGTATTAACTGAGACAATTCACAAAAATTAGCACATTATAAAGAGAGAATTGTTTGTTTCTCATAAACAAATTTTTACTGATGACTAGAGTTAGGATCTATAGTCGCAGAATAAAAATTTCAACTGTCAAAACTTACCAGTGACATAATTGATTTAATAATCAAATTAATTTAGAATTACGGATAATTGATAAATTTGTGCCTAATATTTCATTTATTTTTGAGGATAAATCATCTGTTTATTAACCTAAACGAACTACAATAAGAGAAAAATGGTAGGGAAATCGAATCTGTCAAAAATTCGCTAAAATCAAACACCTGCGTTTTAGCAATAACGTTGCTAAATCAAATGATAATTGGTCGACTGTTTTTCAAAATTCTATTGCTATCGATACAGAGCGCTTCACCATTCTGCCATTAGCCAAAACTAGAATATACCGACATGAAGGACGCATAGGTGTTTTTAGACTCTCTAGCGAGTATAAGAGGAACTAAGTCAGCCGCCTTCCACACGATAAACATAGTTTTGTTTATCACTAATTTTCCAAAAGATTTTCACTTTTTTGCAGCAACAATGGTACCGTTGGAAAGATAATGAAATAATCTATAAATTGCAATACACTTTATACAAAAATTATTAATTTTAAACAGATAAAAATATTCATCAACTTCTGCATCATCAATTTCCAGTAATTTTCCGAATTTCAATCTCAAACTATTTTCAAAATAATCTGCTATTCATTAGCTTTCAAACAAGCCCTGGTTCAGTCGTCTAAGATTAAAACTGCCCGTAAAAAAACAAAATTAGTATGTCGAAACCTTTCATCAATTTTCCGAAAAACTAACAATGCGATCGGAAAATTTCTGACAGATTTGGAAAGCGCTTTTAATTGGCCACATGTTGTGTGAAATTCATTAGAAAATAAGCAATATTTGCCAAGTTATGAGGGAAAATATAAAAAAAACCTGTTAAAAATGCTAAAAACATACTTCTATATTTCCTTCTATAACTCCAAATTACATCCGAATTTCAAAAAATCATATATGTACTTCCCTCCCTCTTGAAATGCCCTTTTAAATACCGTTTAGAACATTGTAATCCGTTGGAAAACAAAACAGGAATCCTGTTTTCCGATTGTCTATAATTGTCTAAAAAGGTGCAGAGTCCCCTTAATAGAACTGAATTCATCGATGGTGATACACAAAAATGGCGCAATATGTTCGATACAAACGTTCTGGGTTTATGTATTGCCACACGAGAAGCAATAAAAATCATGCAAAAACACAATACTGATGGTCATATTGTTTATACTAACAGTTTTGCCGGACATAAAATTCCAAATGGTCCTGCTTTGAGTGTGTATCCAGCTACAAAACATGCGGTAACAGCATTGACGGAGACTTTGCGCCTGGATTTAGTCCGGATTGGATCCAAAATTAAAGTCACAGTAATTTTACTCATTAATCTATGCAATTTTTTACTATTTTGATTAAATTTTGTAGAGCGTAAGTCCGGGAGTAGTTCGTACAGATATGACCGGTAATTATCATAAAAGACAAGGCACAACCGAATTGATGGATGTTATACCGATGTTAAATGCTGAAGATATAGCTAATGGTGTAATGTACGCTTTATCAACACCACCCCATGTTCAAGTACACGAATTGTTGATAAAACCAATAGGGGAACAAATGTAAGATGTTATCTACATATCATATTTTTGAATAAAATTGCTATAAAATGAAGTACGAATCTCAGTTTATTTATATTTCTAATAGACTACAATTGAATAGTTAATATTCCAATTATTAATTAATTAATGCAACAATGACAAATAACAAAATAATGAAATGTTCCACAATTGTAATTCGGTTTCCTAGCTTGCCTCACTTTCTGAATCTAGTCTCCCCTTCGATCTTCCCGTAACACCTTTAATTTAATTCACTCAATTCCAATTGGTGAATTAATGCATCCTGTTTTAGAAATAATTTTTGTACAATTTCATTGAACAAAATTACAAAAAAGTCGTGAAATATTCTTATAACTAGAAGGATCAAATGTGACAATTTCTGTTGCATTTGCGAATCAATTTTTTTGTGTATCATTTCTCAGTTGAATTTCAGCGAAAATTTTTTGCTGGTTGAGATCAGAAAAATGATCAATTTTTAATAGTTAGAAGGAATATCAATATTACAATTAGAATGAATGATTGGGAATTGGTAAATTGACATAAAAGAATAAACCAACCGAATTTCAATTGTGGAATTTTTAATTATTTTAGACAATAGGAACAATAAACCAATTGTATTTAATTGAAAATTTAGAATGCAAATAGACTGAAACATGCGCTTTACTTTATAATTATTGTGTCTGAATATAATGAAAAAACTACAAAGGGACAAATCAGAATCGTTACATTTGTTCGCCTATTGGTTTTATCAACAATTCGTGTACTTGAACATGGGGTGGTGTTGATAAAGCGTACATTACACCATTAGCTATATCTTCAGCATTTAACATCGGTATAACATCCATCAATTCGGTTGTGCCTTGTCTTTTATGATAATTACCGGTCATATCTGTACGAACTACTCCTGGGCTTACGCTCTACAAAATTTAATCAAAATAGTAAAAAATTGTATAGATTGATGAGTAAAATTACTGTGACTTTAATTTTGGATCCAATCCGGACTAAATCCAGGCGCAGAGTCTCCGTCAATGCTGTTACCGCATGTTTTGTAGCTGGATACACACTCAAAGCAGGACCATTTGGAATTTTATGTCCGGCAAAACTGTTAATATGGACAATATGACCATCTATATTGTGTTTTTGCATGATTTTTATTGCTTCCCGTGTGGCAATACACAAACCCAGAAACGTTTGTATCGAACATATTGCGCCATTTTTCTGTTTCACCATCGATTAATTCAGTTTTATCAAGATATCCTGCATTGTTTACTAAAATACTAACTGGGCCAACATGTTCAGTCGTCCATTTGAAAGCGTTCAAAATATCTTGTTCGACTGTTATGTCGGTTTTAAAAGCGTGCAATTTTCCAGGTTTTCCCGATAATTTCTTTGCCAATTCTTGAACAAGCTCCGGCCGACGAGCTAACCCAACCACCTTTGTAAATTAGTGATTAATTTAGTTCTAAATTGTGAAAATGCAAGCAAGAATTACCTGAAGACCGGCTTCAACTAATTTTTCACATATAGAAGCGCCAATACCAACACTAGCACCGGTAACGACCGCAACTTTATTTGCCCAGCGTTCCATAATTATTTCAGTAGGATGATTATTAAATGAGCGATTAAAATATACTGAATTTGGAGATCAACGTTTGTCTTGATATAGGTGGCTCCATTTGTCATTAGTATTACATTTTTAGATAATAGATAGTAAATGTGCATTGCAATTAAAGATAAAGTAATCTACTAAAAATACAGGCAGCTAGTGAAAAAAAGCTTGGTTATTAACCGTGTGCACGAACTTCAACAATATTTTATTAATTTCTCGTATGAATTTAAGAAAAAATAAGCTCAGTCATCAATAGAAGCTTCTGTCAAAAGAGTAATACACTTTTTTTAATTTTCATTCAATAATTTTGCCAAATTTGAGCACTCTCGGAGCTCTAACTTAGAAACATCTTTCTGAACCACAGCCGAAGTAAATGTGAATCTTGATTTAAATTTGCCCATTGCTGGAGTATAAACTTTTCAAATTTTCAATTGTAATAAAAATAACATGGGACAATTATAAATTTTGCTTGTAATTATATTAGTTGATAATAACTTTAAATACACTTTTGATAGTTGATATCAGCTCTAAATATAGATTTGTTGAAACAAACATCCCACCTGAAACTATCCATAAACCAGTCGACTCATTTAGATTATTTGATAAAATTAAGTGCGACAAAATTTAGTTTATCATCATGCATCATGCGAAAAACAGTTTCAAACAAAACCATTAAAAAGTACTTCTTCAATGTTGAATAAGTTCACAAAAATGGTTTTTTGACAGTCTTGAGACTTCTCAAGGGCGACGTTTCTTTTTTGGTAGTTATTAAGATCATCGTAATTCTAAAATAATCTCAACTATATTACGCGTGCTACTATCAACCTTGTAAAAGCTAATCACCAGTTGCAGGAACCTCGACTTTGATCAGCTTGAATGACTCTCATAAAAACAGAATTTCAAGGATATACAACGTCGATTACGAAATAATTAATGATCCCAAATAAACTGGTTGTTTTGATAAATTACTAAATTAATTTATAAACAAATTTATGAATGGAAATACAACAAAATTAAAAACAATTATTTCTTTTTTAATTTTTTCTCCTTACGTACCGTATAATATACTCTTAGTAATATTACAAAACCTAGAATTACTGATAAAATTACAGTTGTTGTCAGTACCACAATGTCGATTAAATAATATTTGTACCAAGGTAAATCTAAACCGGTAACACGTAAGTGTTGTGCCCCATTATTTCGTATTACAAATTCAATCCAATAAATTGCCGTCTGTAGAGGTTTATTTGGACGATCATGGAAGAGTTTCGAGCGCAATTTAGCATTCTTTCGATATCTAAAACAAGAATAAATTAGTATTTTTACAAAAAAAAATTAACAATGAACCAACTTTGGATTATCTAACAATTCACGAATTGTACTCTCTAATTTTTCTTCGTGTAATTCTCGATAAGGCACCATTAACCCAAAACCACCATTAATGGCTAAACGAGCATTCATTTTTTGATCACCAAAGATTGGAATTGCCAAAATTGGTACACCATGATAGATTGTTTCCGTTGTACTCAAAAAACCACCATGTGTTATAAACAAACGTATATTGGAATGTGCTAAAACCTCCTGTTGTGGTATCCACTGCATTATTTTAACATTACTCGGTTTATTTTCCAAATTATCATCTTCCCATTTGAACAGAATTTTCTGTTTTAGACGTCTAAACACTGAAATTATTGCATCACGTTTGGGTTGCGGTAAATTTGTACTTTTCAGATTTGATCCCATACTGAAATAGATAACACCATCTGGGGCATCGTCTAGAAAGTCCTGAAGATCTTTGGGGAGTTGTTTCGAGGTTTGGACATGAAATCCCCCAATATCGATCATGTTCGGTACGTAAGGGACCGGTTGATTTATACTTGGATGCGAGTTTAATAGAATTATCGAAGCATGATAAAGGACATCTTCTAAATCAATATTTGGTGAAATGTATTTTTTAATTAATGCATCCTGTTTCGGCCACGTAGAGTAATTGTGTACGATTTTATTGAATAAAACCACTAAACTATTGTGGAGTCTTTCTAAAATATTCATATTACTGGAATAATCAAGTAGAATACAAGGAATGTATGATGTTGGGGCAGGATTTCCGACTAGTGGATTAATCCAGAAATTTGCTCCAACCGTGCTCAAAACAATTAAATGAGCATTAAAATGTTTGGCTAAAGCTTTCTGAGCATCGTTGACGAATTGTTCGACAATAACCACATCGAATTTCTCATTGGATTTGATAAGATCTTGAAAATTTTGATGTTGCAATACCAATTCAGTCAGAAAATTACCGAAATTGTTCAAAAATAACACATTCATAAACGAATTCACGTCTTCCATTTCGAATTGATTTCCAGTTCCAAATTTTTCTAAAATTCAACTTTAGTAACGAATTTTTTTGATAATACTCAAATAAAAATACCGCGAAATGTTTCATAAGATCCATTGAGAACAATTTGGCGATAATTTCCATTTTTTGGTAGATTGTCGTCGTTGAAACACGAAATAATTGTAGCATCATGACCACTTTCGGCTATACGGCGCATTAGAGCACTGCCAAGGTTGAAATGACTGCGAGCTGGAGCGTGGAAGACGCCCAAAATTTTCGCACACTGTCCATTTGAAATTAACCACAGCAGTAAAAACAAATAAACCATTTGGGTAATGAATAAGATTTGATTTATTGGCTTGTTAATAGAAAATGGAAGGTCGGCTAACACAGGAAGATCGAGTAACACTAGAAAGAATTGATAAAAACTGAGGCTAATTAGCTAGCAGCGGGATTTTGCCTCGACTTCGGGGTACTCACGTGACTTCTCCAAGCTCAATTGAAACTTAACAATCGACAATAACAACTCGAAACCGTATTTAAATAACCTCTGTACTCGTTACTGTTGGATCGCTATAGTCCATTCAACTTAGTTGATGAAATGAGCGGGCGACGTCACACACAGTAAACACGCGGTTCACAGTAGCTGATTTTTGCTCCTTTCTTACTGGATTTTCATAAGCGCAGCGAGTGGGTTCAAGTACTTGCACGAATACAACAAAGTAATGTAAAAATATGCTTAATTTAATTGGAATTCGTTAGAAAACAACCAAATTTTCAAAATAAACAATTTGGAATAACACAATCAGTATTAACTATTAATTAATTGATCAATGTCATTTACAATTAAATAATATTATTAACGGAAGATCATGTCCATTTGGTTATTTCTCCACATATGTACATGTGTTGAAACATCTCGTGAGACCACGGAGAGGCGGACATACTCTCACCAGGAAAGATAAAAATTAGTAGGAAACATGCACAAATGTAAGAATTAGAAAGCGGATTAATTTTGATATGAAACAAAAACGACATCATGCATTAGAAATGTTAGTATTGATAACAACATATTTTTCTAAATTAGTGGAAGAAAACCTCAATCTTTGGTCAGTTAATATTTGCAGATTTTTTGAAAGTTTACTTAAAAATGAAGAAAAATGAACCAATGATATGCTGCAATTTTGCAGTTTTATGCTAACTGAGATGCAAAATATTTCAAAGAGTAAACAATGAAATTCGAATAGAAACACTCCACAACGCTTGTTAAATTTGATGAGATTAAAAAACACAGTGATTATCTTCAAGGATTTATAATAATTATTTTTTATATCAAGAGGCGAGTCCAAAATTATTGAGCAATTATTTAAAATCCTCTCTATTGTGTTAGATACAAAATTTTCTCAATGACAGCCTTGATTAAGTTTAAATTGTGGGAATTTTAACAAAATACACGAAATGAACATCAAAATAGAAATGAGTATTAATTGAATCGAATATGATTCATTTACGGTCTTTAATTACGGACGATGACCTCTTCATTTCGCTCGTTCATTTGATAAATTTATTGTATTAACTGAGACAATTCACAAAAATTAGCACATTATAAAGAGAGAATTGTTTGTTTCTCATAAACAAATTTTTACTGATGACTAGAGTTAGGATCTATAGTCGCAGAATAAAAATTTCAACTGTCAAAACTTACCAGTGACATAATTGATTTAATAATCAAATTAATTTAGAATTACGGATAATTGATAAATTTGTGCCTAATATTTCATTTATTTTTGAGGATAAATCATCTGTTTATTAACCTAAACGAACTACAATAAGAGAAAAATGGTAGGGAAATCGAATCTGTCAAAAATTCGCTAAAATCAAACACCTGCGTTTTAGCAATAACGTTGCTAAATCAAATGATAATTGGTCGACTGTTTTTCAAAATTCTATTGCTATCGATACAGAGCGCTTCACCATTCTGCCATTAGCCAAAACTAGAATATACCGACATGAAGGACGCATAGGTGTTTTTAGACTCTCTAGCGAGTATAAGAGGAACTAAGTCAGCCGCCTTCCACACGATAAACATAGTTTTGTTTATCACTAATTTTCCAAAAGATTTTCACTTTTTTGCAGCAACAATGGTACCGTTGGAAAGATAATGAAATAATCTATAAATTGCAATACACTTTATACAAAAATTATTAATTTTAAACAGATAAAAATATTCATCAACTTCTGCATCATCAATTTCCAGTAATTTTCCGAATTTCAATCTCAAACTATTTTCAAAATAATCTGCTATTCATTAGCTTTCAAACAAGCCCTGGTTCAGTCGTCTAAGATTAAAACTGCCCGTAAAAAAACAAAATTAGTATGTCGAAACCTTTCATCAATTTTCCGAAAAACTAACAATGCGATCGGAAAATTTCTGACAGATTTGGAAAGCGCTTTTAATTGGCCACATGTTGTGTGAAATTCATTAGAAAATAAGCAATATTTGCCAAGTTATGAGGGAAAATATAAAAAAAACCTGTTAAAAATGCTAAAAACATACTTCTATATTTCCTTCTATAACTCCAAATTACATCCGAATTTCAAAAAATCATATATGTACTTCCCTCCCTCTTGAAATGCCCTTTTAAATACCGTTTAGAACATTGTAATCCGTTGGAAAACAAAACAGGAATCCTGTTTTCCGATTGTCTATAATTGTCTAAAAAGGTGCAGAGTCCCCTTAATAGAACTGAATTCATCGATGGTGATACACAAAAATGGCGCAATATGTTCGATACAAACGTTCTGGGTTTATGTATTGCCACACGAGAAGCAATAAAAATCATGCAAAAACACAATACTGATGGTCATATTGTTTATACTAACAGTTTTGCCGGACATAAAATTCCAAATGGTCCTGCTTTGAGTGTGTATCCAGCTACAAAACATGCGGTAACAGCATTGACGGAGACTTTGCGCCTGGATTTAGTCCGGATTGGATCCAAAATTAAAGTCACAGTAATTTTACTCATTAATCTATGCAATTTTTTACTATTTTGATTAAATTTTGTAGAGCGTAAGTCCGGGAGTAGTTCGTACAGATATGACCGGTAATTATCATAAAAGACAAGGCACAACCGAATTGATGGATGTTATACCGATGTTAAATGCTGAAGATATAGCTAATGGTGTAATGTACGCTTTATCAACACCACCCCATGTTCAAGTACACGAATTGTTGATAAAACCAATAGGGGAACAAATGTAAGATGTTATCTACATATCATATTTTTGAATAAAATTGCTATAAAATGAAGTACGAATCTCAGTTTATTTATATTTCTAATAGACTACAATTGAATAGTTAATATTCCAATTATTAATTAATTAATGCAACAATGACAAATAACAAAATAATGAAATGTTCCACAATTGTAATTCGGTTTCCTAGCTTGCCTCACTTTCTGAATCTAGTCTCCCCTTCGATCTTCCCGTAACAC
Organism: Mylabris phalerata; assembly: GCA_020740385.1. Lineage (NCBI taxonomy): Eukaryota > Metazoa > Arthropoda > Insecta > Coleoptera > Meloidae > Mylabris > Mylabris phalerata. Next base: position 1,273,815 of record JAJEOX010000034.1, read on the forward strand.
CTTTAATTTAATTCACTCAATTCCAATTGGTGAATTAATGCATCCTGTTTTAGAAATAATTTTTGTACAATTTCATTGAACAAAATTACAAAAAAGTCGTGAAATATTCTTATAACTAGAAGGATCAAATGTGACAATTTCTGTTGCATTTGCGAATCAATTTTTTTGTGTATCATTTCTCAGTTGAATTTCAGCGAAAATTTTTTGCTGGTTGAGATCAGAAAAATGATCAATTTTTAATAGTTAGAAGGAATATCAATATTACAATTAGAATGAATGATTGGGAATTGGTAAATTGACATAAAAGAATAAACCAACCGAATTTCAATTGTGGAATTTTTAATTATTTTAGACAATAGGAACAATAAACCAATTGTATTTAATTGAAAATTTAGAATGCAAATAGACTGAAACATGCGCTTTACTTTATAATTATTGTGTCTGAATATAATGAAAAAACTACAAAGGGACAAATCAGAATCGTTACATTTGTTCGCCTATTGGTTTTATCAACAATTCGTGTACTTGAACATGGGGTGGTGTTGATAAAGCGTACATTACACCATTAGCTATATCTTCAGCATTTAACATCGGTATAACATCCATCAATTCGGTTGTGCCTTGTCTTTTATGATAATTACCGGTCATATCTGTACGAACTACTCCTGGGCTTACGCTCTACAAAATTTAATCAAAATAGTAAAAAATTGTATAGATTGATGAGTAAAATTACTGTGACTTTAATTTTGGATCCAATCCGGACTAAATCCAGGCGCAGAGTCTCCGTCAATGCTGTTACCGCATGTTTTGTAGCTGGATACACACTCAAAGCAGGACCATTTGGAATTTTATGTCCGGCAAAACTGTTAATATGGACAATATGACCATCTATATTGTGTTTTTGCATGATTTTTATTGCTTCCCGTGTGGCAATACACAAACCCAGAACGTTTGTATCGAACATATTGCGCCATTTTTCTGTTTCACCATCGATTAATTCAGTTTTATCAAGATATCCTGCATTGTTTACTAAAATACTAACTGGGCCAACATGTTCAGTCGTCCATTTGAAAGCGTTCAAAATATCTTGTTCGACTGTTATGTCGGTTTTAAAAGCGTGCAATTTTCCAGGTTTTCCCGATAATTTCTTTGCCAATTCTTGAACAAGCTCCGGCCGACGAGCTAACCCAACCACCTTTGTAAATTAGTGATTAATTTAGTTCTAAATTGTGAAAATGCAAGCAAGAATTACCTGAAGACCGGCTTCAACTAATTTTTCACATATAGAAGCGCCAATACCAACACTAGCACCGGTAACGACCGCAACTTTATTTGCCCAGCGTTCCATAATTATTTCAGTAGGATGATTATTAAATGAGCGATTAAAATATACTGAATTTGGAGATCAACGTTTGTCTTTATATAGGTGGCTCCATTTGTCATTAGTATTACATTTTTAGATAATAGATAGTAAATGTGCATTGCAATTAAAGATAAAGTAATCTACTAAAAATACAGGCAGCTAGTGAAAAAAAGCTTGGTTATTAACCGTGTGCACGAACTTCAACAATATTTTATTAATTTCTCGTATGAATTTAAGAAAAAATAAGCTCAGTCATCAATAGAAGCTTCTGTCAAAAGAGTAATACACTTTTTTTAATTTTCATTCAATAATTTTGCCAAATTTGAGCACTCTCGGAGCTCTAACTTAGAAACATCTTTCTGAACCACAGCCGAAGTAAATGTGAATCTTGATTTAAATTTGCCCATTGCTGGAGTATAAACTTTTCAAATTTTCAATTGTAATAAAAATAACATGGGACAATTATAAATTTTGCTTGTAATTATATTAGTTGATAATAACTTTAAATACACTTTTGATAGTTGATATCAGCTCTAAATATAGATTTGTTGAAACAAACATCCCACCTGAAACTATCCATAAACCAGTCGACTCATTTAGATTATTTGATAAAATTAAGTGCGACAAAATTTAGTTTATCATCATGCATCATGCGAAAAACAGTTTCAAACAAAACCGTTCAAAATTGTTTCATCAATGTTGAATTAAGGTGCTAGCAGACTTGTACATTTCAATGGCGCAACATTTTATTGTGCATTGTGCATTGCATGCTTTTTTCACACTGGACCACAAATAAGTCCAAAATTACGCCATTAATGAATTGGGCAACTTAAAAGTGTCAACAATATCTATAAAAGTTGTTAGACTTTTCACACATAATGCGCCACTTTTGTTATGAAAATGGAGCTGCAATTTTCAACTAAGGAGCTTAAAATGTATAATTATTCGTAGTTGTGTATATCCATATACAACAAGCACAGTAAATGTTGTGTTGTTTTATCGGTGAATTTGTAGATTATGTATTCAGATAGCGATGATGAGGTATCAGCTGCTTCTTGTTTGATGCTTTCATTGTTAATAAGAAAGCGACGTCAAAGAAAATTCCAAAATCACAGGAAAAGAAAAGTTTGGATGAAACAGTGGATTCAGAAACGCGATTGTTGCGGAGCAGTGGACAATTTATTAGAAGAATTAAGATTTGGCGATAAAGGATCTTATAACATTTTTTTGCGAATGTCCAAAACTGATTTTGATTACTTATTAGAAAAATTGACGCCATTAATAAGGAAAAAGGATTGGACACCTCTGACAAAGTGGCGGGCAACCCAATCTTGATAACACCAACCTGATAGTTCTTTTTTGAATTGCGCCATTTTCGCTCTTTTGACCATTCACATTAAACAATTTTTAAAATGCACACAATTCTGAAAAATTGCGGGACATTGAGAAAGTTGCACAATTTTTGACCTTGAATAGTGGTTCGCACATTGTAAAGCCTGAGTTGCGCACTTTTCAAGTTGCGCAATACGAAAAATGTACAAGTCTGAATGTACAAAACTTGTATTTTTGACGTTATTGAAACCTCTCATAGGCGCTATTGCTTTTTTAGCAGTTATTAAGATCATCGTAATTCTAAAATAATGTCGAATAAATTATGTATCATATTTTTCACTAAAATCGGTTCAATTTTATGACTCTTGAAACGTTCAAAATTAAGTCCTCATTCTCAAATCATAATTTGATTAAATTTTGATATTTTTCAACAATATTACACGCGCTACAATAAACCTTGTAAAAGCTAATGACAAGTTATGGAGACCTCGACTTTGACCGGATTAATTGACTCTAATAAAAACAAAATTTCAAGGATATACAACGATTACGAAATAATTAGTGATCCCAAATAAACCGGTTGTTTTAATAAATTACTAAATTAATTTATAAACAAATTTATGAATGGAAATACAACAAAATTAAAAACAATTAATTCTTTTTTAATTTTTTCTCCTTACGTACCGTACAATATACTCTTAGTAATATTACAAAACCTAGAACTACTGATAAAATTACAGTTGTTGTCAGTATCACAATGTCGATTAAATAATATTTGTACCAAGGTAAATCTAAACCGGTAACACGTAAGTGTTGTGCCCCATTATTTCGTATTACAAATTCAATCCAATAAATTGCCGTCTGTAGAGGTTTATTAGGACGATCATGGAAGAGTTTCGAGCGCAATTTAGCATTCTTTCGATATCTAAAACAAGAATAAATCAGTATTTTTACAAAAATTTTAACAATGAACCAACTTTGGATTATCTAACAATTCACGAATTGTACTCTCTAATTTTTCTTCTTGTAATTCTCGATAAGGCACCATTAACCCAAAACCACCATTAATGGCCAAACGAGCATTCATTTTTTGATCACCAAAGATTGGAATTGCCAAAATTGGTACACCATGATAGATTGTTTCCGCTGTACTCAAAAAACCACCATGTGTTATAAACAAACGTATATTAGGATGTGCTAAAACCTCCTGTTGTGGTATCCACTGCATTATTTTAACATTACTCGGTTTATTTTCCAAATTATCATCTTCCCATTTGAATAGAATTTTCTGTTTTAGACGTCTAAACACCGAAATTATTGCATCACGTTTGGGTTGCGGTAAATTTGTACTTTTCAGATTTGATCCCATACTGAAATAGATAATACCATCTGGGGCATCGTCTAGAAAGTCCTGAAGATCTTTGGGGAGTTGTTTCGAGGTTTGGACATGAAATCCCCCAATATCGATCATGTTCGGTACGTAAGGGACCGGTTGATTTATACTTGGATGCGAGTTTAATAGAATTATCGAAGCATTATAAAGGACATCTTCTAAATCAATATTTGGTGAAATGTATTTTTTAATTAATGCATCCTGTTTCGGCCACGTAGAGTAATTGTGTACGATTTTATTGAATAAAACCACTAAACTATTGTGGAGTCTTTCTAAAATATTCATATTACTGGAATAATCAAGTCGAATACAAGGAATGTATGATGTTGGGGCAGAATTTCCGACTAGTGGATTAATCCAGAAATTTGCTCCAACCGTGCTCAAAACAATTAAATGAGCATTAAAATGTTTGGCTAAAGCTTTATGAGCATCGTTGACGAATTGTTCGACAATAACCACATCGAATTTCTCATTGGATTTGATAAGATCTTGAAAATTTTGATGTTGCAATGCCAATTCAGTCAGAAAATGACCGTAATTGTTCATAAATAAAACATCCAAAAACGAATTCACGTCTTCTTTTTCGAAGAGATTTCCAGTTCCAAATTTTTCTAAAATTCAACTTTAGTAACGAATTTTTTTGATAATACACAAATAAAAATACCGCGAAATGTTTCATAAGATCTATTGAGAACAATTTGGCGATAATTTCCATTTTTTGGTAGATTGTCGTCGTTGAAACACGAAATAATTGTAGCATCATGACCACTTTCGGCTACACGGCGCATTAGAGCACTGCCAAGATTGAAATGACTGCGAATTGGGGCGTGGAAGACGCCTAGAATTTTTGCACATTGTCCATTTGAAATTAACCACAGCAGTAAAAACAAATAAAACATTTGGGTAATGAATAAGATTTGATTTATTGAGTTGTTAATAGAAAATGGAAGATCGACTAACACTAGAAAGAATTGATAAAAACTGAGGCCCTGAGGCTAATTACAATCAACATCTTTATCATAATGGAAAACTGGTTAGTGGGAACTCAAACATTCAATGTTAATTTGGCTAATTTGCAGATTTTTGATAGTTTATTTAAAAATGAAGAAAAATGAACTAATGGTATGCTGCAATTTTGCAGTTTTCTGTTAACTGAGATGCTAAAAATTTCAAAGAGTAAACAATAAAATTCGAATGGAAATATTTCACAACACTTTTTAAATTTGATCAGATTAAAAACCACCGATTATCTTCAAGGATTTACAATAATGATGGTTATTTTTTTATATCAATGGACGAGTCTAGAATTATTGAGCAATTATTAAAAATCCTCTTTTGTGTGAGATTTTCTCGGTGACAACCTTGATTAAGTTTAAATTGTGGAAATTTTAATAATTTACACGAAATGAACATCAAAATAGAAACGTTATAAGTATTACTTGAATCGAATATGATTCATTTGCGGTCTTTAATCACGGACGATGACCTGTTCGTTCATTTGTTGAATTTAATTGAGATAATTCCAAAAATTTAGCACTTTATAAAGAGAGAATTGTTTGTTTCCCATAAACAAATATTTACTGATAACACATGATTGATAAGGTTTATAGAATGATTTACATACATCTGATATTAAATCAATACATAATTAATTTTTATTTTGGAATACTACAATGATCGATTTACATTAACTCAACAATATTTGACTATTTGTCAACACAGTGGACACAAGAATATAAGTGTATCGTCAAAAATAGACGTAGAAATATTACATCGCAAAATATTGTGTAATAGTAGAGAGGGAAGTACCGGATGATTGTTATATTGGAATTTGGCCAAGATTCGCCCATTCGCGAAATACAATCAAACAAGTCTACTCTTCTAGGCGTAGTTTTAACGGAAAGACTCTCAATAAAATGATAGTGATTAGTTTATTTTTGTTGATTTTCAGTTCGGTTGAAAGTGCGAAAATCCTATTAGTTTTCTCGGTACCGTCCAACAGTCATTACATTTTAGGAAATGCTCTAGCACGTGGTCTAGCCGAACGAGGCCACGATGTCACAATGATCAGTCCGTATGTCGAGAAAAATCCCCCGAAAAACGGTACTTATCGTGATGTAGTTCTTACCGGACTGATCAACGATACTGAGAGTAAGTTTATTAAAAAAAAATATTCATTAATTCCAATTTCGAAATTTATTAGAAAAACAAAACGGCCAAAATTTATTCAATTGGGCTACATCGAATGCTTTTATAACAGCTACATTGACAACGGTAATGATGCCAGAGTTGAATGTTCGTTTCTTCGAACATCCCAATGTACAGAAATTGCTGAAAACTAACGAGAAATTTGATGTTGTGATCGTGGAACAATTCTTTAACGACGGATTGAAAGTTTTAGCGCCGTATTTTGATGCTCCTCTGATACTTTTCAGTACTGTAACGGCCAATAATTGGATGAATCCATTAGTTGGAAATCCATCACCAACTTCATACGTACCTGAATTACTTTTAAGTTACTCTAGTCACATGACATTTAGGCAAAGATTAACAAATGCGTTATTCACACTCTATACTCAGAGTCTCTACCATTTATATCTTTATCCAAGTGAAAATCGTCGCGTTAAAAAATATCTAACTGAAGACATCGATTTCTATCAAGTTCTCTACAATTCATCGATATGCCTTTTAAACTCCCATCCGAGTATAAATGAACCAATTCCGCATGTACCGAACATGATCGATATTGGCGGATTTCATGTGAAACCACCGAAAAAACTACCAGAAGATTTACAAAAATTCCTCGACAATGCCAAAGATGGTGTCATCTATTTCAGCATGGGTTCGAATCTACAAGGTGCCGATTTACCAGCTGAAAAGCGCGATATGATCCTGAAAATTTTCTCGAAATTAAAACAGAAAATTATATGGAAATTCGAAGATGATAATCTACCCGGAAAACCCGATAATCTTAAAATCGGAAAGTGGTTTCCACAACAAGATATCCTTGGTAAATATTCTAATGTATTATTCCGGATCGATATTTATTCAACTCTATTACAGCTCATAAAAATGTAAAATTATTCATAACACATGGTGGTTTGTTGAGTTTAATCGAAACTGTCTATCATGGTGTACCAATTTTGGCCATACCCATTTTCGGTGATCAAAAAATGAATGCTAAAGTATCCGTTGATATCGGCATTGGCTTGATGTTGGCTTATGAAGACCTAAATGAGAAGAATTTTGAGGAAAAACTACAAGAAATTCTAAACAATCACAAATATACGGAAGCGGTCAAGAATCGAGCTCGGATCTATCATGATCGTGAAAATAAACCACTGGATACGGCTTTATTTTGGATTGAATATATTATCAGGCATCGGGGTGCTACTCATTTGCGAGTAGCAGGCCTAGATTTGCCGTGGTATAAATATTTTCTTTTAGATATTATTGGATTTCTTGCAGTATTATTCAGTTTAGTTGCATATATCGGGGCTGTTATTTTCAAACGAATTTGTAGTAAATTTTGCAAGCGCCAAAATGTTGACAATAAGGCGAAACTGAAGAAAAATTAGTTGAATTTCTACAATAAATACCGTAAAAATTTTCTTCTATTTATTTTTTATACATTCGAAAATACAATAAGAATTGTAAATATTGAATTTCGCACCTTTTAAACAAGTACTTAGGTTAGTCACCTTGTATTCTTATTTATGTGTTCTAACACGATTTTTACAATAATTTAAAGTGGTAAGTTATTAGAACAGAATTCCTTTTTATATTTTAGCGGTTTTACATCAAAATTAGTTATTTTATTTAAATAAATGATGGACGATTATTGATTTTGGCGATAAAGTAACTTCTCTGTCGTTCAATTACTTTTATTAAAGCCATTTACGAATTGGCGCCTTAAAAACCTCAATAAATATGATCGAAATTGAAATTTTAAGGTTACAATCTGGTTATACAGATTCACCAACTCTTTTCCGAATGGCGCGTAATTCAAAATTTGTAAGTTGGTGAAGACCAATTGGTTAAAATCGCGCACTAATCCCTAATAGAAGGCTCAAAAAATTGTAAAACAAGTAGTTGTATTGCTCAACTGAATGATTTATTCGTTATTTTGTAGTACATATTAGGAGGGTCTAGCCATTTGAGAAGCTATTTTTAAATACTGATAATTTTATAGTTTTTTTTTTTAACATCTATATCGTATATGTTCGAGACAAATATTTCCATGTCATCAATATCATCGATTATTAACAATAATTAACAGAATAATTCGAGTGGAATTTGCCGAAATAAAGCAACAATTTGCCGGTAAAATTGGTGAAGATTCGAAGCAATTATTATCCAAATTGGAGAGAACACGACAATATTTCTACCGAACATACATTTTTTTGTATACATAACAATTTAATATTTTCTATAGGAGAGGAATGATCTAAAAAATTCGTAAAATACTCGATATTTCGTATAAAACGAACCGACATTTAAAATAATCGAATTCGATTATTTTACGAACAAAGTTCCAGCTAAGATGATGAGGAGTGTTAATGGTCTCGAGGCTTGACGTAATTATTGTACACACTTCTTATTATTAATTAATTTTTTTCAAAACCCAGTCATGTAGGAAAGTATAAATTCTATATGATATGTGCATACAACATCTTGCATACGCCTTATTAATAATTAATAATAATTAATAGTAATAATTAATAATAATCAATAATAAACTTTATCTTTCCGATTGAAATTTTCAGTAATAATCGAGAATTTATTCGAAGATAGAAACAATTCCAATTTGTTTTATTTCAGTCGTGTTGTCACGATACGACAACCGATATGAATAAATATTTTGAACCAATATCCGTCTATTATTACTGAAAATTCGAATAGCAAATACACATTTTTATAGCCAAGTGCGTCAATATAACATTTCTAATATAATTAAAATTCAACTACTTGACTCTAAAATTGACCGAACTCAAAATTGACTAGAGTATATCTCCCCACAGCACACGTATCTCTCTCGCTTTTTCTATTTTAAATAGAGTATGCTTTTGATAGCCACATTTACTACTTAGGCAATCCAGAGGATAAAAAAGACAGTCCTGGATCAGTACTAATTGTCGTTTTTTTCATCGTTAATCTGACTAAAATGTGTGCATTTACATCAAAACCTACATTTGAATTGCAACCAGCTCGAAAATCAATAAAAATAGAATAATAGAATTTCGATACGGGGAAATTCTGAAATAAACGTAAAAACACCGAAATCGTTCCCTTTATATGTTTCTGTTTAGAAAAGCTGAAATTTTAAAAAAGCCTGATTCATATTGGAAGATTCTCTAAAGGGAACATTCATTTTTAATTCTAGACTGTTTAAACGTTTACTCTAATAAATTTGTAGAGTATTAGAATAAAGTTTAATACAACCGGATTTCAACAATACGCAAAATTATCAATTTAATTAAAGGAAAACTAACAATTTGCAGATAGTTATATACACTTTCAATACAATGAATGTTATGAATTAGAAAAGATTACAACGATTGAAATTCAAATTCTTAATTCATTGTTAACAATTCCTATTTCAACCGCTATAAAAATCGTATAAATTTATTAATGATTTAATGATGTTGACCCATTCACACTCATGTGTGGAATGATACAATTAATCATTGAATTCTATCAATAATGTAAAAATTTCCGTCTGTTTCTCTCGTTTTTTTTTTCAAATATAAGAAAAGACTAGATGGAAAATCTGCCCTAATTCCTAAACGATTTATGGCAGTGATTTGTTTTATTTTACTCATTTTCTTATTATTATTATTGAATTTGTGCAATTTATTATTAGAAATAATGGGAATTAAATCGAGAACAAAATTCGTTTAAAAACTAATTGATAAAGTGATTATCACACTTTTAAATTAATTACTTTTCTTAACAGAATTGTGCAACACGCAACAACCAATTTATACTGATTTCATCTAAATTCACCCATTTAGATTTAGTTTTGCTATTTCTTTACAATTAATAAATATTTGTTGACCTACTAAATGACTAAAATTTCATATTTATATTTATATAATATTTATGTATCAATATGTATAATTTTAAATATCAGTTAACAATGATCCTAATAATTAGTTTGATTCTAATAAGCGAATACACGTATTTTGTTATGATTATTAATAATATTAATTATTGTTATTGGTGATTATTGTTGATTTTATAACTAATTCTTTCCACTTTCTCTTAATTGGTGTGTGAAAAAATGGTAAAATTACATCGATAATGTGTGATTTTTACCCTACAATTTGTCTTTTGCATGGCGCTGCCACCGTTATTAATTACTTATGATTTAATTTTGTTTGTTTGTAGAAATTGTGCCCAAACCGTTGGTTTCTATTAAATTCAGTCGCTTTGTTCACCGTCACCCTCTACATCCTTCTCACCAACCTCCCTAGTGTTACTGTCCTCGGTTTCTATACTACTTGTTGGGGTTGGTGTATCTTCGATATTCAACAAACCTGGACTTTGTGATGGTAAATTTGGACTAATTTCGTAACTACCACCAGATTTTGTTGTTGTTGGTACTGTTGTTGTAGTTGTTGTTGTTGAAGTTGTTAAATAGCTCGATTTCTCAGAATATTTACTGTTAATTGTGTTGAATTTAGTATCGCTAGTTGCGAAAATTTGTTCGTTATTGTAATTAGATTTCGAACATAACGTTGAATATTTCGAAATTTCTGTTGCGTAATTATCAAAAAATGATTTTGTTGTTGATTCTTTTAAATTCAAACCGAATTTCTCAGTATAACTCATCTCATTCGGCGTATAATTCATGTAAGCCCCGGTTAAAAATGGATTCGTACTAGCATAAGTTGTCGGCTGTGTATAACTCATCCCGTACATATTATTGGCTGTTGTATTAATATTCGAGATTGTATTTTGTAGTCCAGTTAAAGTGGAAAAACTCGGCGTTGTAGTTCCAAGTGTCACATTCAGGCCAGCTGAAGTGGCTTGCATTGCCGGCGAACTGGATCTTGTTGTTGTTGCTAAAATTGATGGTGATGCCCGACTTAAACTAGATATCGATGGCGAATTTCTTGGACCACCTGGTGAATTAATTGATGTTGTTGTTGGTGAATTACGTATACCTGGTGAACTGATTGCCACAGATGGTGAACTACGTAAAATAGAAGTTGTTGTCGTTGTTGTAGTTGTAATTATTGTTGTAGATTGGGGAGAAGAACGTATGGCTGGTGAACTGACACGGCTGGGCAGGCAGTGTTTAACCGAATCGGAACCTGATTGTGAATCACTACTACTGCTTGGTGAACCTGGTGATGAGACTATCACTTGGCGTGGTCTGAGACCGGGAGTTGCTGCTTGTGGGCCTACTCGCGGAGAGAGCGGACGGTAAGGACCTTTGCTTGCTGATGATTGGCCCTAAAATTATTTGATTTATATCACCAATTTATATACAAATGTATATAAAACATTTCAGATTACTAGTATCGGGAGTGATGGGCCCGGCGGCAGTGGGCCTCGTGGGCCCGAGACTACTGAGCGAGGAGGAGGAGGAAACGGAGCCGCTGAGAGCCGAGACGGCTCGCGAGCCTGGGCCTGAAGTCCCGGAGGACACACACTGCGACTGTCTCCACGCGGCCCGGGTGGCCTGCCGCGCCGACCTGTCTGGAAAGGACCCCTCTAAATACCATCGACACCCCAATACATCAACCCTAAATACTATGTGTTTTCTAATCTAATACACTATCACGGCAAGAATTTACAGTGCAAATCGTACAAACAATAAAATTTAAAACAACTGTGAACTATACATTACCTGAGTGATGTTTTGGTGTAGGCCATATTTGCAACAGATACTTTAATACATTGATTGGTTGCTGGTAATCTAGTTCAAGATTTTTTGTAGTCGCTGTAGGCGTTAGAGTATCACTTGAATGTAACATAAGTGGTGGTGCAAGTGCTGTTGCCAAGTTTTGAGCAGACATTTTATTTCTATCGGATGCAGACACGACTAAGGCTAAATGGTCCATAAGAAAGATCAAAGTAGCCTATAAAACATGAAAATAAAACACTTGAATTACAAGTACCTACTTCTTAAAAAAAAAAGCACAAAAATCTCAATGACGACAACCTTACCCTGTTGATACGTGGTAAACAATCAAGAATGGAGAACATAAGCTTAGCATTGCCTTCTGGATCATCTGGAAGACACACACCAAGTGCATCAACCATCATTTGGTACAGGCATTTGGTGAATAACGGTTCTGGAAGTTCTCTTAAATAATCTTTCAATACACCAGTTATAACATTAATATCGGGAACATTATCTGGACTCAAATCTACTGATCGACTATTACGTTCAAAGGCCTCGCGTAGGACACGTTTCTTTGTTGCTGAACCACAAAGACGATATAAACCAATAATATCTAAACCTCTACGTTCAACTTCTTCAACACATCTCTTTATTATAATTGGTATATATTGGGTACTAGTAACTAAACCGGTTGCAACACCTCCGGGAACACCACCGGTTTTATTCTCACGATTCACTACCGTTTCTAAATCAACACCAAACAATGGTGTCGTTCTGGATAATGTTAATGTAGATGCAACTTTTCTTCTATATAAAGTATGCGAATCTGTATGCCGTAATCTTAAATAGAGTGTCCCTGTAACAATCTGTGTAAGTAAACACAAATAAGACCTATGTAAATATTCACCTCGGGGCTCAATCTTGAGTGCTAGTTGATGTAAAGGTCCAGACTTTAATAATGTTGGCAAATAAACCGAACCTTTATAACATAATTTATGTCTATATTGAGGATCCCATGAGTATATTAATAAGTCCAATTCTCTGTTATTAACTAAATCGAGTTCGAAACTTTCATCCCAATCGAAGACTAAATCTCCTGTTCTTACCTGAATACCAAACAAAATCCACCAGTAAATCTATTAATAATTATCAAAATAATAATAAACTTACCACAGTTCTAGCTTTATGTACTCTATCACATTCTAATACACAATACAAATCCCTTAATCCTGTTGATCCTAATGGAAACAATTTATAAGCGATTGAAAAAATAAAAATTATTGAAATTCTAACCGGTTATACTAGGAGAACCACCACTTGGTGTTACTGGAGTTGTAGCTGTAGAAGTTCCCGTGGAAGCCCTTAATCCCCGCCCAGCTAATAAATGGACCCATAACATTCCACTAACTGGCTCATCACTAACTGAAGTTAAAGCACTACCGGGACCAGTAAGAGACGGCAAACCGGTCATTGATGTCCCCGAACCAGGTAATCCCGGCTTATCAATTTTATACTTGAGGAATTCTAAATTTATTTATAATAAATTTGTATTTGAATATACGAATTTGTTTGAAAATTACCGGCTGGATTGATATCCAACTGTCGATGGCCTCTTGGTAGTGTTCCACTGGGTGTTGGGACTGGACTTGGAGCAGCACCCGAACGGACAGTATCCAAATCGAGCAGTTGTCGCATACGACGCATAGACGGCGATCGTGTTGAACTTAAAGCTGTAAATTACACCATAAATAATAAATAGAAAGGATTCTTTTCAAAATCGGACATCTTACGTGAAGATGAGGTAATGTGTTGCGTTGATAATGATCGAGCAGGAGCGGAAGAATGTTGTGATCGTGTAAAATGTCTATCTAATGTCGATGTCGTACCTGGTCGTCCATACGAACTATAATAACCACCCTCGATCTAATAGAAAATTAATAAAGCCCAAAAGAAATAAAATAATGAATGGGTTTATAGCGAAAGAAAATTTACATTTTTCAAAGCATCGTGGATATTTTCAGCACTGTAGGTGAATCTGGCTGCCCTTTGTTGATTTAATACATCCCTGGATGCTCGGATTTGTTCATAAATAGCCGATGTTGATGGTGTCCGACTCAGCCACTGTCTGTACTCATCTGAAGTGAATACACTAGGTGACGAGGGTATCCGCCCTTTGTTATGAAAATGAAACGTGTAGAAAGAAGCAGTACGGTGATTATGTTGAAAGTTGTGCAAAATGATTGGTTTTTTTAGTGGAAATGTGCTTCGGATTCGCTAAACTAATTACAAATGTGCAACATTTAAAAAAGAGACTTGAAATTCTGAATTATTTAGTAATAGTTTGTTGATTTGAATGTATTCATGATGTGTAGAAATAGTGCACTTCAATTTAGCATCACTAAATGACAGTTTGTTTGGTGTGTGATTTAATGAGATCGGTTTAATTGTTGATTGTCTATTGTTGGTTTAGTTAAATTGGTGATGAACGTTTAATGCGTGTAATTGGCACTTTTTCCTAACAATAAACACACATAAATTAAAATACATGATAGTGTAAGTGCCTTTTCCATAAATGTCTGTGAATGTTGTTCATGTATTTTCATGAAATAAAACCTTCTTACCCCTGTCTCTTCGTATCGATGGCATTTCAGGTGCCGAAAGAGCTCCATCGGATTCATCTTGTATTAAATTCGAAACATTCCTATCTACAAACCGTTTACTCATACCTAATCTGAAATTGAATATCAAAATTTATTAAAGGCGCTAATAGAGAATCTAATAAAGATCACCTTGCGGATCCTCTAGAATCTCGAGGTAATGAATTGAATTTTGTCCCAATATCTGTAGATGTGAGCGAATTTTGCCGGCCCAATGTGGGAATAGTACTGTGCGGTACCGGTTGATTACGACTGAATGAAATGTAAATGGATAAATCAAGGGAATTTTCTAATAATTCTTGGTACCTGTAGTAGTAATAGCTACTTCTTGGACCAGTTGTGGCTTCTGTATCGCTAGAATAATCCAAATTTGGTCGACTTCTTCGCGCTAATGTACCACCGGCTGCATATTGGGATGGTGGCCCATATTTATCTCTGCTTAATTGGGCAGCAACAGCTGCTTGATCCACATACCGTTGATTATACCTGCTAAGTGTTGATCCAGATTTCAGACTGGATCTTAATAAACTGTGCCTTCCAGCTTGTGTAATACTGGTATAATCTGAATATTCCGTATGGGGTAAGTGCTGATCGGATCCGGAACGGGGCATGATACGACGGGTACCCGTTCCGGTGTGCTGAACGTAATAATGTGATGAAGGACTTTGTTGAGATGATAATCTAGAATGATGAGACGGGGGGTAATTAAAGCCAAAGCACACATTTAGCTGGACATGCAGCAATGATGTTGCGTTTTTTTATGATAAAACAGAAATACCTTGAAGGCAAAGGTTGTGCTCCAGCAGACATTCTTCTGCCTGGCAAAGCAAATGAATGCACTTTTTCGGCTAAACTTTCTAATGTATTTGGATAATTCCGTTCGTATGGTTGGAAATGTTGCATACTCGATTTCGGTTGTTCGGTAATTACAGGTGGTGGTGGTTGATAGCCCCATGAGCTTGAATCAGGCGGTCGCGAATTATAATATAAATCCAATCCATTACTATCTTGAGCTGTATGCCGGGAATCCATTGTTGGTAAACCGAGCCCTAAACGGGAACGAGATTCGCTCATCTCCCGACCATCCCCTGTATGTCTTTGGCGCATCGGATCCCTTTAATTAATTTTTTAGATAACAACAATAAATCATCTATAATAACCGGGAGGTTTTTCTATTTTTATTCTTAAAAAAAGAGAATTCATAATATTATCACGAACTTCCGGAAAGTTTAAATTTGGCTATTTTAAAATTCACAACTATATGTAAATGTGATTATTATTGACTTTAAATTACCTGTGTTGGCCGAGATCGGTTTCATCGGTTTCATCTTCACGTAAATCCCGTTTTATCACAACAACAGGCGGGGGTTTATGTTCGGATCGGGGCTGTACGCTTGGTGAACTCTGACCACCTTTACTACATTTTCGTTGCCTAGTTGCCAATACCAATCGTCTAGGTATTGACATTATAATAACAACATCGTCTAAGCTCATCCGTGTTACGTCCACTAAATTTACAGCTAGAATTTCATCACCAACCTGCCAAAAAACAATGCAATTATCAAAAAACGAATCGAATTCCTAATGAATATTGGTACCACAGACGATAGGGTATTATTTTATTGTACAGAAAAGAAACTTTGACAGAAATTTGATACACCCAATTAACATCATTAAATGTTGTCGTGCTCGAATGACAATCAGTAAAGCTTATTGTCGCACCTTTATTGCGAAATTCTAGACGGAAATTCGGTAAATACAAATGAAAACAGATGAACAATCAACAAATCTATCAGATTCATTCATTCGTCCGTTCCTGTATTGGCGTGTCTGTATATTGAACCGTAATTCTCTCAGGTAATCTTGTCGGGACTGTGAAATTACTTCGCTGCCAATTAAAACTTGTCTAAACTGACAATAGATTGTCTTTAAAAAAAAACCTTTCAATCTTCATGTTGAAGGAAATTCGATACTCGATTTCAACAAAAACACTTTTCATCTCAAATAGGTCAATTCTAACGAGTAAATCTCAACAATAACGACCGATTAAAGAACAGAATGGGACAATATCGTCACGCTCAGAACAATATAAACGGTTCCACTAGGAATAATAAATATGTTTTTAGAAAAAGAGTACCTGGAGTACTTAAATTCAAGAGTTTAGTAAAACTAGAACAGTCCCAATTGGTTTATACGACAAATAAACAGATAAATACAATGTTAGATGTAAAGTTTCTAGAAAGCAGACTGGAAATAATAGGGTTTTGTCCGGGTTTTTTTCTATTAGAAACTTCAAGTTAAATTAATTGAATAGCATGTAGTTTTGCACTGGATTTTTTAAAATTTAAAACAGTTTTTCTATGCTATTATTAAAGTTTTACCTTCAGGCATCCGCTGTTGTAGACGGCCGATTCCAGAGCTATTCTCGATATGAATACACCATCATTTCTATCAATGCCATTACCTTCACGTATATATAAACCTAAAGTTTGACCAGGTCGTTTGACAATTTCAACAAATTGAACTGTGTGTTTTGCATCCTGCATGGCCAGAAAACGTTTAGCAGCATCACTGGCTGACCGTCCTAAATGTCGGGAATCTAATATACGAACTATCATCTCCCCCAGTCGTTCCACATGCTAGACAAGAACAAGAAAAAAACGTTATAAAATAACAGCAAATTTACAATTTCATGCATCAGTTGTAAAGTCTTTGAAATTTAATTGAAAACTAGCAAGAAATTGTGGAAGAATTTTATTAAACTTTAGAAATCATAAATAAAGTAAATATTAATAAATATTCAACGTAATTTCGCATTAAAATTTCTGAATCTAATTGCCGTTGGGCTTACCTCCAAGGCGGCCGCTGTCGATGCATCGTGGTCGTTTTCTACAGCTTCTATCTGCTTGAAAATGTCACTACTGATGCCTGAAACCTGCAAAAATAACCATTGATAAGTTTCTTTTATTAGTATTGTCTTTGTTCAGCTAATTTATAATGTAATCAGTAATCAAGTTTCGTTCTAAAGGAAACTTTTCTATGCTGAATAAAGTTGAAGTTTTCTTGAAACTAAAAAAGTATACACTTGTCGGTTTTGTTGTTTGGACTCATTAAATTCATTTTATTTGAATAGAATCTTTTTCAATAAAACATACGGTTAATTAATAATGATAATGGAATTTCAAAGATAAGCAATTAGATTTATTCAAAGTGGTTACAGTGATCTTCAAATAGTTTGTGTTAATTTCTTAAGCAAGATTTATGGATGACAACTGTGATTTAATGGAGCCTCCATCACTCTTGTATTATTTCGTATTGTTCTCGATAAATGTAAGATTTTCACAATTCTACTTCTCTATTTTCCTTGCATTAAAACTGAACAATAGATTTAATATTTTCAACTATATGTGTACATACATTTCCATATAGAATCTTGATTGTTACAACGACGACAAGGCTTTTAAACTGGGTAGTTTTATTACAAAAACACGACAATAGACATGCCGTTTCATACTAGTGAAGATCAATTTTGTCAACATCATTTTATGTTATTATAGTTGAATTCCTCTACACTATTGCTCGTATACAAACATGACAGGCAATAAGTCATTTAAATCACGACAATATTGTTATCATACAAATTTACCTATTGATTATAGAGCAAATGATTAAATACTCCTGCTAGTAATTGAAGATATGTCAAATTTATTGTAACGTAATTGCTTTAATTTATGAATAATTCAATACACTTAAATAAGTTGCCCAAAATTTGAATTGTTAAAACAACTACTCAATCGAAAATTTCCCATTACTCATGCTTGGAACAATCGAATTTTCCAATTTTTGAGTTATACCTTTAATCAAAAGTACTAGAGATTCAGATAAACCACAACGTTTACGATTATTTCCCCAGTGTTCTTACTTTTTATTCTTTCTTTTAAAAACACAACAAATCGATAAATATATGGAATGATTGAAAATTATGTAGCAATAAAACAACGTTCCTGATATCATCGAATTATTTTTGTATTTGTTGTAAGAACGTTTGAGCCTTCGATTTCAAATCTGACAAGTTGTTAAGAGAAAAATCAAATTTCGGCCGAATTTACAAAAGTTTTGCCTTTATTCAAGACACACTTTTATCGACGTAAAGTTCGAAGATTTGCTCAAGAAGATGAGTTTGAAACAGTTATAGCAGCATAAGAAAGTTCAATATTTTATTTGTGATTAAAATTATCGATATTGTACGATAATAATGTTAATAATATTTGGAAATTGAACGAATCTTCCCCCTTTATTTATATTTTCTATAGTTCCTTTCAATTTCCAATACAAACGAAACCATAAAAGAATTAAGAACAAGTATAATTATATACATTAAATATACATTAGACGACAATTTATTCTATCGATTTCACGTTTTGGGTCACCCCTAAATTCTCATATTTCATCCCCATCATTGTTATTGTTACTATTGCCAATTGCATTACCGGAATTCCCTCGATACCGATTAATATTTTAACCTCTTCATCTTGTATTTTTCATAAAATTAACGACAAAATAGCTTGCAATTAACGTTGATAGGGGAGAGAATATGATCGAAATCAGATACAAAAAAAATGATTGATGGATCGATCTATCCTCACCTTTCTGAAATCTCCCTGAATAACCATGGGTGGTGGATGGTTGGCTCTATTGTTGGGGGCAGGGGGTGCCCGCAATGGGGAGGCTGTGAGATCCAAAGCCTCTCGCCCATTATCCTGGAACAAAACCCAAATTAATTATTGTTGTCGATAATTTCAACTAGTTAATTGTGATAAATAATGATTTTATTAAATTCGTAGGCCAAATACAATTACAATGTCTGTTTTATAATTAGATTATAATAAATAAGTAAATAAATAAATGAACAAATAAATAAATAAAAACAAATTGTTAGGTTGTGGTAAAAAACATGTCATGTCATGAACAAATAAATAAATAAAAACAAATTGTTAGGTTGTGGTAAAAAACATGTCATGTCCAGAGACTGATGAATTTACAATTTGAAAGAGTTCGATGTAATTAAATTTCTATATTTTCTAAATTAAACGGCATTGTTCTCCCATACAGAATTTCCAATCTTTTGAAAAATAATTACACAAATTGCTTATTGATCTTGAAACCATTAATCAGCATATTCGTTATAGCAAAAAAGGGTGAAAACCCCTTTACGATGACGGTCTGATATTTGTAAGGAACGGTAGGTACGTACGTCCAGGTAAATCATGAATTAAACATTACTGATTTGTGATTCATCAAAGCAAAAGAAAAATAATGTACCGAATGAATGTCTAATTTAGCAAGAATTGGTTCATTGTACGTATTTTACAGGCTAATTGCATTTTAATGGACGTGAATTAGTGTTTAATAAACTTGTTGATTGTGTATTTATAAGAATTATTTTCAACAATCTACCATTAAAGATTGTTGTTAATTTTCAATAATTATTCAAGAATGTCTTGTTGAATTAAAACCATGAAAAGGTAGAGGGTTCGATTCGGTTGCGTGTCGTTTCCTCAAACTTAAATAATGGCCTGTCAAAGTTCTATAATACAAGGTAATAAATATTTTTCCGTTTCAAGATTCCAACTTAACAACGATCATTTAGTTAAGAAATAAACGAGTAAAATCAAAATAAAACGTGAAATAAAATAAATCTGATTTTGATCAAGTCAATTAAATTAAAACTACCCCCTCCGGTCGTGTTCCTGTCAAGACATCCGGCATCCCAACTAACCAACTAGTTGGATGGAAAAAATGTAGCCCCCATAGTACAGCACAAAACCGGCACCGGCCCATTTTATTTCAATTTGTCTTTTTTTCGCAATCTATTCTCTTTTTTTTAATAATTTTTAAGTAGAATTCTCTTAAATTGTACGCGAATCCATTTGATTTTTAATCAAATAATTTCACCAATAATTTTTGATTTACCTTTCTTGTAAAAAAGCAGCCCTTGCCATTTTTATCGCACATTAACTAAATCAACGTACTCTCGTATAACCACCAACTTGATTTCGCCTGCCTTGTTATTGATCTTCACCCCCTCGTCGACGTTGTGACGTCATTTTACTAGTAAAGTTTCGCGCGCGCATCCACCATAGTTGTATTGGATTGGTGGTTGTAACGATTCCCGCCAAAAATTTCTAGTATCAATTCATTATCAATTTTACGGGGATGTGTAGAAAGTTGTAGGCATGCGATTTTCTTGATGAATTCCATACTAATAATATCGAATTGATCGAATTTTGTGTAATGGGAATTTCTGAAAGATGTCTCAATATGAAAGATGACTTCAATTACAGTTTTCAGGCGGTTTATTTAACACTTGACGAGTTTCCAGTCGGTTAGTAAAGGGATAAAAGTTTGTCATTCCTGAAAGAGGCTTGTACTCTAAAGCTATGCAATGTAACTCAAAACATCTACGAATTTTAAAATTACCACAAATATTTTTAGAAAATAACTTTTTAAAGGACGTCTTTTTAATACCAATTTTTTAACAATCTAGTTCAATTCTCGCTGCCTGCCCTTCACAGTAAAATAGACAAAAACACAACGATTTGCTATAAAGCTCTGTCGTATTAAATTTTTCCCATCCGTTCTATATACATTGAAAAGCTCTCTCTCCCAACAATACTACAATTGTTCTTACAATAGCCATAACTGGCGGCAACTCATATAATATTTTATTGAGTCACACACAATTAGGATCTCCAGCGGAAAGAGCAAATAATTGCTAGTAAAACCGTTGCCAACGATTGTGTTTTTGTGTCTATAACGAAAATGGGGTGGCACATTCAAACAACCCCAAAACTGGCTTAGCTCTTTGCACGAGATCTTGCCGCCACCACCACTATTACTATTGCCTTTGGTCGTTTATCTTTTGGTTTTATTTTTGTGAAAAGTTTATTCCATCTACTCCTTCCAATTGTATATCTATCTCTGTCTTACATTATATATAATATGTATATGTTGACGGGTATCTTTTCGAATCGATAATAGGAGGAGCTTTTCACAATTTATATGGTCCATATATCAAACTTTCGTTCAATGTGTGCATATTAATATCAGTTTAGTATAAATACATTGTACTTGACAAGATTCCAAGAAGAGACAATTTGGTACTTTATTGGCGACAAACAGGCTTTACAACAAACTCATATTAAATGGTAGAAATAATTACAGTGTTTATTCAACGAAATTTGACCCCTTTAAGTCTTGGATTATTAATTAAAATATTTTTAATTTCACCAATGTAAGCGAAAATAGAACAAAAAAAGAGAATGAGGAAGAAGATGGAGAAATCTTAGATATTCCATTGTATTTAGGTCGCATCCAGAACAAAATTTGAATGTATTGAATATTTCCAACTAAATAAATAGACGATAAATCACACAACTTTGTTAGTTTGAACGTAACATTTACTCGTTTAGTTTGATATAAAAATACAAATTTATTGTTAGAAATATCGAGAAGTTCTTTATAAACGAAACAGATCGATAATAGTAGATAGTATTTAAAATCGACTCTTTGAAGATTTTGAATAAGTTGAAAATCACTAGAATAATAAATCCACAATTTTCAATTTGAAACAAATCCCATCAAAGTACGGATTCTATTTGAGCTGATTATTGCGAATTTATAACGTTTTGGTAAAGTAATTTATTACATTCGAACTTCAAAAGATTTATTCGAGCTTAAGTGAATTATTTAAACTCCAATTATATACAATTTTAAATGTCGTTAAAGAACTACATAGATTAAAGGTTGAAACCATTCGAAATTGCAATTTATACTTGTTTGAAGTTTTTGATAATAATTGGAAGTATATTTTATTACAAATTAGAATTTTATCGGATGAATTTTATACGAGCTAATATACTTGCCCGGCGCATCCACCATTTGTACGCATCTTTTTTAATTAAAACGAACTTTAATCAAAACACGTTTTAAAATCGTTTTAACTTTTTGTCCAATCCGGCAAAAAATTGAAATCTAATCGGATAGTTTCATAAATCATCCGAACCAATCTTGTACAAATTGTAGAAACATTTAAATTTGTCACAATTGTTGGCAGTAGTGTTGATTCAACGTCACTCAAATGTAAATTACATAAAAATTGTAGAATGAAAAATTACAATACAACGTTAAACCATTCACGTTTTTTCCAAGCCTGCTCTCATTCTTTCCCATACACGTACATATACCAGAAACCACCCCCATTCTCTCCCACCCTAGTTTTCTGTACTGCTCATTATGAATGTGTTAGCGTAACGTGAAACTACCATCACGTACACACGATAGTAATTATAAAACGAAACGTAAACGTAACACTTCAATAAAATATTAGCATAGTCATCGAAATTACACAAATCCTAATGATCGAATGAAAAACTAGCATGAAATTTTCATGAGGACAAAACGATAACCTTTATTGTAATCGATATAGAAGAAACGATGATTACTGAAATAATAGTCAATTTTCTTTAATGTTATTTTATATAAACACAAAATTACAACCTGAAATCCGACTATTATTATTCCGTATTCAATTTAATCTTCTTAAAACTATCACAAAAGAAAGACCAGTAGAAGAACAACATGAAATCCTATCAGATCTCTTTCAATTGAATTACATCTCTTATCAACTATTGTTATTTACTGTCAATTCGTTTAATTAGCTAATGATCTATATAGTTGCTGATTTATTTTAAGAGTTTTTTTTGGAAAATCTTACCTTCCTTCGACCACAGCAGAGCATATTGCGCGTGCGCGACCGACCGGATGTGATCTTCGAGCGCGCCAATTTCCGCCACTGCATACCAGATTAGCTCTGGGATGTCGTCCTGAAAAACACGATTTTCCATAAAAATTTATGAAAGTATAAAAGCATAGATTAGGCTTAGATTAGATTCAATTCAAATTCAAACAATTTAGTTATTTTTATGGATTTCCTGCTAGTTGCAATAAGGCAAAGTTTAGATGTTAGATATAATTTTGTGGGCGATTAATCAATTTTTAACATGATTGAGGAGAACTATAATTACTTTAGTTAATGAGCGTTAGAATAAACTGTACAAGGCGCCGATAAAAACCATTATTAACGCTGAATTAATATTGACTACTAATGAAGAAAAATAGCACGTCTATTATGTTTAAATGGGGCTTATAATGGGATATTTGTGCCGTATTAAAGGCGATAATTCTATAAATTTACAATGCTCCATTGCAATGAACGTTTTAATATCTCTGTATGTGAATTTTTATCTTAAAACCAAATCGATAGAATGAAAATTGGCAAACCGCCATTTCTCTTAAAGTTTCTTACTAAAATCCGTCTAGTTTCCGTCTTGAAAATAACGAAAATTAACAAAAATTCCATTTAGAACAATCCCGATAAACACCAAAAAATTTCGCATCCGACTAAGCTCTCGTGTCAAGTTTCGGCAAACATTCTTCCATCAAGCTTTACGCCCCGGAATAATTAATGGGAATTATTGATGGAAATTGGATTAAAATTCGACATACACGAAACAGATACGAATGAACAACTTACCTGAATAAAAGCATAATCACCTATTTTCGAATTTTTTATTCAAGACTTTTCTATGTCTGGTGACGATGAGCAAAATGGATTGCATTTCGTCTGGTTTGATTTATTTCCAGAACGAGATATCTTTCAGTATATTGTAATAATAACTCAATCAATATTTCCAATCGGGGTCCTACTTTATCATTCGAGAAATTTACTATCAAATAACGACGTCACAGAAATTTCACTGTTTGATAACAACACAACGAAAATTCGTCTCGAATTCACCCCAAATACAACAATAAAAACCATACGAAAAGGAATTATTTCAATAAGTCCGACCGTTGAACATTATTTTATTCGTTTCCAATCGACAATCGTAATTATTTACATATAAATATTGATATTACCGAGAAACACCGGCTCCGGTATGGGGAAAACTGAATAAGCAGACAAACAGGGGGAAAAATGTCGACGCGCTCTCCTCCACCAACAAAAACTCGCTAGTATAGGGAACGTAAGGGCAGTTCTACCCTTAAATATGATTCTATTACGATAAAATAACCGAACTGAACATCTTGGACGGGTTAAACGAACTAAACTAACACTTATAACAATGCAATCAACTACTAATTAGTTAATAATTAAGTGGAATGTATTTAAAACGAGTCGATTTGAATTTAGAGCAACCCCAACAGCTAGTATACAACTTGACAGCCCCCTCCCTGTTCGAATCCAACCGAAAACTAACGAATAATAACGAAAGCTCTCTACTTTCCTTCTGGCTAGTAAATTATCCTGATGCGCGATTTTACAACAGGATCTCTCCCTGTATGTGGAATTGTATGTTTTACGGTCACCAAGGGGACAAGGGTGTACAACAGGAAGAAGGACTATGCTCGGGATACGGTGGCGGCAAATTAGAGAATTATTTTTAATTTGTATGTTCATTCAGGATACGGCTAGTCAGAAACCGTAGCAATGTTTGTTGAATTTTTAATAAGCAATTTTAATTACAAGAAAGACAAGTAAATTTATCCTGACTTTATGTTTGTAACTATTTTACATTGCGGTCTGCATTTGCAGACATAAATGCAATAACATAAAATTCGTTACACTGCATATTTGCTTTTCTAATAAATATTTAAAAGTCCGGTGAATCAAATCATGGTAAATAAATATACGACTGTAGTTTTAATCGAATGAAAAATTAGACTACAGGGATTGAGTACTGACCACTGAATTGTTGCCTTTTACGGAAATAAATCGTCGAATTTACGAGTAATTAGAAAAATTTAAAATAACGATACTGCGCTATTAAAGCGATTTTCTACCCAACTTTGATACATAAAAGACAATAATTTGGCACAATAATCAGTTAAATCTGTTATCATCTGGCTTTTTTGGCAATTTAGTAGTAAAATTCGCCGGAAAATAAGCTTAAAATATAAAGTTAAAGTGATAAATGTTTAAAAATCGAGATAAAAATTGTCCTCGATTTTGATTTAAAAATACCGAAGTTTAAAAATTTTCAGTAAATTTGTATTTTTAATGTATTTATTCCTCTATAAAAACATAAAAATGCCAAAAATACCGCAACTAGCGTCTTAAAATTCATATACAAAATTATAAGTAGATATCAATTATGACAAAATTTTTAGAGGTTGTAATTTTAAATAAGCCGCCAATTTGGCTGTCAAATCAGCCAATCATATTTGTGTATTTCTCAATCGTCTCTTTCTATTGGTATGAAACAACCGAATAGAAGTAAACAACATGTCGGAGGTGTTTGACGAAGAGGATTCTGTTGAATCTTTTTCTGATTTTTCTCAATTTTCGATAACACACGATGATAGTCAACGAGACGAAACAAAAAGTGATATCTTTAAAAATATTGTTAATACAAATCCAACTAATGTAACTAAAAATTTAATAAATAGGCAGGTAGGTGAATGTTAGCATACACTCGGACCTAACCTCAAACATCATCATTTAAATTGAGATTTTTTATTTAACATACGTCCGATTAAATTAAATTAATTTTTTTCTAGATTTATGGTAAATTTATTAAAAATCCTAGAGCCAAGACTGAACGTATATTCAACAATATACATCCAAAGTGCAAATTTGGCTTAAGTTCTCTCATTAAAGACTTTGAATTAATGTAAGCCTAATAATAATGCACATATTCACTTATTTATGCTTCTAAATCCTCTATAGGAATCATATTTATATGGGGCTTACACTATGCGGACAATATTTTATAACTTTTACCGAAAAACCGATAGAAACACCGTTGATACCATTTAATGCTTATTACGAATACGAATTGTATTTGTGGAGGTTTGTTCCAGGAGAAGCATTAAAATTTGTATCGAAACATCGAATATTTAAACAACAACGCGGTATTGATGTATTAGATAAAATTTTATTCATGCAATTCCCAATGGATCCTCATAAAATACTGTGCTATGGATTAAAGTATAGTTGTTATTTTTAAATTATTGTAATTTTATTTGATAATTTTCAGTAATGGACAGGGCAATCCAATGGTTTATATAACAATTCTAACATTACCATTCCCGAAAAGCTGTAAACATTGTCATAGAAATATGCCCAAAGATGGTGAATTATTTTAATTTTGAAATTTTCTTAATTTATTGATTGTTTTGTAGATTCAGTTCGACAGGGATGGTGTGTGAAACACGGTTTTACGTTGCATTACACCTTTTCCATGTCCCAACCTTGTCCAAGTTTCGATCCAAATATATCCTTAGCTTATCCGGATCATTTAGTTATAAATACGGGCCATTACATCCATATATTGAATGTAAAAACATTAGATCCGCCACAAAGTTCGATTAATACAATTAATTTAATTAAAGATGATGAGAAATTAGTAAATACGCAAACATCAAGTAATTTTACAGATGCATTTAGTGAAGTAAGTGAATCGCCTAGTGAACATTTTGGGACAAATAGTATTGTAGATGCAATCATTGAAGATTTTAATGAATACGATTTAGAAGGTAATGATTGTAATAAACCGTTTCACGAATTGAATATTAGCTGTGAACCGTTGAATGTTACCGGTAAGAGTTATCATAATACTTTAGTTCAAAATATTGTCGATCCGCGTTTTAAACGTTTACAAAATTCGAATAAAGACCATTTATTTTCAATACCGCAAACATCAAATAGTTTACAAAAAACTAACGAGAAAAATAAGATAATCGATAAAAAGATCGCGGAGAAAGCGTACGAATTTATCGAGGAGAATGAGAAATGTGAGAAATTGAGTTTGTTTCGTAAGAAACGTTTAGCTGAGAAAAAGTATGAATTTTCCGAGGATAATAGTGAGAATATTGTGCCGTTTAATTCATTACGTCGTGAACGTCGTTATTTATATCGTTCACAAAATCGTTACAGTATACGTTCACCCGATTTTAATTCATTTAATTTTCTAAGTCCCCGCTCCCCAATGCAATCGCCAAATTCACGTAATGGCCAATTTTCACCAGGTGGTGCACGTAATTTGTATTGTCCATCGGCGACAATACGCAATTCTCCGCATCATTCCAAATCACCGATAAGTCCAAAAGAATCAGCTAGAAAATTTTACGTTTATTCACCAAGTTTAGATAGTGATTGTTCTGATTCTGATTCTCGTTTAATATTGAGAATGCCAAGTAATTTTTCTACCTCTTCAAATTTAGATAATCGATACAATCAACAAAATGGTTTGCTTATTGTTGACCCAAAGACTGAAACACCAAAGTGGATCAAGAAAGTTGTACGTAGATATTCTAATGCTGATTTTGAGAATAGTTCGTTACTTTCAGGACAAAGTCGGGGTATTATCGTCAACTTTACATAATAGAATTCGAATTTAATTAATGTTTATTTAATTATAGACGACTACAATATCCCAATCGAAATTCCTTTATTGGTACAAACCCTATCCGATCAACATTTGGACGTTGTGCCCGATTTCAAAGTGGACCAAGTAACCGAAATGCAATTGATTGTAACACAAAGGACTTTCGATTGTGAACAATTCGTACAACGACGTGCTCAAACTTTATGTTCTGAGTCTCAATTAGAATTCCTACATTGTGAAGATTACGACATCAAAATCAATTACGTAAATATTCAATTTAGTTTCTAATAAAATTTCAATAATCGTACAACTTTTAAAGGTTTGTCCATTAGATGGACATATAGTCTGTCAAGCTGTGATTAAATTGGGTGCCGTTAAAAATATAGAAAATAGTGGCAAACCGGAAAATTATACAACACATTGTTTGTTTACATGGAATATAATAACTGATAAATTCGAATTAATTGAATCAAATGATGATATTAAATTACAACCGACGAAATTATATCAACCAATGCCTCATATTGATAATCCAACGACATATTGTAATGGTGTACTTGTTATGGATTATTGTTATTCAAAAACGAAAACAACACTCAGGGATTACAATAATTATTACGAGATACGTTTAATTGAATCAACGTGGCCGACTATTATCGGACCACGATTATTAATTGAAGAAACTGAAACTATATCTAGCGACAGTGATTAATTTTAAGCTTTCTTTCTGCAAGTTAATTTAAAC
This sequence comes from Mylabris phalerata, assembly GCA_020740385.1. Taxonomy (NCBI): domain Eukaryota; kingdom Metazoa; phylum Arthropoda; class Insecta; order Coleoptera; family Meloidae; genus Mylabris; species Mylabris phalerata. The sequence goes on from JAJEOX010000034.1 coordinate 1,302,611, forward strand.
AAATATCCAATCATTTGATGTACATTTTATTTTGATTCAATTTAAACTTGATTTTTTTAATTATGGAAGAATAGCGACAATTACCTAGTTATTTTAGCTGAATTTCAAGTTAAAGAGCATTGTAATTAATAAGTTCAACTGTGATTTTAATGTTGTGTCGACAGAATAAAATAATTTTTAATCTAAATTGATGTATTTACAAAAATTACTTAAAATTAAATAAACAAATTACTAGAGAAATGACCTACTGAAAAATAATGAATCTGGCAACAATGCAACAATCATGGTATTTGTTGGTTATTTTGAATTTATTAAATTGGCCACACTGACTGTCAACCTCGAAAACCGTTAAATGTTTACGTTTTGACATTAAAACAAATAAAATTTATTTATTTATTATAATTTGAAGAAAATATAATTGTGAAATCCAAATTTTATTTAAGATAGCAATAATGGAGAGTCAAGGCAAGAAATCGAAATCCGAAGGTAATTGAAAATTAGCAACTTTATAATCTTCGAATTACGACCACTGTTTTAAGGTTTCTGTAAATATTTGATATAAATTACTTTGAAAATTATCAAAAATACTGATATATCCTAATTATTAAATAACGAAAATTATTAAGTTGGCAACCTGCTCAAATGTCAAACTGATCACGTTTAAGTTTGAGGTTAGGTTCTGTTTGCTTTGATGTAAATTTTGTTCTGATTGTGAAAAATTAAAAAAAAAATCGTTATGTTACGGCGCCAGGCGCGTTTACGTCGCGAATATCTCTATCGCAAAACGATCGAAGATAAAGTTAAAACCGTCCAAGAGAAAAAGAATCGCATCAAACGCAGTCTCGAAGAAAACGTACCGATCCACGGCGATCTGCAAAAACAAGCCCTACATTACTCCAAGAAATTGGATTATGAAGACACCGGACCGGAATTGGCTGGACAAATCGGCGGCGAAAGTGGCGGTAGTGGTGTGATTAATTCACAAGATGATGAGTATCGTTATGCCGGTGTTGAAGATCCAAAAATCGTTCTAACCACATCTCGTGATCCTAGTGCACGTTTAAAAATGTTCGTTAAAGAATTGCGGTTAATCTTTCCGAATGCACAACGTATGAATCGCGGCAATCACGAGATGAAACAGTTAATAAACGCGTGTAGAGCGAATGATGTGACCGATTTTATTGTTGTACACGAACATCGCGGTGTGCCCGATAGTTTAGTTATCTGCCATTTACCCTATGGACCGACGGCATATTTTACGATGACTGATGTTGTTATGAGGCATGATATTCCCGATATTGGCACCATGTCGGAGCAATATCCCCATTTAATATTCCATAATTTTAAAACACCATTAGGTATACGAGTTGTGAATATTTTAAAATATTTATTTCCGGTACCTAAAGAGGATTCGAAACGGGTCATTACTTTCGCTAATCATGACGATTATATTAGTTTTAGACACCACACCTATAAAACTGTCGATCGACAGGTAAGTCTTATAAATTATTGAATAATTGCTTAATATTGAAGTTATTATTGAATATTTTGATTTTAGATCGAATTAAGCGAAGTAGGGCCTCGTTTCCAGTTAAAATTGTACGAAATTAAATTGGGAACGTTGGATACGATAGAAGCAGCCGATACAGAATGGGCTTTACGGCCCTACATGAATACTTCAGTTAAACGGCGATTTCTTAGCGATGATGATGGTTGGAAACAAGACGATGATATTGAAACAACATAATTTATTTGTCGTACTTTTATACAATAAATAATTTTAATTTTCTTATCGATATTAGTTTAATTGATTAGTTTTATTTTAAACGATTACTCCTCTTTGTTTTGAACTCTATTTTAATGATTGTAAAATTAACTGTAGAAGTAACAGGTGTATCACGAAGTGGGCGTGTACGGAAGAAATCATCGAAATTGATGGATTTCGAATCACCGGACGATATCGATCGTGGCTACAACAAACGGCAGAGTTCTTTAAAGAAAACTGAAGTATTTGAATCGCCACCGAAAAAACAAATCAAATCTGAAGAAGTAAATTTGAGCAATCGTTCAATTGTAAATTCTTTATAAATTTTTATTTACAGATTTACACAATGAAAGTAGAAAATTTCGATAATTACGAAATGGAACAAAGCGAATCGGATTATGAAAGTGAATATGAATTACCAGCTAATACAGAATCAAGCATGGATTCGATCGATTCAGATAGTGAATATGATGACCAATTATCTGGTGGTGGTTTTAAACGTTTAGATGCTGATACATCAAAGAAACGATTATTCATCAAAGATGGGAAAATTGTTAAAACTGATAAATCCGGACGAAAAACTAAAGGTATTTGATTAGAAAAACAATTAAATTAAACATTTATATGGAATTTTATAGAACAAATTTCGAAAACACCCACCCCTAAAACTGGAGGGAAATTATCGGGGAAGAAAACACCAATATCGAAATCATCACCACTTGATACAACGAATATTTCACCACCAAGTCCGCGTAATAGAGATTCGTATCGTGTTAATGGAATTAAACCGATTGATGTTGCTGCACATTTGAAATTATTAGGGGAGAGTCTAACTATAATTGGTGAACGACTCAAAGAACATGAAGTATTTATTATCGATGATGCAAGTGTGATATTTTGATATTTTCGTAATTTTAGGGACAAATTGCTGTATCTGGTAGTCTATCAGTACTTCTGGATTCGTTACTTTGTGCTCTAGGTCCGTTATTGTGTCTATCCCAACAAATACCTGAATTGCAAGAGAATTGTTGTAATCCGGAACAATTGATGAATACTTTAGATAATGTCGCTTTTATTATGCCAGGACTTTAATGACACATTGTACGAGAATTTGAATCGGAAAATTCATGCCATATAGCTCGCATTTCTCTTGGTTGATTATAACAATGTGCTTTACATGGTCTATCATAAATACATGGTGGTTGTTTTGGTTTCCAATGTTTACAACATAATTTCGTACACGGTTCTGGTATATATCGATTATCATTCTTTCGTTTCGGTTTCGGTGGACATGGTTGAACTTGACCAATCCATGGTAGATTCGGATTGCCACATGGTGGTGGGATCATTTTAAATGTACACGGTTTAAAACCAGTCGGACAACCTTCATTCTTCTCTATATTTTTCCTTCTATCAATCTCATAATTCTCACAATATGGGTGTCTATCTGCTTTACTGTATTTAGGCTCCACTTTAGGTTGTTTAATACCATAATTATGATAGTCGATATTGTAACTGTTGTAGAAATTGTTGTAACGGAAGCGTTCCTTATCAAAATCGCTTAGCTAAATTTTAAGATTTATTTTAAAAAGAATGATCGGTAATTTTAATTGATTTTACTTGTGACGTTTTCGGTTTTTGTGGTAGTTGAAGCGGACGCACCGGTGCCGGTTGTGTTGGTACACATATCGATGGTGGTATGTACATCATCACTTGTGGTACACATGGTGGTAGTTGTGGTGGACATGGTGGACATTGATTTTGCATTTTCAATGAATTAAATTACAAAAATTTTGTAGAAATGCGCAAACTTTAGATTTTAACAAATTCTCAATCGTTAAATTTGACGTGAATTTACATAGAAATGCCAAATTTCTTTTTTTACAGTTATCACTTGATTAATGGCAACAGCTTGAATTTTGTTTGTTATTATCACTTGATTTTTGGCAACAACTTGAATTTTGCTTGTTATTATCATTTGATTGGCAACAACTATTCTTTGGTTTATGGCAATCTGAACCTTCCATCAATTTATCGATAAGCAAATTTATACATTTGCAAGGATCTACTTCGGCTTTATTACGACAACATGGACTCTTACCGTCCACTGTCCGTCCCTTGGCTCGACACGGCCGGTCGTGACAATCATCTTTACGTTTAGAGTGCCACCAACTACCATCATTATGATAGTCGATATTGTAACCGTTATAATAATTCGAATACCGACTTTTTATTGCTTCATCTTCCGATATCTAAATTCAAATCAATTAATTAACATTCGTCAAATTTTAAATCGTTTACCGGTAAGTTAGCACATGGCGATATGTACGGTTTTATTTGATTGGATGGAATCGGTTTCGTTGTTGGAAGTAAAATGAAATATTGGTAACTGGAAAAAAGGAATTTTAACAAATACGTTTAAAATCAACCGATAATAAAACCTTTCACAACAATTTTGAGACATTTTAAAGACTATAATTTTGATTAACAGTTTAATTAGAATTGAATTTGTCAACGAATCACAGCCGCCTCTATGATTAAATTAACAAAAATCAACCATAAATTGTTTTCAAAACATCTTCAGCTGTTGGATTCTTAGCAACACCGTAGACTTGTAGATTTTCCTCTTTCATAGCCAATTCTGTAACAGGCCCGATTGCAATCAACTGAAAAATCTTAAATTACTCAACAATAAATTAAATTATAAACAAAACCACCTTGAGTTGATTTAAATCGATTGGAATTCGTCTAAGGTACGAAATCGAACTTCTTAAACCTGATGGACTAAAAAATACAACAAATTCTGGAATTATAGTAAAATTCTCAGTTATTACCGACAATTCTTGCTCGATTTTACAATTAGGGACAGTTTCATACACAAGAACACCTTCAATCGTTATATTTTCTTTGCCTAATTCTTGTTTTAAAGTATCTGTCTTTAGATTACCATGAGGGAATAAAAACGGTTTATTAAACCTCATTTCTTGTATATTTTCATCGATGATCAATTTTGATAAATTATTGGCATTTCCGGTTTCTTTCCCTTTACAAATTAGTCCCAATTTGTCTTCAACTTCTTTATAAGTTGTTTCACCGACAACAAAGTTCGATTTTGTTCCCCATAATTCTTTAATTGTCCCTTGAATGGATGCTTGATGGACTGCATTGACACATCTAGGACTTGAGAAGATAATACCACAAAAATTTTCTGGTTTTAATAGTTTTTCTTTTAATTCATCCGAATTTTTGTAAATGAAGTCCAATGTTTTGACCAACTTAACCTCAAAATTGTTCGATTTTAGTAGTGTTTCGTATTTGTCAACAACATCGGTTTTCTCCGATTTTAATAACAATACAGTGTTTTTTATTATCGACATTGTCAAATTTGTTTGGTAATATTAATTATAAGCAAATAAATTGAATAATAATAATTTTCAACATAACCTCAAATTATTAAATGTCATTATTTGATTTAGTGTATTTTATTTCTTGGTGTTGGTTTGTTTGTGAACAACCAATAATTATGGGCGCGATATTCAAAAAATTGTCCATAGGGTTACTTTTTGAGGGTTTTTGGGCATAATAGATTAATTAAAATTAATTAGGGCTAAACAGAATTCTCGATAAATCAAGAAGGGTGAAATTCAATTTATCCAAAAGAGCGGAGTTGAAGTCGTAATTGTTAATAATTCGAATACATTTAGGAATATTTATAAAAAAAATAAAGTATCAATTGAATTTTGGTCTTCTCTTGTTTTATTATTCTTGACAATTTGCTGGTAGCTTCTCGTTGATGTTCCAACAATACATCACTGACATTTACATTTAGTCGATCACTCAACATGAATCCTTCTAACTGCTCGTTGAAAAAATCTACTGGCTGATCGGTTGTGATATTATCATAAAGCCATTTTTCAACTGAGACATTTAGAGTAATTTGTTTCTGGGTGCGTAATGGAGCGTTTAATGAGGAGCTCGCCGCCGACGGTGGCCAAGGGACCGGCAAATTGAATCGTTCCAAGCTTAGATCGAACTGCTACAGTTACTACGATTACTACTGCCAAATTCTTCATCTCCTCCTTTAGCTTTAGACACTCTTAATTCTTAAATTGACTATGATTTATTTTGATTTTGATTTGTATTGGATAATTGAGAGGTTTGTGGTGTTAATTGGTGGATGCGCCGGGCCCAAGACTCCTTATTTGATCAATTTTAGATTAGATTTTACGTATAATCTTTTTTTTACCCCGTTGGGTGTTTAAATCGTAAATCGGTCCCTGTCTTAGATATCGTTTAAGGAAGCAGTGCGTTAAGGGCCGTAAGGTGTCGTTAAGACAAGGCCACTCTGTAACGTTTATCTGTTAAATGGCCCAAAACAAGTAACAAAATGGTCCTGTTTCTCTTCTAGTAAGTCGAATAGAGAAGAGGTAAGGGGGATGGTTTAGTAAAACTTGGGACTCTACCGGTAGAGAGAAATACACTACCAGGCCCGTTTTCATGGTCTTTGCACTCGCCCTTTTTTTTATCGGTAACCAATCCAACCGGAAAATGAACACTCCTGTGGTGACAAAAGAACATTCCATCATTTCCGGCGAGATGGGCCGCCATTAGAAATGCATAAACGGGGATTTCTCGACTATATTTTACACAAGTGACATTTTTAGGGTTATCGTCCGAAATGAATCGGAAAATTGCCACCAATCAATTGAGTTACACTAACGTATTATAAAGACGACTTACCCTAAATACTGGAGAAATGATGGCAGTTTTCAAAGGGAAATTGAAGTTGAAAATATATCATCGAATGTAAGGTAAATTTGTATTTTATCATAATTTATAAACAATTAAAATAATTATTAACGAATGAATAAATTTGTGTGGGTGTTCTTAATCCAGATAGAACGGTTATAATTATATTAGGTAATTAATAAATCGGCGTCTCAATTAGGTAGAGGCAGTTAATTAACTCACTAATCGGATCGCGAAGAACGGACATGCTCCACTTGCGTTTCCGGATGTCGCTGCCGCCTCCAGGGATCAACAAAACACTATCAGAACGTTCCAACTTTTTTAAAAGCTTATTATCGGATCCCTTCAAGCTACTTTTTATTTTTTCGTGTTCTTCACACTTATTTTAAAACTGGATAATACTTTCAACCATTACACCCTTAATTAATAATAAATTACCGGAATTTTTCAATTTTAATTATTGACAAAAAATTTGTTTTCTTGTACTTTATTGGTAGAGTTAACAATTGGAATAAATAATACAAGCGAAAAAGTGGAAAAAAAGGAAAAATCGTTAGAAAGGGGATGAATAAAAATATATATGTAGACTGTGGGAATTAAAAATCTGCTGTTTTTCCATCAAGGATAGTATTATCCTGGCTGTTCCACAAGTACGACAAGGACGGTTTCGATCTGTGCTACTTAAGAATTTAAAATTCTTTTACGTTAAAATCCGGGCGAATGTAGCACTTACACAGAGCCAAACAGTACAGTAACAGCAGATGGAGTCGGATCTATGAAATGGCATTTTAAGTTGGATTAGGTTCAAATTTAAAACACTGCCAATAATACGCAGCCAAAGGGAATGAGAATATACTGGCAAATTTAACGGCTTTTTATCTTACTTGAAGGAAAAACTTCTTTGCATGAACGGTTGTTCGTTTTTCCTCGATCCCTTTTTCCGCCTTTCAACCGTTATTTTTTTGTCCTCGTTTTGTTTATTTGGCTCGTTCTAATACAGATACGGATACTATTAGGACTTGATTCAGTTGCCAGACAAAATAAAACGCTTGATATAAAATCAAATTGATATGAATCGCTGGCGGCAGATTTCGCCCGTTAGCTATGAAAATTTGACGGGTCAACCGATAATTCCAAGAGGAAAATCAAATCTTTCAACCGTTAGGTGGATACTAATCCAGTTTTGAAACATTCACTAGAGTTATCATTAATGATTTTCCACTGTATCGTCAATTTATTCGATATTTTATTGATAGCATTGAAAATATTGCCATCCGACTGGATTGATGTTGGTGATCAATCAAATATAGCGGTCGACGTACAAACCGCCCTAATGAAATTTACTATTTTAATTTCAAATGAAGTTTTAAAAAAAAAACGATAGGGTAGTATAGTTGAATTGTATCCGTTATAATAAACTGGATGATAATTTGAAAATAATGAGTTTATTATCAGTGTAGTACGCGACGCTTAACGTCGCTCGATGATGATTATCTCATAACGGCCACCCGTCAATGTATCGTTAATGTAAACACCAGCACCAATCTCTCCCTTTGTACGGATTCTAATTCGTTTAATATAAAAGAGATGTTTGTCAATGAAATAACCAACCAAACAAACACCACAATGTGGGAGACTTTATGTCAGGAGAATTGACGACGAGAAACGACCACAATTGAAAATCAACAAAAACACAAACCCTCCAACAGCCCTTATAAAAATACACACAATAATCGTAATTATACGAAAAATTTGCATTATTAAACGCACTATAATTGTTGTTTTATAAAGATGTTGATCTGAAGAATGTACCACCGTCCACGGTTGAAAATCCATAAAACAGCGGTGACGGTATCGGCGAATGGTTGTTCGCATCGTTGTCGCTTAGCAACGAGTAGGCGGCTATGTTGGCGGCGGCGGTGGCGGCGACAACAACAAAACATGATCGCACTGCGCTGTATTAGAGTGGAGATGTTGCCACCACCGCCACCAATATTGTCACCCCACACCATCATACACATGTATAGCTTTACATTCCCTTGATGCTACACTAATTATGAAAATCATTAGGATAAGTTCAGACTCGGGGTTAGTTAGTTTGCCGCCATTATTATACTCAGTCTGTAATTAGTCCAAGTTATGGACCGTTTATTGTCATGAAGATGATAATTGCCAACTTTATCAGTGGAATATATTTAACCTCAAGTATTCTGTTGACGGTGCTAGCGGTGGTTAATGATAACGCTGGCGATGGTTGAGAAATACGCTCTTCCACGTGCGCTTTAATTAAACCGTGTTTACAGATGGTGGTGGCTACCCCCAAAGGTATTCTTTGGGTCAAATTTTCGATGAAATTAAAAAATCGGTGTTGATGTATTGTAGCGCGAGAAAAGTTTGACAGTTTTGGGGCTGTGAACTGCAGACCAATGATGATGGAATATAAACATCGCTAATGTTCTATTCGGGTCCCACCCTTATAACGATATCATACAGAAACAGACGGAACAAGGCACTAAACAAAACACACACGCACGCACACAAGTGGAGCTTTGTTGCTTTTCTTTTTGTATCGTCGGTGGTCTGCCGAGACGATGATAAATTGCTATTCAATTGGGCCGTTTTCTCCCCTATTTTCTTTTCGATTGTTTCACAAAATCGACCCGGCTAGTTTAGTTGTCACCAATCCAAAAACGAATTTATTACACTATCGACACCAATTTACAACGGTAATATGTGCGACCACCCTAACGATAATATCCAATTTTCTAGAAGAAAATCGCCAATAATTTCTGTTTAGCATTTGTTAAGGAGTTAGTTTTGTTTGATAAGCTTGCCAAAAGCCGATTCGTTCGAATTAAATGAACAAAATGACATAATGAGAAATTTCAACAAGTTCCCTTCACAACAACCAGCCCAACATTTAATTCAAATACTCCACGTTCTTAAATGCAAGAAGCAGTTAATTCACTTTTAAAGTTAATTTATTTGTGTACACAAGTCTGAGAACGGTACCTAATCACCTTAATTAAATGTTCCACTGGTAGTATGTTTTAAGTCGGGGTAGCTTTGTTGGGCGGCGTATGGGAGGTGATAGTTATACTAGTACTAACAGGGTATTTGGGATCAGTTTCCACTAAACTGGAATAGCGAGTGTGGGGATTGCTGCCCTGTTAGATTAACTAATTGTGGCTAACTTTACCTATTACAATACTACTGTGCTGTTTATTTTATACAACCAAGACCGATACACTCTATCTAACGCAAGAGCTAAAACAAGCTACTTGAAATATTGTTCCATTAAAATATCCGAAACAAAGTCAATCTTATTTAACCACCCTTTATAATCGGAGATTCATCAAATTTTTACAATAAACTAAAACCGTTTTTTACTAGTAGACTTACAAATGGAAGTCGAGAGAAAATGGGAAAGATAAGCCGCAACCCGTTCTAATTAAAATAAAAAGTAACAACGGCCGATTCTTGCAACCACAGCAGTGTACTATCAAACGTAACATTAAAACGGACAATATGGGGGAGTTAGACAGGCCAAAAAAAACGCAAAAATAAATAGAATGAGGACGATAAAGAGTGAGAGAACGACTACAAACCGCACAAGAACAGATTGCAAGCGAAACAACATAGACTACTCTGACACAGTGCTGCTTGTCCTGTTTCCTCTTGTTATAACTAGAGGAGAACTCCACTGAGAAGCCCCATCTCAGTACAAACCGACGCAAATATTTATCCAGCTCCGCTCACAAAATTAAGTGGAATTGAAATGGACTCCAAAGGTAAACTAACGGTGTTGCGTCGAATAGAGTCGGGAAGAGAACGGATCGGCGAGTAGAGTGAGCGAAATTACAACAAATACGAAAATTGTAATTAATAATTTCTATTAATTTGCTAATTTATAGTATTAGTCTTCTAGAATTTCTATATAAAATTTGTAATTGTGTTAGGAAAACTGGGAAATTTTAAGTGAAGTTTCGTAGATTCGCTCGTTACAATTGCCGAACCTAAAGTCGAAAGCTTTGTTATTCGTTCTGGGAAAGCTTCTGGCTTATATTAATAATAGCTGAAACAATTAGTTAAATATTAGGCTGCATTACGGCCCAGTATTTGTAATTAAGTAGTGAATTAATAATCAAGACCGACAATGTTGAATCGCTATTGGAAGAAGTACTCCAATTTCTCGGTCCAAAATTTATTCTTATTGTAAATTATTGTTAGCAGTTTGGAGGTAGCACGAAAAGTTTTTGGTTGTTTATTGATAAGGGATGGACAATCGACAATCGCGTCGGTAATGACGTAATTTGATGATATGTGAACAGCTGTTAGACAAATGACGGTAGTGAGCCAACAAGCCGTTAGGATTTCAGGCTTTTGGTCCCAAGGGAAGTCCGTTGGCCAAGTCCAACACGACCACGGGCGCGCGTACACAACTGGGAACGACCCATACAATTTATATTTAATTGAAAGCATTTTAGATAAGGGCTGCAGGAATAAGTATATGGACAAATCTACTGGAAGAACTATTCGGGGTGGTTAATTTTTTATTTAAATTTTCGGAATTATTTTGTAAAATTGTTCATTGTTTGTACGTGTGCACCACCTGAACGTCTCCCTCGTTGTGGTGGTGGTGTACCCTATAAAAACGACCCCTCTGAACTGACACGTTATAATGCCATCGATTATTATTTTATATCTGTTATAAATTACTTGTTAAATGGCCTCGAAATATATTTATGTCGATTGTTTTGTCGAATTTAAATTAACTTATAAATATGAGATTTTATCATTTTGCCATATCGAATTTTCCAATTATTGCCGATAAATCAGATCATCGAAATGTTCTAATAAAATTAAATCGATGCAACAATGGGGGATTCATGAAAATTTCTCGAAATTATTGAATAATTTGTTGTATATCGACAACAGACAACCGCTTATCTATTATTCAAACTCATCCTAGTACTCTATCAATATAATAAGAGACGTTAACACAAATAAGATGTAGAAAATCAGAATCCTCATTCCGACCATAGTCGTCGAGCATCTCTTGAACACAAACAGAATTGGAGAAATCCGGAATTGAACGCCTAAAATGCTAATTCGAACGCCTCCTCGTCGGAAAGTGGTTAAACTGCACAAACAGCGTCTATTATATGCGCAATAAGACCTCTCCGGTTTCTAATACGATCTCAATTTAGTTTAGTTACGCTCTGTTACACGGGTCGCGTGGCAATCGAACTACTGCCTGCCACCACCGACAGCCACCAACGTTGGAATCATTCCCTTAATACCATATACATACCAAATTCCCCTTTACTAAAGGGGGCCAAAATAGAACACTGGCATGGTAGTTGTTGGCACTTGGATCTTTTCAATAGAACTAGATCGGTACGAATTATATATGCATTTATTGGCGACTGAAAAATATATGATGAGATGCGTAAGTACCTATTGATGTTGATTCTAGAAATTTACAATTTAATTAAAAAAAAGGCTTTTGAGCTGGATTTGAACCAGCGACCTATGGATTTCTACAAGTTTTCCCACTACAGTCCACCGCTCTATCAACTGAGCTATCAAATGTTATTAATCATCAACAAACATTCAATTGTTGTTGTAATTTATTCAGCGAAAGAACCAAAAGTAAGACTCGAACTTCCACCTCTCTTTCAACCGATAAAATTAACTCGATAAATTTCAGAAATTTGACAATTTTTAATGCAAAGTTAGAACAATAATTTTGGCAAAATTTTGTCCTTCGAGCCGGATTTGAACCAGCGACCTATGGATTTCTACAAGTTTTCCCACTACAGTCCACCGCTCTACCAACTGAGCTATCGAAGGTTATTTATCATCAACAAACAGTCAGTTGTTGTTATAATTTATTCATCGAAAGAACCAAAAGTAGAACTCGTACTTTCACCTCGCTTTCAACCGATAACTAGCTCGATAAATATCGTAAAACCAGCAGAAATTTGACGATTCACATTCTTAATGCAAAGTTAAAGCAATAATTTTGGTAAAATTATGTCCTTCGAGCCGGATTTGAACCAGCGACCTATGGATTTCTATAAGTTTCTCCACTACAGTCCACCGCTCTACCAACTGAGCTATCGAAGGTTGTGTTATCATTAAAAAACAATCGATTGCTCTGATAATTTCGATTCATTGAGAGAAATGAAAGTAGAATTCGTATAATTCCGTCTTTTCTAATTAACTGACTGCTTGTTCAATTATACAATAAAACATAAACAACTCTGCACAAAAATTACAGATGTATTAGACCTATAACTAACTGTAGCGCTTCATGAGAAAACTGGCAAAAATTTAAGTTTGAAGGTAGAAGAATTTTATCAAAATTATGTCCTTCGAGCCGGATTTGAACCAGCGACCTATGGATTTCCACAATTTCTTCCACTACAGTCCACCGCTCTACCAACTGAGCTATCGAAGGTTATTTATCATTAAAAAACAGTCCGTTGCTACGATAATTTTGTTTTAATGAAAGAAATGAAAGTAGAATTCGTACTTTCACCATTAAGTAACACGAATAACAGATACGTGAAATGGCGGTTCTAAATGATAAAATTATATTTTAAAGAACTATTCATCTCTTCTGAAGGTGAAAGAATAATTATATTGAGGTAACTTTGAATTTTTACGACGTACAAAAATTTATATAGAAAGGAAATTAGAGGAATTTTCAACAAAATTATGTCCTTCGAGCCGGATTTGAACCAGCGACCTATGGATCTCCACAGTTTCTTCCACTACAGTCCACCGCTCTACCAACTGAGCTATCGAAGGTTATTTCTTCGTCAAATTAGCATAAAAATTAACATTTATTAATTAAAAATCCAACTCTATTACAATATTAGATACTTATCATTTCAGGTCATTTGAATGAACAAAGATAAATTGTAAAAAAAATAACTTTGGTGATAAAGAAAATGTTGCCACCACTTTGTGATTTTTAACAAAATTTAAGATTCAAGTACTTCCTAAGTACTAATTGATTTTTCATATTAATACATAGAGAAAGTTTTTACTAGAAAATAGCATAAAATGGCCTCAGGTGTAGCAAAATTATGTCCTTCGAGCCGGATTTGAACCAGCGACCTATGGATTTCTACAGTTTCTTCCACTACAGTCCACCGCTCTACCAACTGAGCTATCGAAGGTTATTATTTTGACAAATTTTGATAAAAGTAATGTTATTGTTAATTAGAAATATTGCATTTATTGTTATTGAGTTTTAGGCTAAAAGTGATTTGTTATGTTGGACTAAAAGTGAACTTCAATCAACACCTAAGTCTCTGAAAATTGAGGCATCAGAGTTGATTTTTTCTTTAAATTCGGCCACAACATGCCCCTTTTATTTTGAGACTCAATAAGAAGAAATGAGAATGCAACTATTTTCCTTATCCGTAATGGTAGGGGGATGAAAATTCTATGCTGAAACAACAGGGGTCGTTTCTTTAAGCAAAATTAAGTCCTTCGAGCCGGATTTGAACCAGCGACCTATGGATTTCTACATTTTTTCCCGCTACAGTCCACCGCTCTACCAACTGAGCTATCGAAGGTTATTTCCTGTCTAATTTTCGAATAAAATCATTGTAATTATTTTTATCTTCTTAAGCGATAAGAGCTACCAAAATTTAGTTTGACTTTAATTAATTCATTAAGATTAGATAATGAGTCGTCTGTGTTTGTCTTTTTTTATTAACTTTTTTCTTCGTTTCTTTCTCACACGAATCATTAGGATGTAATTCATGGGAAAATCATATAATGACAAACATTTGCAACAATTAAAATTCATAATGGTTCTCATTAATGTTAATTAATAATCACATCAAACACATCAAAAACGAACCGGCATCAGACCCATGTCACAACTTGAGCAACAAATCTAACATAATGAACCAACTGAAAAGATTATTTACCATAGAAAATGATTTTCTACCACCACCACCACCAACTACAACGTTGATTTGTCAATTTAAAACAATAACGGTTTTTAATATCTTGACACCATCAAAGAAATAGAGGCGGCCACTAATTAAGTCCTGAAATATGTCTATTTCAGGACAGGAAACATTTAAATAAAGCACCTATTCATTAGGGTTTATTTCAGAGATTATAGCGTTGCGACGACGACGCTCTTTGAAGCTACTCCAATGGCGGAACTAAAGTAAAACACATGACGATCTACAAGCCGTCCATTGTTTAAACAATTGACTATCGCGGCGGTTAATTTGCAAGGGGTGTGCATGTGTGTGTGGCTATATAACGATGGATATTTTTGACGTTGTGCGGTCTATGTGGAACAAACACGTTTAAATGCCATACACATGTGTGACGAATATACAGTTCCGAAACAGATACGACAACGTTGTCGGTTTTTTTTTCGAATTTACTTCTTTGGGAGCTTTGATCGGGCGGCTCTTTGTTGTAGGTGTAGGGAAAACAGCAATTTTTAATAATCCCCTTAGTGATGGAGATAAATCGTTGGCACACTTGCGATTTTTGATTGAAACTCTTTTAATTTCCCCGAGAAATTATAGCAACTTTATAATTTTAAAGTTTAAATTTTAACAATCACTCATTGAGTCCACCGTCTGAAAATATCCGTTACAGTAAAAATTCGTTTTAATGACGGCGTTGATACACACGCACGTCCATTAATCTTCTAATTGGACAATTTTAAGGATAATTTCACGAAAACAACTCGATAATCTACTGGTAGATGTACAATTTTAAATATAGCCGATAATAGAATAAACTAGTAATTAGTAGGTAGTTATTTGTAAAGGACAATTCAAACAATTTAATCAAAAGTGATGTCGTTTACTTGTACAAATCGTTTATAAAAGGGACAAACTCGACATTATTCTACATGAGAATTGGGGGAAAATTGAAGAAAATTTCAACCAGGGAGCAGGACCTTTGGTATAGTTGCTAAAAGCCCCATTCGTAGAACTAACTGTGAGATGCAGGACTCAACTTTAATTGAAAATGACAAATCCCTCTATTGAAATGGTAATCAACTACTAGGAAATCCTATTAGGATAAACTCTGCGTCTGATCGATATGGAACATTGGGTGAGACAAGGATAATGTCGATCGAGACGAGCAAGATAGATAGAAACAACCCTTGAGACTTTTTTCCTTCGTATTGTTGTTTATCGCGTCAGTCTTAAACATCCAATTGTTGGATAGCTAAAGACTGGATTAGATACATTACCCGGCTAAACAATTTCGTGTTTTTCGCATTGATTAATTTCGGTTTTTTCGACGAAATTAAACGATCAAATGAATGAATACGAATTGTTTATAGCAGTTTCCAAAAGAGCATCCAATATAAAAGAAGTTTGCGCATAACTCTACAAACACAATCGTCTAGTTATAATCACAATAAAGAAAAATGTTTGCACAAGTTTAATATTAAAAATGTATTAATCCATTTTTAGTTTGGACTGTGTTGCAAACAACAATCGTGCTAGGGTAATTATTCTACCATTTCTACCCTCAATCAATCTCTATCATTCCCTGATCAACATTGCCAGTATTGCACGTTCCCCTTGGGGATGTTGTGTTTAACAAAAGAACCAGCACGGCTGCGATCTTTATTAATTTAAGTCAGGTTTCATTGATGTGTTAACATAGTTTCTATTGCAAAAAAGTACATGCAATAGGGGGAAATAACCTATTCACATTGTTGTCAACCCACAAATTAATTAAATGATTGAAGAAATTATCGAAATTGACACCAATTTTGGGATATTTAAAAGACAATATTTGGCGATAATCGTTTTAACAGTAGATGGGTGAAAATGTATATCAGCTGTATAAATACAAGCATCCCCTTATATTGTTCTATCTCATTTCACCACCATGGAAAACTAATTATAATTCAGAGACGTTTTCAAGTTGGAACAAATTGTGTGTCTGAAATAGGTGTTAAAATTTTATTTCTTTAGCGAAATAAGAAAAGTTTATATGACTGTTTCAACACTTCATTATTTCTTTATACTTTTTAATAAGTCCAACTGAGATCTTTATTATTGTTGGAAATTTGAGAACAAGAACCGAGACACCAAAATATTGGTCGAATTACACCAACTAGAACGGATATTTAAGTTCAACTTTTGTATTGAGATTGAAAGTTGCAATCAAAAGAGAAGAAAAGTTTACTGTTAACTTCATATCATCTTTGACGAATTTTCTCGATGATTACGTTCGAAAATAAACATACAAAGATGTGACAAAGTTCAGTAAATGAGGCTGAAAGTAGAAGTTCAAAGCGAATATAGATAGCGCACAATTATACTGTTGTATGTCATTTTTAACTTCCCCGACCAGAGGGTAGGGAAGTTATTAGTTTCGGACCAAAATTTCGAATTCGAGATTTCACCAGATCTTTACGTTTTGAGGTCCCCTGAACACGTTTTTGAAGTTTTTAGCATGATGTCCGTGTGTGTGTGTGTGTGTGTGTGTGTGTGTGTGTATGTATGTGCGTCTGTCGGTTCTCCAACGATTACTCAAAAACGGTTTCACCGATTGAGTTCAAATTTGGTCAGCACAAACGATTTGGTGGCCGTTCGAGTTGATTAGTTTTTGGTGCCAATCGGACCACGGGGGTGGAAGGGGGAGGGGGTTGATTGAAAAAAATTCAAGATAACATATTAATTTGATATCACCAATCGAAAGGGCATGTGCTATTATGTCTAAAACGATACCCATCATGTGCGATGTTCTTTTCTTTTTTTAAATAAGGGCACAAAATTGGCAAAATAGTCTAGTCAACCAATTCAAATTTGCCGCCTTCTATCAGGGATCGTTTGCCATAGAAAAGAGTTGTTGTTCACGATTCAATTGCGAAATTTTGAAATGACAGTTTAGAAGGTTATCCAACATAATTTTTAAAGCGTAGCAAAATTTATAACGGTAGTTTATAAAGACAGAATGATATCTACTGTTGGTATCACTGGAGGCATAAAATCCTATGGGTTTGTTTACATTCTTCTGTCATTTTTGAAACTTAACCTCAGAATATTTGTTTTCAAGCGGTTTTTTGAGCAGGTTTTGTGTTTCGGTTAGCGCTTTTTTAATAAATAAATGTTTTAAAATAATATAAATTTTGATTTCTCCTAAAAAAGAAATGTATATTCCCTCGACAATTCAATCTATATGATTTGAATTTTTCCATGTTTTTGTTGGGACTACCGTACTACTTTTTATTCCGCGCTCAAATGACAGTTCTGTCGTTCTGTCAAAATTTCGCAATTGAATTGTGAATCGAATTGTAAGAAAGTCGAACTGAAAAGTCTGTGTGTGGAATCACCGATTAGTGAACAGAGTTTTTGTTGACGAGATGCTGGTTCCTCATTGAATTTTTCGGTGGTTGTGAGATAGCCACGGTTCTCGATTCCCGATTTTGATTTTTATAGTAAGTTAGTTTTTTTTTTTTTTAATAAAGTATCTCCAATAGAAAAAATAGTATACAAAACTCGTGCTACGGTACTCGTTTTTTTTTTAAAACTCGGACTCGTGTCGGGGAAGTTATTAGGCCGGTTCATAGATTCGGCCCCTTTCAAATTTTTTCTCGTATATTTCGACATGGAGAAATAGACAAGTCAGGCGCAAAATAGTTGCCAAGGAGCCAGGGTTTGTTGTTCATTTCGTTGCTCTTATTAGTACCACCCTCGATCTTTTAATTATAATTGCAACAACCTTAATATGATCGTAACGATGATATTAAATAAGCTCCAAACTCAACCATGTGATGTTACACTAAAGAAAAATGAATAGGCGAGGTAAGCATTGTATAAGCTTGACTGGATAATAATTGGAACGCGGTTGGTTACACTTTCGTTGATCCGAGAGAAAATAACGACGGCGGACAGGACCATAACACACAGGTGTATGTGTGTTATTTTCAACTTTCCCGTTTTCTATTCAACCTTTTCAACCCTATTTTATATTGTAGGGATGAAACGGTATATTTTCGATTGGCAAACTAGATTTACGCTCGTCTAATTCAGATAATTTGAACGTAACACGGATAATGACGTGATGTGAATGTGGTTGAGAAATTTTCACTTCTTTCTATTGGTTGTTTTGGTTGAAATAAAATACACCCGAGAATCTGCCATTGAGTATTAAAATTCATGCCATTTTGTTGTATTGCATTCAGTTGTTCGTCTGGGGGATGAAAAGTTAAAGAGAAAACTTTGAGAAAATACATGTATCTGTCTAGTTGTAGGTATGCATGTGTGTGTTTGGAATAACGTCGACTGCGAGGATCAGAAACAGCCGTGGCCCCATCAAACAGCTTTAAAATAGTACGATTTAAAGTGTTTTGGGAAAGTATTTATCGGAAAAGGATGTGCGAATCAGACTGTGGCCTGTGGAGATTTCAAAGTGAATCGGCTGCAAATCCGTCCTAGAGAGGATCACGTCCTATTTCCGGATCAACAACATCCAACATTATATTGTAGAAAATAAAATAGATAGACGATAAATAAGACAGAGATGTGTGCGGATGTTTGGCAACACATCATCTAAAACTGCAATGCCCCAGGAGTTCTGACCGCAAGCTGAGCGAGCTCTATAAGAGACTATACCGCATCCTGATTCACACTCTCAGACCCATTAAATATTCACACTGCAGGCTAGGATTGCTTACAGCTACACCTACTATTCAATTCGTCTTGTATTTGTTATCAAATTCTAATAGCGTTCAATTCTGATTAGCTGTAATGCTCGAACAACAAAATAAAACGCAATCCTAATTCCAACTACAACAATCTGATCTTGTGCCACTAATTTGCGCTCATTATCGTTGAATTATGGCGTTTTATGTTAAAGTTGTAGCTTCATTAATATGATTTGTAATAAGCTGACTTTATATCAAGAGAACAATGCCTTAAGGGATGATTTCTATCGTATTATCACAACTAAATTTTATAATAATCACAAACAATAAAAGTAAATCGTTCATATCTGCGCGATTCGGTTAAATAGCTAGCCAGTTTAAAATTAAAGCTCTCAGTTAATTGTGAACGCCGCTAAAAAAAACAAAAATAATTTTAAACAAAAGCCGATCGAAAATGAGCAACACCAAACAACACGGTATAGTGGTGTTGTATAATAGCAGAAACATAGCTGGAGCTTATTCAAGAAAGGTGTGAGGGGTAACTAGGGGTGAATATAAAAGCGACCGGGATGTTATTCTGTATACAATATCATCTCTTCCTTATCGGTCTCTCTACCACGTTGTTAGCGGTCTCGCAGGACAAATAAACACCATTGTCCTGGTAACCATGGTGAAATCATGCGACAGTTTTGGGGCGGTTCAGGGATATTCTAGTGTAGAGGGATACCAAACAAGACTTTGTTTCTGTTTTCATCCCAACATATGTTGGAATTGTTGCTTTTTAAGCAACTTTTACTCGTCTTTATTGCTATGAAGATTTCGTTGAATTTTATCAACAATTTAGCGATGAAAAGGATAGAATTGATGCGACAGGAGTGAAAATTTCTGTAATACTCCAAAGTCGACTTCATAATAGAACACTTGCCTCCCGTTTCATCCCTAACGCACACAATAAAAAGCTAATCCATCCCCTTTTTAATCGAATCTAACCGAAAATACAAAACGACCTTCTTCTCCATGTAGAAACGTTAGCGGTAATGGTTGTAATAATTCGACATACTGTTCAATAATAAGGTCTCAAATACTCGTTTCTTTTGTTATAATCAAACTATACAATAGATGAAATAAACGATGTAGCGATGTATACGCATGGTGGTTCTAATGCCACCCATTAATAAATTACATAGACGACACCCCCGGGATTTATACCGACACTAAACGATTGTGTTTCGTTATTAGTGTGGTAATGACATCTATTTATATTATAATTGCAAGAATTTTAAATGGCACTAGACAGTAGTTTATGGCTTAGAAAATTAAACATCCCAATGTCGTTTTGATACAGATTTCCTTCAAAGCTCCATTGGGCCGTACACTAATTAAGAACTAATGATTCATACGATCGATATCAATAATGGAAAATTCCTAATTAAACCACAAATTGTTTATAATTGTCTAGTGTTTAGTTGCTGGGTAAACATCATTATTCTGGGTGTTTTACAATTCGTTTTTTTCTGTGGTAGCAATTTTAAACTGACTGAACATTGTGAACATGTGAGTCTATTCATATTAAATGGAGTTAGGGCAGGCGCAGCGCTTTAAACTTGAATAATTGAATAGGCGAGTCCTGGACGATCCTCGCAGGTGCCGTCGTCGAAAGCACACGCCCTCTATGTCACCACCGCCGCCGCCACCATCACCACCACCAGTGCTTCGATTCGAAACGGTCTCGTGTTACGAATATTACAACGCCACACACACTCTACGATGGTCCATTTATAAATTATTCACGACTAGATTACGTCTTACATTTTATAGTAGCTACTCACTAAATGCTTGGTGATTGTTCAGATGAAAACCTACCCCATTAAAGAAAACTACTCGTTTTTATACATTTGCGAGGAAAAACTAAATAAATAAACGTGTATTGCTGCAATATCGGATTTTGAGACGACACCCTAACAGACACGCCTGTTCTGTTCACACATCACTTCAAGAAGGATCAGCCACTAATCCTTTAACAAGGGCAAAAACAATCGGAAACGCCGACTCATCCCATCAATTTGCCCCTCCATTTAAAGCCCCAATGTTAATTAATAATTTGTCCGATTTCTTTAGATCGATTTTTTTAGTATTAGAAAAATTCAAGAGTTGAGTATCGAGGGAGTACAACTATTAATATTATTTTGGGCGACACTTTGCAGGACATTAATGAAGTCCCTTGTGGAATATTGTCGCCACGTCATATTTCAAGTAAAGTTCCAATGGGAGCACGCGTCACCCGATAAATTGGCTACGAGCAGATTGTAGTTATCTGATAGTCTCTAGTAACTGATGGTAGAAATGAATAAATCATGTGATTTGCACTGATAAACAAGAAATTTAATTGGAAACGAGACGAATATTGTTGCTATTTTTGAATATTGTTCCTCCTTTAATTTCCTCGAGATTATTTAACTTTCGTGATTGATAAATAAATTGGAATTGATGTTGTTTATAATCCTATAAAATGCCATTAGGTAATATCTACTGAAATTTCTATCGTGTTACATGATATTTCAAATTACATGATGAAATGATTTGGTGTTGGTTTACTTCAATAAATTAAGTTCCAGTGATGGTGGCGTTAATATAACATCTCATCTCAACGTATCGGATTGCTCTACCTGCAGGCTAATCCACAACAGAAAGGTATCTTTCGAAAGTAAACAACAATTCAAAATTTGAACGCTATTTGCAAAATGATTTTCCAAATTTCTCCAAACAATTTGAATAATTGCTTAATATTTTGACAGCAACTTGGCGATTTACATTTAAATGACCCGATCAGTAGAAACCAATTTAAAGTTGTCAACTGTTTGAGTGAATCCTTTGTTATTTAATTCTGGATCAGTTTAATTCGTCATAGAGATTTAGAGGGTGCGGCAAAAGTCCAGAAACGTACAAGGGTGAATTCATTGTATAACACACAATCTACACATGGTGACTTCACATAAAGTGGACCATGGACAAATCCTTTTATTTATTTATTTATACGAAAAAAATCAAAATATTTGTCGATAAAATTGGTGTCGTTTAAAGAAAGATTGTTGGATAATTTCCGGTAGAATTCGTGACAAATTTCCAGTGCCAGTTTTGCGATTTTCTAAAGGTAGATGTGTATGTGTCTATATCTGATCGGTCTCAAATATTTAGGCTGTTTATATGTAGAGTTTATTCGGAATCGAAGCCGTATAGGCTGGAATGAATCTGGCCTCTTGTATAATTCAATTTCATGGTTGGATCCCTTCGTATTCCTGTTTTCTCTCGCTCACTCTTTTGAATCACTGCTACCATTCTAGGTAGTTGTAGATTTTCGCATTTCTATATTCGAGATTTCGTTCTTACTGCCGATTCCCGATAGTCTTGTGCATTGTCTATCGGCTATAAGAAAGTTCTGGCAGAATCTTCGTCACTTTATAGCTTCTGAAGAGATTTAGAAAAATTTGGGCCACTCCTCACCAATTTGTTGTAGCCACGTGTCCGCCGATTTAAGCTGTGAAACCAAAAAAAGGGAGCACTTTCGGTCGACAGAACACGCTTAATATAGCGTCCTTCCGAATAATCGCCCCTCTAATTTATATTTAATACGCTTATATTAAATAATCTAGTGGAAAATTGCTAGAAATACATAATAGGGCCGACTAATTACGTTTTTAGTTGTGACACTTTTAAAGAAATCGTGTTTATCCCAGTCAATCGTGTGGCATATGAAAACAAACAGAATTTCCCCTGTTTCTTCTCAAAAATGCGTCAACACCTCAACTGTTAAAAATTGTGTTGAATTCGAGTTTTCGAAATTTGCAACAACACTGTCGGCGTGTCTTTGAGACGTTATGTTGTTGAGTCCAGATGTTGTCCCAACTTGAAACTTAATTTTCTTTGATATTCAATATGTGCGTTGGATTTTAAGCGTGACACCAGACTATCATGTAGAAAAACTGACGAATATTTGTTGTCTTAATATTTTCAGTTTGTTTTTTCTGTTGAACAAATAAATAAATAATTAAGATATTTGAATTTTAGGAATTGGCGATTTTTTTATTTACAATTGAAATTACAATTAATAAATACACGTTCTAATAATACAACAATATTTCTTATGAGACTGATTCTGTTGTTATGTTCTCTTTATTTTTACACTAATTTTACAAGAATTTAAACTATCGAGCTATCGTACAATGATCCTTTTGAACGCCCAATTCAAAGTATCGAAATGTTTTGTTTTACTATTCAACATTTTATGTACAATTCCGCGGTTGTTATTTCAGAAAACCGAAAAAAAAAACACAAATTATTGCACCGAATTGTTGGCCATTATTTGTTCTATTCCAAGTTTCAAGAGCCTAAGTTGTGACCGTGATTGGCTAAATGAAAATACGGCGTATAACTACCGGATGAAGTTGCCTGTAACGGATAAACCCCACCATATGGGACATGATGGGAGTACAATAGACCTGAATGTGTATGATGGCTGGGAAAACCGGGAAAACCACCACCGCCACCAACATTCGGCGGTGGTACCGTTGGTGAATTCACATCCATACCGGGATTCTGTTTCTTCCATTTCGTCCGCCGATTTTGGAACCAAATTTTCACTTGTGTCTCAGTTAAACTTAGACTCAACGCTAAATTCAGTCTTTCACAAACACTTAAATAACGAGTTGTTTTGAATTTATTCTCTAATGCTACCAATTGTTCGTAAGTGAAAGCTGTGCGGGCACGACGTGGTTTACCGGTATTTTGTGATTTAGAATCGCATTTTTTCTTTTTACCATTTGGATCTTTGATGTCTTCACTAATATCGCTTTGGATTTCGTCTTCGTCGTCGCTATGATGGTCTTTACCTAGAATGAAAACAACAGCGATAAATTCAAATTCCAAATTGTCAAACATACGTGGATTTATTTTCGATTAAATTCTTTAAAATTCTACAAACTTCAAAAGATGAAGGTTTTATTTCGAATAGAAGCACACTAAACTACTAAATTCTTAATTTATTTCAACTGTAGTTTGTTCTAGACTATTAATTTTAAACTATCTTAAAAACAAAATCTCTTTTGACAATCGATAAAAATTCGTTACAGTGGAATGAAGAACAGATGTTGAAAAATAGACAAACAATACATAACATTAAACGACTATAAAGGACTCAACTTTTATTTATAGCTTTATAAAGCGACTTGTTCGTGTACATATTCCGTTTCCAGATTGACTTCAATCGCGCAGATCAGATGAACCAAAGCAATTTTAGACAACAAAATCGCGCAAATCAGTGAGCAAAACTCCAAAACGAGCACCTAAAATAATACCATTTGGAGTAATAAACTGAAAGCGTATCGTTTAATTTATAAAGTGCCAAACAATAGATCGCAATTAGAAAACCATCTGAGTGTTTAAATATTTTAATAACGTACATTATAGAGGCTGAAATTCTCGTCTCGTTTAAACAACATTGTTAATAAATTGAGACCTGAGAATCAACTAAAAAACAAACTAGATAAAGACAGAAATATGCATGTATATTTTATTACAATATATAGGTATAGTATTATAACAGGAGTTCGTTTTCGTCCATAATTAATACATCTGCTTAAAGCAAGTAGCAGCAAAACCAAAGGATTAATTACAAAGTTCACGGCTTGCTAACGAGCCCGGAGGCAATTACGCTAAGGCTGTTAATTACATGTCCCGGTTCCGTTATTCCAGCTATTTCCTTCCACTTCTGGTTGTGTTGCCTACTCCAATATACCCTATCAAACATTATACTGTTGTTATACCCATGCCGTTGTCGACAACGACCGCCGTGATTTAGTCTCCAACAACGGTTGAGACGTTGGAGAGAGCGAATAGACGACAATACGCAGTTTGAATGTTAAGATGTTGTAAAGTTGGTAAAGTATTTATGTCAGCAATGTGCCATTACCTTATCCCTTTTACCATTCGACAATTCTAACGCCATTTTAGTTATCTCAATGTTTCTGTTGAACATGCCGCCAATGTTTCACTATTATTATTGTTATGATCGTGATTGCTATCCTCGATAACGGAAAACAAAACCGGCTTATAAGTCAAATTATTTCACAATAGTATCCGCAATAGAATTACCCACTAGAAAGACTAACCGTAAAAGTGAGATAAGTTAGAATTTTTACCATAAATTCGATCAGGAGCAGTAGCGGAACTTGAAAATTTGGCCCACCCCGCAAAATTCAATTTGGACCTCTTGCACAACTTTGAATTGAAATAATCAAATGGCTCCTTAGTCCCTATGGGTCCCCCGCACTGCTACCTTTGGTGCTGATCAGAAGTCACTAAAATTGTACCAATTTTCGATTACGAACGACAGTAACCAAATTTTAGAATTTTAAGGTTAGAAATTTAGGAACTAAGATCTGGGGATTTAGTTACCAACCCATTTTTAATGAGCGCGCAATTTAAATTTCTCACTTTTTATCGGCCGAATTTTGAATTGCTCGCGCTTCGAAATTGTGTTAACCAAATTCGGTTTTGGTTAATGTCAATTTTACTCCGGGTATTTATTGTGAAATATTGTTTTATTTGAAGCATTTATGAATTATTTGTTCAAGTGCATTTTTTTTTGATTATTTTAAATTCGAAAAATTGCGTAGAAGCAAATATGAATAAAGATGACTGAAATTGAGGTTTTCAGCTTGAAAATGCTCAAAGATCCAAGAAAAAACAGCTAGTTAAATGTACAAAACCATCCATTTTGATAAAAATTCGTAAATTGCCCCTTTTCACGGTTAATAATTTGTCAAATACAACCATAAAATAAACCGGCTTGTAAGCCAGTTCCTTATTTTCTGTCGTCGGGTGTACTATTCGTGATATTCGTAACAATTTAAATTAACTCGATTGAGTATAAACGATTTCTAACACGAAATCTTGTCTCGCATCGATAATCGGACAATCAAATCTATAAAATAATTGCGTCTGGCTTAATGGTATCGATGAAAATGTCCAAGCTTAATACTAGTACGGCTAATGACTGATAGAATGTACACCGCATTGTATTGTTTTAGCGGTGAACAGACAAATGAATGTGGTTAACACGTTTGTCGCTTGTTATGTATTGATTTCACAAGCTACCGGTGATGTTCTCGAATTACCGCCATTTAATCATACTGAGCGCCTGGATTTGCTGATTTAATCGACACAAGCACATACACGATACTCAATTTGAACCGTAAACAGTACAAAAAAAAAAACACCGACGATATTTTAATTAATTAACCCGTAAACTTCATCTAATTCGCGCCGTGTGTTGTTTTAATTAAATTAAAATAATGCTCTAATTTATGCGAAAGAACAAAAACACTAATTGCGACTAATTATTGAAGATAAGCAAGCAAATTTAAGCGCATCCTAGTGAAATATCGACTGTAATTTCGACTCAGTCGCTCGAACTGTCGAATTAACACAATTCGCTAACAATTTCGATATTATAAGAACAAAATACAAACAATACAATGTTTGCACACTTTTTTTGGTTCTGCATCAATCATTAAGCCTTACAATAAGCATTTTGGTATATTTTCACGCATTTGTAAGTTCAACAAAGATACGGGACGAAACAATAAAGAATTCTTTCTTTTAAAAGCATGAATTGTGTAAATTTCATTCATGTTTTGGACATTGCATTCTTACTTTAAAGCACTTACATTTCTACCATTTCCACGATAAGCACTTTTATAATAAAATATTCGAAATTCGTATTTTAGCAAGTTGAAATATTATTGCGTAGGTGCTCAATAATAAAACGAGCTTCTATGTGTTTCTTTTGTTGGGAATACCGAAAAATTTAACGAAACTAGGATTGTTCTCTCAACTTTAGTAGACTGTAAGTAGTCTTCATCGATTATTTATCTAATTGATAATGACAGAAAATCTAAGATTTGGAAAATCAAAGTTTCGTTACTATAAAAATCGAGACAATTCAGGGTTGTTAAATTGTAGAAGGGGTGGTTTTACTTTGATCAAATACCATAATGCATTAAATTGCTACTAATTTTAATCAGACTTATAAACGATTTGGATTAAGAATTAAAAATTAAAACGCCGGCTTGTGTTGATTTTGTATAATTGTGAAGTGGGTATAAGGGGGTTTTATTTCAGGTTTTCTATCATTTATGATTGTTGATACGATTCTGAAGAAATTGCAGTTATATTCGCAGTATCGTAACGATTTCGTTGAACGGTTAAATAAACTAATAGTTAGTGTTAATAAAAGTGTTAGAATCATAAAATTTTAAGTTATGGTAAGTTTAAAAGTGGATTTTTATTGGATTAATTCTAGTTTGATGTTTTTTGAAATATTCCAAGAAAAGTTTATATTGATTTAATGAAATGTAAAATAACAAATTAATGTGCAATTTGGGTTATTAACACGAACTCCATTCACTGTATTAAATTCGTTTTACCCTTGAGTCATTATCTAATTTCACACCGCAATAAACCGTATTACCTACAACATCTAATGCCAAACTATCTAATTATATTTAGTTCACTAATCGTTTTCAGTATATTTGCCAAAATCTATTTCAAATTAGAAAAAAAAAAAACCGAAATTTCCTGGTTTTATTTGAAAAACCATGAAAAATCGAGTTGTAAATCTGTCCAATGTTACATCCGGCGGTTCCGTAAACACCGACTCGAAATTCATGAATCTCACCTGTTTCACTGTCATCACCGAAATCGGGTGATTCCCTTAAACCATCGTGCGGCTTCCAACAACAAATCCCATCACTATAAACCGTTTGCCGTCCAGTAAATTTGTTCGGATCTAAAATATTTTCGACGGAGAATGCTAAACGGCGATTTTGGTGGTGTGTCGGCATCACAACCACCGACGGCTGACTGTTACCATCATCATCACGTGGACTTTCCGACCGACTAACATCATCACTACATACACTTTCAGTACGTTTCACTGTCGCTGTCGTTGTTGTTGTCGTCGCATTTGTTGTTGTTGCCGGTATTGTTGTTGTTTCTGGTTTATAACCGAGATACTCACTTGTATTATCAGTCTTTACGGTTGTCGTTGTTGTTGGTAATAAATTCTCAAATGTTGTGAATTTGTCTTGACGCCGCGTCAAATCAACAGGACACAGAGTATCATCAGTCTCTTCAACATCAACATTCAAATCTTCATCGGAATCATCGCAAATTTTATCGCACATCTCCACATCACGCGAATCGTCCGATATACGTTTCGGTTGTAAAAAGGAATTCTCCATTTTATGATGCACCGGTGAACGGTCACGATCAATTGTTGTACACTCCTGATTTTTATGATTTGTTGAAATTATCCTTTCCATCATTAACATTGTCATTATTCTCCAACAATTATCAATAAAAATCGCACAATTCAAATCACATTTTCCCGATAGAATAGCAATTTTTTAAATGTTGTTATATCACAAATTTATTTAACCACCCTTGTTATCAATAGGGGAGATTTTGTTATACTAAACCGGATTTTTGATTGTAGAATGAAATCAACTACTCGCCCCACACATAACATAGAATGGCGAAACCCGCTATCAAACATAAATGGTGACTTGTAGTGGGGTAAACGTAAATCTTATTGGCTTAAAACAATTTGAAAACATTGTACAATTGGCTAGTAGGTTGTATTGGGTGTGGTTTATTTAAACGTAGCTGTGAGTGATCTTTATTTGTTTTGTAATTATGAATATGATTTGTAATAACAAAAGAACCGAGTTGGGGAAATTATCAAGGCATGATTGTCGAGCATATTTTAGAACAATAGCGTTTATTTAGAGTGCGCTGATGAAACAATTTAAATTTAGTAGTGGTGAAAATGTTATGGCTAGTCGTTTAATTAACAGACGAATTGTATTGTTTTAGATTTTTCGTAAGGGGGTAGTTATAATAGTCGAATGAAATCAAAATATAAATATAATTGCAAAATACTAAAATTGATAGAATAGCGAATGATGGTGGGGTAAATCGGGGTGATTATATCGCTTATCAACGGCCGATTGGATGCGTGAATATTCATCGGAAATTTGAGTTGTAATTAAAATGCACATAACAATGCAGTTGACAAAACCCAATAGAAAATCCGTCTAAAATTAAACTATTTGTTCACCGAAAAGCAAACTAAAGGTGAACTATTACAGGAAAAAAGCTGATATTGATTCAATATACAGAACGTTCCATTTAAACAGTCAAAATTAAAATGAATCAAGTTGAAATAGTTTTACAAATTTGATTCTTTCTGCTTAAATGTTCTAGAATATAAAAGTGTCTCGTGTTGAAAATACATTCTATTTCGCTCTTGCTTTACTATCCGTTCACCTCAAAAGAATTTGCATCGGAAAAATTGGTTCTCTATTCCCACTATATTCAACCGGAGTATTTGCATTTCATCCTCCTCTCTTTCTCCATCGGTCTATAGTCGAGGCCGAATTTGAAAAAGATCGGTCCAGTACTGAGGTTTCAAGTGTTAGCAAATAGACCAAGAGCTGATTCCATTACGGCTCCCCTATTATCCACTGATTGAAATGAAATTGACACATCTGCTACTTAGTAGAAGTAGCGCCAATACTACATGGTTATTGTACGAATTGATCTAAAGACTGGAACGTTGTCTATACATGTATGTATGTACTTAAAAGGAGAGAGGGGTTGTAATAGTGATATAGAGAGAATCATTGTGAGAGATCTTAGGGAGGACAAATTATCGAGGGAATTGAATTGTATGATGATATCCACCTATAGGTATACTCATACCACGTTTTCACGATCCGATCTAGTGCAAATACGATTAAAACGATCGGTGATTATTTCCCGTTTATTGTCATTTGGGCGCATTCACTACCAGATAAACGACCTATTGTTGCGAAATTACTAAACTACAATGTCTCAGATCAATTAAAACGATTCATTTTCTAAAAAGCGAAGGCCAACAAAGAAAATCCACCAAAAAAAAAAACGCGAAACTAACACTAAATCGTAGGCCATTAGTTAAATTTGTCAACTAATTTTGAACGTCCGCTTTTAAATTGTTGTTTATTAATGATAAGTGGACATGTTTAGAGCACCCATATTGCTCTAAAATTTACTTGAGTATATAAATACAAAGTTGTAAATATGTCATCAAATCGTTCCCATACAACTAACTAGTTAACGTTAAACTGTCTGCACTGTTTCAATTTCCTGTAAAATTTAACCATTATAAAAATTTCGTACACCGTTTTATTTAATTCGGTCGCATATTATATCGAAAAATTTATTTTATTAACAGAGAACGATCACATCAAAGAGCCGTGTGATTATTGCAAATTGTCAAAAACATAATTATAGTCAACTTAAAAAAACACATCAACACAACAGTAAAATAAAGCAATTAAAAAAAAATAATTGTCAGTTGATAGATTAAATTAGCCACGGCCGGAAATGGGATGACTCTTTCTTTTTAAAATCCTCAATCTTAATCTTTTCAAATTGTTGATTGAATTTTCTATTTTCGTCTAACATCGATTTATTTACGCTTAAAAATAATAAATAAAATGCTTAATTGGGCGATATTCTTGACTCAAATCAACAATAAAGGTAGGATTTATGATGTCATCTGTTGCCAAAATTCAAACACAGACAAGTTTGTCAATGTGTCTCATTGAATCTCGTGAAAAAGTCGAAATCTTTGCAAAAATATTTTACAAAATATAAAATATCAAAATTTTGAGATGTTACTGCAAATATTCGTTCAGTCGACTTTTCTTGTTTGGACTAAAGTAAAATTAAACTTCAAAGCGCTATTTCTTAAAATTACTCACAATCAGAATCAAAAACAATCTGGGATTCAATTCTGAAACGGTAAGAAAAAGGGAGAGAATTGAGAGTGATGTAAGAGTTAACGACTTTGCAAAGACAAGAATAGAGGGTTATTTTGAGGGCCAGGTCTTGAGACCTAGCAAAGCCCCAAAGCTCTATTTATTAAAACTACTCAGAATAAAGACTGTCCGAAAGTCAACCGTGAAACTGTAAAACACTAACAAAGGATCATTTTTAGGACCACTTTTTGAAGCATAGCAAAGCAGCAAAGTCCTATTTTCTAACATTATTTTGAATCAAAAACCAACTGAAAGTGAATCCTGAAACTGTTGAGAAAAAAGAGAGAACTGGAGGTAATTTAACAGCTAAGGACTATATGAGAACAAGAATAAAGGCTCATTTTTTGACCATATTTTGAAGTCTAGCAAAGTCTTACAACATAACTCTATTTCTTAAGTTATAAGCCTGAAACTGTTAAGAAAAGAAAGTATTACAAGAACAGGAACAAATACTCATTTTAAGAGCTTGGTTTTGAAAGCTCAACTAACAATAAGACCTAGCAAATTGGCGTAAAAGTGACCCAAAATAACAAGAATGATTGAAAAGTTGAATGAAGTGCAATAAAAGTACTTGTACAGAGCTTTTTTCGGGAGACACCTTAAGCTTTCTGAAAGAGGACACCTCAAAGAATCCCGATTCGTTTTATTTTACAAGGAAGCCGACCGAGATTTGTTCAACTATAAACTTACATTTGAATTACTTACTATAAGTCATAAATTTAGATAGTAGTGCTAATCTTGGGAACCGTTAAATTAAGCCTAATCGTAAGTTTCTCACTAGCCAATTTTCGTATCGCCCAATTTATTAAATTAAAACATTTCTTATGTACTTTCAAATAAGTGCACTATTAAATTCTACAAATTGGATATTTTCAAACGTTTTCAAAATAAATCTATTCATCAATCGACCTATTCATTATAAGTTTCAGTTATTTTTGGGGCGTGTCTACGTCTAGTTTTTTCAGATACTGAAAATGTCTTATTTATAACTTTGTACAATATGCATGTGTGCGTGTTTTGTGTGCGTATTTGTGTTTCATATAGATAGTTGACGGTGGCTGAAGCGGTGGCGGCAGCGGTGACACATGTTAGTGGTTGACTTGTGAACCAGCCGACCGTCAAATGACAGATACACACAGCTGGGAATTTTAACGACTAACAAATTGCCAAATTACTTTAAGTCTACATTCTAACTACTGATGGTAATTGGACGTAGATATATACACCTTTATGGCGACATCGTCATATCAGTTCGATCAACACGGACGAACGAATCAACGAGCAACTCTCTGGCAAAATTGAGTCGTTTAAATGCGCCTAAAAACGCTCCCAACGAGAATAACTAATTTTCTAATCAATTCGAAAAGTGTCGGGTTTTTCGGAAGTTTTCTTTCCAAACAAGATCGACATGTTGACATATTAATTTCCATCGTCAACATTCCTAAAACAACACGTCAAAAATCTTTAAATAACAACAATAATTTCGTGTCATATAAAAGGTGGAATATACGAAAAGATCTATTCATCTTAACAGGATGCGAAGTCATCCAACCAATTTGTCTTAACAAATTAGTTATTTAAAATTAGGAGGGATCCTATAAAAACACCCATTTGTGCGAGTTAATTTAGAGTTTAGAGCAGATTAAACTGTCAAATTGTACACTTTTTAATGATTATTAGTGACAACTAATTAATATTTTCTCGTTTTTTTTTTAAATAAATTTTAATAAAGTTTATTGATTCATCAAATGATTGTAGGTGTATATTTTTTTAAACATACGGAAATCGAAGAATGATTTCGTAATTTTTAATTAATATTCCTCCCTCGTTCTATTTGAACAACAAAAATAATACACAAAAGCGAGACAAACGATCGGACAAGGGAGGATGAAGTAGAAAAATGGAATGAGAAATGCAAACATTATAGGAATGGATTAATTTTAAGCATCAATAAATTAGCTCATTAAAAGTTTACAAATACATTTTCCATCTTGACATTTCATTGTTTATTGGTCCTGTATGTGAATCGGGATTTTTTTGTCCCTTTTCTACCCACCATATTTTTTATTATTGCTTCTTTTCATCAGGTAAATTTGTGAAGCCAATTAAAAATTTTTCATTAAGCTACTCTCTAATGATGTATTCTTTCATATTCAGTTTTACTAACTTTTTTTTTGAAACGATAACAAATCCATTTTTGTGTTATTTTCATTAATTAAATTATTGTTTGTTTTCTCTTTTAAAATAAACCGCTTTTTTGTACGTTTATTAATTAATAATCAAATTAATGAAAAATGTTGCAATTTAATAAAAACATGAACATAAAAAGCAGCAATTGTTGGAGCTTTAACGTGGAATTTTTAAGTGGTGTCAAATTAAAATGCAAGTCGAGTTAAAATGGTTTCACTATAAGACAATATTCGGATAGAATTGTGACATTTTACCCCATGTGTAACGCTGTCTATGAAATATTAGATTGAAACAAATCGTAAAAGAGAAACTACACACCATTTGTCATTTAATTTAAAATTTATTGGTATTTGAAGCAACTTAAAAGAATGTAAAAAACTCCAACTGTCAGTTAAATATAGTTTCGCGTCATTAATTAAGCCAAAAATTTTTACAAATAACTCTGTCAGATGATAAATTCCCATCATCATTATTTGAGCAACCGAAAAAAGGAAAGTTCAAGTCATTTTTCGAACTAATTAATTTCCTATCTAATTTTGTGCGCCTGTGTGGTATCAATTCGTTTATTTTTGTTAGATTGAAAGAAAATTTGTTGTGGTCTACCGGAAATATTATTGTCAAACAGATGGCATATTCAATTTGAATCAATTCAAACCGTAACAGTATCAACATTAAGCAGTATGAAATAGGACTGTATTAAGAATTAGGGTAGCTATCGTCTTTATTCCGATAATTGGTTTCTTGTATTTGTAAAGACCTTAATCTAGTAATTTTTTTGTCGATGAGTTGTCTTTTGTAATCAAGATAAATCTCTCGATTGGTGCAGACTAACTTTGTAACGAATTTCCTTTGGTTTGTTCGATTTTTTCGTATGTAAATGTTGTGTTAGTGTTCATCTCGATTTGTCGGAAAACAAATTTAAGAGGCGTCTCTATTCAAATATAAAATATTTAAGTGGTTCATAACAGTTTGGAGTTTGCTGGATCCCGGGTGGCGGCCGCCATGTTGGTTGATGGTCGAATGATGATTGTTTTATAAATATTTGATAAGAGCAGGAAAGCTTACAGTATATTGCTCAAACACGCTCAAATCAGAGTTTATGGGACATCATAATATTCCAATGTTTTATTGATGTATACTGTTATCTCTCCCAGTATATCTCCTCGTTGTTGTATGTGAAAAGGTAATTTGCTGAATATTATTGAGCACAAATCGTGGCGATTTATTTTTTCTGAAAAACAACAGTCTTCATAAAAACTTCACAAACAATACCGAAATTCATTAGACACTAAATCATAACGAATAAACAAAAGTGGATAGAACCTAATTAGCTAATTAGTTTGAACTAGATTGTGGAATTTCACGGTATAACTCCAATGGGAAATGTCTTCCTGTCGGAATACTTTATACGATTAACTATACTCTGAAAATAAAGTATCAATTTTCATTTACCAAAAATAAAAATATTCGTCAATAATAGAAAATTATAAAAAAATTGGAGGAAAATCCGTTTCCAATTAACTAAAAATATACGAAACCGTCCTAGTAATTACATGTTAGTTTTATAAACGTTTGTAGTCATATACTATTAAATATTTAATTTTGTTTGGACATAAGCCAGAGCTTATTATAACAGACATAGTCCAAATTGAATCGTTTAGAATCGGGTATCTTGGCCAAATTGCAGCACGTCTATACGACTATTTATCATCTTAATTGAAGCAAAACGGATGCAATAAAACATTTAAAAATCGCAATTTTTACACCATCTACCGAACAATTCAACAAACACCACAGAATTCTGTGCTTTCTATCCTTAAAACGCCATCTCTACCGATTAACAACCAAAGAAGCGAAACTTTCTGCTGTTGAAGTTCGAAAGCTGCCACCGGGATGGCGCTAAATTGAGCTTTTATAACTTTGCAATTATAAATTTCTCCATTCCGGTTTACGATTTGGTTAAATTTACTCGTCTGAAGAGCTTTTTAAGCTTTGTTGTAACTCAACAAGAATAAAACTTGCTAAAACAACGCTGTTTGTTTTAAAAGCTTCACGTAACTTGTATTACGGTCGAAATAGTTGTGTAACCATTTACAAGAAAAGAATGATCTCCCTTATGGTTAATAGTGGAAGTTGAATGCGTTTGAGATTCTACAATGGGAACGTGTTTTTAATTTTATAAAGTTTGTTGTTGATTAAATTAGAAAGTTTAAATATTTTCTAACAAAAGTACGACGTTATGAATAGACTAAGGATTTAATAAAAATTTTATTGAAACAGGATAAATTAGATTTTCCTTAATAACAAACAAAACGATGTCTGTTTGACATATCAAGTATAAATAGATCACGATGAAATAACAAAATGACAAACTTTTTGATGTGTATTTGCATAAAATAAATGACGGTATCCGTCCATACGAAAAGTTGGCTAATATTTCAGCTTTGTATTTTCTTCTCACCTAGACGAGTGAGGTATATTTCCCTGGGGATTATGATGGCTTGAATACTACAGTTCTGTGACAACCTATCGTCTCTTTTATATTTTCTACCATACACACTGATCTGTATCTTAATTTGGAACTGTCAATTCTTCGCTAGGTGATTGTGCCGAGCGAGAAAACCGGGTGGATATAATTCGAGAAATTTCACATGGAAAAACTCGAAAAATCTGACCCCATCTCGGTATCCAATCAGTTTAAGCGGCATCATTGCTGTCAAAACACTAAATACATTTTAATTACACATATACCACCCTAACATTTCCTCCTCAATTCCGATTTAATCTTGTTCAATACAGCATATATTATGATTGGAATGTAATAGTGGTAAGTCTAAAATAAATATGAGGGGTGCAAAAATTAACAGATGGGGCCTAACAGACGGCGTTAATACTCGCAATAGGACCAACCTCATGGGATATTTGACTACATAGGTTTGATGCATGATTGATCATTTTATCCGAAACTATCGATTTTTTCTTGGGTTTCATCTTAAGTGAACAATTATTTCGAATTTTAATCGACTAGGGATCATCGATAAATGATAACCAATCTCTTGGTTTATTTAATATCTCGCTACTATGATCTTCATTTAAGTTATAATCTGAAAATTGCTTTATTTTAGATCCCCGAGGATTTTATTGGCATATATAGAGTTTCACTGTTCTTATATAACTTGGAAATTTTCGGTAAATTGGCGGAAATTAAATGAGAAGATGGTTAAACTTTCAAGACTGCTTTGTTATCAATTCTATAAAAAAATATTAGGAGTTTATTAGAACAAAGTTCCGCAATAAATAATGTTTTATTCAATCGTAATCCATCTACAATCGCCGTTAACGCTAACTTTTACGCGTTCTTCTAATAATTGGCAATTATTTGCGCTCTATATTGGAATCCAATTTGTTTATTTAAATATAGAACAACACGAATTGTGTATAGTTAATGAAACTAAATGGATTAAAACACCACTTAATTACACTGACTGTTTGAAATATTGCAATAATCTATCTAGTAGAAGGACGAAAAAGCCACTCCAATAAAATACTAATTAGATTAGCTTTTTAATGTTCTGACAGCAAGTAAAGCAACACGCAAAACATTATTTTTATGATGGCCACTTTCCGGTTATCTACCGTCAATTATCGCAAATGTTGAAGAAGCAAAGGGGATGATATTGTGCAAAGGTGTCTCGTTAATACACCCACTTGACCCCCTAGTCAACATCATCGTCACGCAAACTGTTAATTCTTTAACGTTGTCTGAACAAAACGTTAATTTAACCAACAAGTAAAGTCACGCCATTGGTATATGTGCGTGCTTTTAGTTTAATGGAATAATATTAAACGGACCAATCGACGGCTACTTTAGATATTAACCAGTTAGAAAGTGATGGAGTGATAGAATACCACCGGTAGTCAATTTTAATAAGGGCGAATTTGATATAAACTGTCAAAATTATTGATGAATTGTACAATTTAGATTAACGATTAAACTCAACTGTTGAATCAATTAGCCCTTTATTTGAGCCGATTCCCGATTTCGATTGAAGACAATCGAATTGCAAACATTACAAGAAAATCGTACGGCCTAACGTGAAAATAACAATAAATAAACTGTATAGGATGCGAAACCTGAGTGTGTACGGATTCATAAAAATAATTAACGAAAGATAAAAGCTGAAGAATAATAAAGCAGGGCGGCCTTTTGAAAAAATACCAGTCACGCGAAAACGTACTAAACATGTTCAGATGAGCAAATTACATTAGCTGCTTGGATAATCCCGCCTATTTCCCATTAACGAAAAAGCTTTTTAAAAAGTTTATGTTTGAGATCGGGAATCGCGCTCGACTCAATCAACCTTTTCTTCCTTTTTTCAGTTATACCGGTCTGTTTTAAATATTTCCGTTCTTGTTCTAATATTTTTTAACTTTATTATTGATATTGTTATTATGTTGGAGAAACATGGAGAGATTTGTATTGTTTTTCTGACTCTTCGTTCTATTCAAAACAAATCCAACCACAATTAATATTTGAAAGGAATATAGGAGATTCTATTTATAGAATTTCTGCAATAGAAACATGGAAATAAAGTATTTAATTGGGCATTTAGAGCTGGCGGCAATGCCATTAGTAACCAATATAATAACAACAACGTCTATACATGCTTGTCTACGTTTATTTATACTTAAATATAATATTTAGTACACAAGCATTAAACGAGCAAGCATCGTTTACCCGTTGCTCTATTGTTCAGCAACAAAGCTCGACGCCAGACGCTACTTTGTTTCTACTC
The DNA here is from genome assembly GCA_020740385.1 of Mylabris phalerata. Taxonomy (NCBI): domain Eukaryota; kingdom Metazoa; phylum Arthropoda; class Insecta; order Coleoptera; family Meloidae; genus Mylabris; species Mylabris phalerata. The sequence goes on from JAJEOX010000034.1 coordinate 1,340,705, forward strand.
AACGTTGATTGGGCGCTGTCTTTTGTTCCATTTTACTAGTGGATTACTTACGCCTGCTGAATTCCTTTTCCGGATGAGTTTGCCGACAGAACTGACATTTGATATCGTCCCAAGAATTAGAAAAATCACCCTTGTCCCAATGTTAAAGATATGTTTTGTAATATTTCGTTTCCCTTTCACTCGAATTTTGGTAATACGAAGAGGGTAAAACGGTTGTTTTTTTTTTCATTATTTGTTATATTTATTGAGGGTAAATTAAAAAATCTGAAAAGCTGATTAAGTAGCAGGATACTTATCGGAGATTATTTCACGCCAGGGTGTCGTTGTTTGTACAGTCAACAATAGTGACAATAGGATGGGCGCTTATAATAAAAAATAAAATAGATACATTGATGTTTCTCGACCAGATGATGGGTATCGGTAGAACGGCTGCCAGGTCCTATCAGGTAGTCGTTCTTTTCACATTCAGTCAACCATCAATTCGGAAAAAATTCACTCTAATTGCGCAAAATTAAAATTCGTAGCTACCCCATTAGATATTAACATGAAATTTCATAGAAAAATGTCTTCTAAGTTATAGAAAGCCTCCCCTCTATATAGAAAAATCAGCCATCTTTGATATCACGACTTGAATAAAGAGGGTAGTTCCCTAATCTTATACTAATTCACCCTGTTAAAAGTAAGACTACACCCTAGAGTTTCCACTTCTCCCCCTTACTACAACTATTACATTTTCATTCTAACGTGGATACATTCGAGAAGTTACTTTTCTACTCTCTTCCGTATAGCTTCGTTAAATGTAGCTACATTCAAATAAAGTAGAGTACTTTATTCGGAAGTTGCTGTAACAAAAAAAGGTACAAATAGAATTATGTTTAAATAACTTATTTGCACAAGTTTCCATCAACGGCGTAAATTCAATTTTTAATGATATTTCCTTGTAAAAAGGCTATTATTAGAGAGATTGATAGTCCTGGTAAGGATTAGGTGGACAATCCACACGTTTTTGATAGCCGTATTCGCTACTATTTCTCAAAATTAAATGTTTTTATAGGTGTTGTAAAAGTTTTAATACAGTTTTGATGCTGACAGTTATTGTTAGATGGGAATTGAGAAAATAAAGTATAGCAATATTTTATTTAAAAATAAAAGAGAATTAATTAAACTTTTAATTTCGGATCGTTTAAATGACGTGACCGCAAGTAATTAAAATAGAGTGATATATAGACACCTGTTTGCTGTATTCACTATTGAGTAGTGAGCATTTGAAGAGTAATAGTTGGAAAAATTGTAAAAGCTCTCTCTTTGGAGATTTCCATCTGGCAAAGTGCCCCACTTTGATTGCAATAATGGAACTGTGATAATGATGCATCTGGGGTTGGATTTTCATAGGGCACAATCTCTACATATCCCCATCGGCTAAACCAACCAGTGGATTAACTTTGATTCTTCATTTCTAGTCCTTTAGCACTATACACATTGCCGTTCAATTAATATATTGTCATTGCAGTGATGTTGTAGATTAACATGAACAAAATGAATAAAATAAATTGTAAAAAAATATCAGGAAAAAAACGAATGAAAACTAGAGAGAGGGAGATTAAAATCCTGAATAAACTTTGAATAGATTGGAGTATTCCCAGAACAAGCTTTAACTGTAAATGTAATATTACTTTGTTTCGTTGCATGTAGTCGGGTTTCAGAGACTTGGCTCACAGCATTTTAATTAATGAATTAATGTAGCTCGTCTCTTAAACACTGTTTATGTCGCGATAATTACGAGAGTTGCCGCCACTAGATTATCCACCCCGTCCGTATTCTTCCCTATGTAACTTATGCTACCATCATCATCATCATCATCACCAGTAAACACCACCATTTGGATTTAATACACAAATACCCTGTGTAATGTTATAGCAGAGTGAGAAAGCGAATAAATTAGGGTTATTTAAATTGAGCCTAAGGAGAAGTTAAGTGTATAAAGAAGGAATTAAGGCCGGATATTTCATTTAGAACGACATATAAGCTGGGAAATATGAGGAGATCCTAATTAGAAGATGTGGCAGGGTAATTATTATTCATTTGTTGCGTGTTTATATGTGGATGATTTGTAAAGTTTTCGCTACAGGCTATGAGAGGTTTTTAAGAAAATCGTTCTCATGGAAATGTTCAAGACCGCACTATAATAAAAGAGTAATTTTTCTGGATATTAGAGCTGTTCAAAATCATCTCCCATACATGAATGTTTTCAACTAACAATAACAATTAAATTAAATAGAGAGGTTTCAAATATTTTGTTGATAGAATAATAACAAACAATACAAAAGGAGTCGGTCCATATATCAGTAACATATCATAATACCACTTACCGGTAGAGCTTTACGCCCTTTACCTTTACACGTGCTAAGGACCCCCGCTATTCGCTACTCATCATCAATCCTAATTGGTCCACACTCTCTCTCTCCATACATGTAACACGTGTCTTATTTAACGTGATTTCCACCAACGTCCATTTATATGTATCCAAATTATATTATGCCCTATGCTTTTATATTTAACGAGCTTATCTTTTGTTGAATCTCACAACTAAAATAGAGCTTTTACTGATAGACAGCTCTGTGGCTTTTGCTTACATTTTCATATAACAAATTTCGAATGGATAGTTGAGAAAATTGTAGCCTTTTGTGCGGAAATTTTACCAAATTAACAGAGTTTTATAAGCACCGTGAGACAGATAGAATGAGAGACAGAGAGAGAATAAAATACACAGGGAGGGTGGCTATTAACTGGTTTATTAACCCGGGTAGAGCGCGAATCTAATGTTATAATACAGTTATGTGGCACATAAACAGTCGACCAGACCCTACTAATGTTCGCCGTTTAGGCACGTCACACTGCCATCTTGAATGTCTTTATAATAGGGATGTTGAGGGTGCGTTCTATTTGTATAATATACAGTTGAATTTTATACAGATCAAACCCTCTTTCGGATCTCATCTGTTTATTATTATGACACATTTCATGTTAATTTATACAAAACGTAATGTTGTTGATAGAAATTCGTTTTGAAAGATCGAATTAGTCATGTGTATAATTTACGAGTCTTCGCTTTGATTTCAACATTATTATGCTAATTATGGAAAAGGGTGGGAAATTGTCCATAATGCGCCCTTTTTGTTAAGTGTACTTGCTCAATTCAATTCGACTGTTAGATTCTTACAAACGAAAAGATTCTATTTCGTTTTGCTTTTTAATGGTTACTACCACCACGCCAACAACCACCCCTTAGATCTACTGTACAATACTGTGATCCAATCTCAAGTCCAAACTGCGTTTCAAGCACACTAAAGTCTTTGTCCGAGCGGTCGGTAATATCGTTGTCTTTTGTTATTGGATCATGAATTGGGTTTCAGCGCGCCGGTAAAAGCTCTGGAAAGCTCTATTAGCAGTCTTTCTTCCCTAAACCCCAGCTTAGGAGCTTTGCGCTGTCATGGCCGTTCTCGCTAAAGGTTTTTACATTGAAATGTGCTTATTCCCTTTGTATCTTCATACTTGCGGTTATATCTGTCTCGTGCATACGTATTTTTATATGGTTAAATCTATCTTGGAAATATAAAAAATATAAGTGGTGATTTGATTACAGAAAGAAAGGTTTCGAATATACACAAAGATTCGATAAATTCTAAGTTTGAATGATTTAAAATATTGGAAAGTCGCTGAAAAATCATCGAACGGAATAAAAAATAAACGACAACTATATGGTTATTGATCGTTTACCGGTAAATGCAGCAGCTTTTATTGAAATTAAACATTCTTCATAAATTTAAAAACCGTCTGACTGCCTCAAATGGTTCCATTATAATAGTAAAACGAACATTAAAAGCTCGTTTGTATTTCCCATAACTTTATAACAAGACAAATTCAAAACACGTTTAATATGAAACGTGGAATATCCATACGACAGAGTGTGATTTCTTTGGGGAAATTAAAAGTTTTCATTATTTAACTGTCATCGTATTTATTGGAAACATCCCCGATTTTCACCAACAGAAAAGAAAATCAATTTGAATTTTAATAAAGAATTAATGAATTCTTATTTTTAGAATGTCAAAATTTCAATCATCGAATCATCGAATTATCCTGAATCTAAAGGGGTAGTTTGATTATTTATTGTATTTAATAATTTTGATAGGTAAGCACAATATAGAAGTAAACTTTACAAAGAGAAAGTTATCTAATAATTATTGCAAGTGGATACTCGAGTTAAAGCGTGTGTATACAAAATTATAACAAGCATATGCCTATTATCAAATAACGTATCGCTTTGAAGGGGTTGTTTCTGTAGGGTTGATTATTGTACAAAACGATAATGCGATAATTTCTCGGTATGAGACTGGCTTTTATAAACAAACTTCCACTGATGGAAATTATCAAACTGTTGTTTATTAAATGGCCATTTTCTTGTGTAGAGATTTATTAAAATAAAACGTGTGATAAAACTGTGGAGTATTTACCATTTCCCCCGTATGTGTTATAAGTACACGTATTGTGAAAGCATGTTCATTTCTGACCCTCATTAACAACATTTCCTGCTCTCCCACCGTATTATTTTCTCTAATAGGGTACAGGTTGGTGAAATTGGAGAATATTATGTCCTAAGGGTGCAAATGGTTAAATTGACGATAATATCCCTATTTTGAAAATTGTATATAAACTGTTCAACAAGAAAGAGGAAAAATTTAATTACAATTCTAATTAAAAATTGTATTTCTACTAGACAATTATACGTATAAAAGATCCCAATAAAATCCAATCTAGATGGGTGTACACAATTCCAGGATCTGGTGCATATAAAAGACGGATTATTCGGTCAAATGTCAAAGAAATGCTCCCAATATAGATAGATAGTATTCGAAGGACTACTGATTAAAAAGCGACATCAAAGCACCACACTCCTCGTCTGGCTGGTTTAGAGTAAACGACAATCACAACCAACAATCGTTCCCCAATTTATTTCTCATTGTTGTCTTTTTTCAATCGATATTCAACCACTCTTTTATTTATTTTTATTTTTACCCTCTACTTTGTTTTGTTTCGATTCCACTCCTTCTCCTACAGCGAGATTTTCATTTTGTTAGTGTTGTTTCAATTTGGTGGCAATACAACAACAACAAAAATCATTGGACCAATTCAATCATTTATAATTTCTTTTATTTAGTATATCGTAGACGATTCGATTTGGTTGATTGTTTGGTTAGATACCTCCTTTTGTTTCGGCCAATTCTTTTATTTTTACACCAAAACAGCCTTGAGTTATCAATAATTGGTCGGTAATACGGTAGATTTTATTCTGAACTTGAAACCGAAGCAATTATCCCAATCATCTCGTCTAGATGATCGAACAGATTACTAAATAGAAATTATCTAATAAATCAATACGTTAAAATGACACTATTATTGACTGTTACAAGGGTTCGTCTTTTAGTTAATGTGTGCTAATTATTAGAATAAGGCTATATTTGTCTTTATCTAAACGAAGAAAGGTGGAGAGTGTCGCGTTGCTAATTGCGAAATCATGTCGTATGGTAGTTCATGTGACCACTCAATGTTACCCCTAAGCCAAACTCAAACTATTATTGCCTCGTATGTGTGTACTTTAAAGTGATGAATAAAGAGTCAGATATGTGGATGAGATAGAAAGAGACAGATTTGCTTGTATGTGTAAATTAAAATGGAAATTAGCTCAGCTACTTCACCGGTTTCCACCCATCTTCTTTGTTCATTCCAATTAACTTTGTCTCAAATTGTATTCAGTATCTTAATTATTCAACTCTAATTAATTAAAATACTTGGATTACTTAAAAGGGATAATTTTAGAACAAGTTGCCCACATAAAATCCGAATTATGTGTAATTGGATTTTAATTAAAATCTTTACAACACGTGTGATTCTACCGCAAAAATTGAAACGATAAGATCATTGTTTTTATCTATCAATGTTTAATGAAGCTTTCGTATATAAAAGCCATAGAATATAGTTGTAGATTAAAGACTTCAATTCATCAGTACAGTGTTGATTGAAGTTGTTTGTTAACTGTTGAGCTACCAGCAATTGGGTTCAATCAGTGGTAATTGATTAAAACCACGGAGAAGGGCAGCCAACTATCCATTTTATCGATTAGAATCGAATCATTACCACCAAACCACTTATACCTAAATAGCTAGCTCCTTCAACTATCCACCTATCTAATAGATACCGTTTCACTTACAAATAAACACCTCAATCAAACAGGTTTAGTCTAAAATACGAGCGAAATTGTTCAATTTTTAGACGTCTATGACAAATTCTGGCGCCATTAATGAGTTAAAACTACCAGAAAATTGAAGAAATTTACTAAACTGACGTTTATTTATTTTGAAGTTTCTCTAACCAGAAATTTCATAATTTCTGTCCATTGTAGTGAAATAAACGTTTACAGATCAGAATTTACCGCCAATATAGAACAAGTGAATTATCTTCGCTTGATTGGGCATTATTTTTAGGTTCGTTTTTTTGTTTTCTCGGTTACCTATTCTTATTGTTATTGTAACGATCCGATCTTGAGCTACATTGACGTGCCTTCAAACCAGAAAATTATTGTAATAATGGAAATATTTTGAATTTTTTTTGGGCCTCCTTGGGGAAGTATAAACAGCTGTCGGATAGTAGTGGATTTGTCGCCAAAATTTCCGAAGGAAAAAAATTTGGAACGGAAACGTGGACAATGACCCGTTTCTATAGTTGTTAATCCTTTCAAATTCCAATTGGACAAACATCTGTCTTTTCAGAAAGATAAGACGAAAATTGTTGTTGTTATTATTAAAATTGATCAGTGCTATAAAGAGTTGTGGGTATTTATTTAAAATATAAACAGCATGTTGTCCGAAACTCTTTTTACTAACTAACTTTTACGATAAAAAGATAAAATCGTAACCGTTGAATGGGACGAATATATAGAGAGGGAACAGGAGAAAGGGAAGAAGGCTTTTGAATAACTGTCGGAGGTAGCTAATCATTTTAATTTAAACATGAGCTTCTCAATCTTGGTAATTTGTCAGAAGTCGGTGCGTCGTCGACGTTGTAGTCGTCGTCTCGATGTTTATGTATAAGAGAAACTGAGGGTAAGATGTGATAGAACGATGTTGATTCCTCTCTATATTGCTGAGAAAGATGGAAAATCTCTTAAGCTATTCAAACATGATCAAAGACACAAATGAACGACGATTCTGTTAATTTTACTTTTGATGTCTACCGTTAGTTTTAGAAAGTTGGGCTTGAAAATATTACCTATCTAAAATCAAACTCCTGAAATCTTTGTCGTGCTTTTAATATCTTTGAAGGACGACTACATTTCAATTTAACTTAAAATTTAATTGTCATAGAAATAAATGAAGGGAAAAAAGATAACAATTCTAACTAGAGAAAAGTCTCACATTCTGTTCGAGTGTCGGTAAAAGTCCTTCAATACCTACTTAAGACCTTATTGTTGACATAAAAGGTGACAATGGTTCTGTTTTGCTAACTAACGATCTCTTATGTACGCTTGGCTTGTTAACAAATGGCCATTGTGTAAAGCAGCTTAAACGATTATCGGAAAGTGTATTTCGACAGTCGAACACTATATTTGTATTTTGTACATTATTGTTGCTATTACGCAACACTGCCATTATTATTCCTCCAATTCGATGGGATTTAGATAAATCTAGTTGGAAAATTGAAGGGAAAAATAGAAGAAACAACTATTGAAAAATGTGTGAAATATTTATGTAGGAATACAAAATTTTAAACCTTCACCAATAGTATGTTTTGTTTTACAAATTTGATGGAAACTTCAATTGAGTAGAAATGTGCATGTTTAATGTTCGGCGCCGATACCATTTCGCCCTATTAGCGCTTATTATATGGAAAACGTTAATCAATTTCAAATTTATCACCATCATTATCATTATTACGCTCAAAATATATTACAGTGTGTTCCATTAAATTGTATTTATTTAGTTAATGAGAATCAATTTGATAGGCTAGGCTGAAAATTGTGGCAACATTTATAGTTACAAAAGTAATACGAATAATTTTAAAAGATTTTCCACATATGTATGTTGATCATACAAAAGCAAAAGGTGAGGTATTAAAGTGTGGATAAAATAGGTGGAAGCTATTTATCTCTAAAACGGTCTGAAATGTAAATCGTTCAAATCGGCTAAACTAGGCACTCCACTTCGAAGAGAGGCTCGCCACTTTTGAATTTGCGTTTGCACTTTAGAAGGTACTTAACTGTAATACCTCTAATCTGCTCGGTAAGCTCTTATAGCACCTTAAGTGCCTCTCAATTCAAGTATTTAAGTAAATTTCGCCCTTATGTTACAACTCATTAAAGATCAATTCAACAATCTTCTTTACAAATATAAAAGACAAGCTATTTTGTCAACATTTACAACCGATTATCTGTCAAGTGTGAAATATCAGAATGTGACAATATTTGAAAAAAATCCTATTTTTATGATATATCGATGAAATATCAATATTCATGCTATATTATTATTTTTCGCTTCTTCATAAGTATCTATGTGGTTTTTAAATATGAAAACCCCTCTGCGTTGAATTTGTCGCCATTACGGTTCTTGTTATTGTTGTTTTGTTGTTGTTCAGATAGAATAAAGTAAAAGCCATTTATCGTTAACCACTATTACTGATCATTACACTTCACAAAAGACCGTCAAATTCGTGCCCATAAACTAACAAATATTGACTGGAAAACCTCAGATGTGATTGGAAGACCGCGACGGGGTAGTTTACGAACCGTTCCAATTGGTCGATGCGCACAACACCAAAACGAAAGTGGGAGAGAACGAACTAACACTAATACATAGATAGGAAAATCAAACAAGGGATAAAAGTATCCAGATGTTTGCATTTCTCTTATACTTGACTTTGCAACAATAATCATTTACAACTTGCGGTAATTTAGATACAAATCATTGCAAACAAAACAATAAACAAAATAAACCCCAAAAATTGAGAAATATTCAATTAGGTATTGAATGAAAATTTGGAAAGTTCTCAATGAGCAATATCAAAATTACCCTTTGATTATCTTTAAAATTTTTGATTGTAAATGATTTCATAAAAATAGGAGTTATCTAATAAACGCGCCGATTTGGCGTAAAACAGGATGATTTAACCCTTTTAACATGATAAGCTTAAGAGAGTTATTTGTAAACATATAAGATTATTCATCATTGTCTTGAAGGCTGCTTCCGCTACCCGCCGGTAAACGAAACAGGTACTAAGGAATGGGAAACCCCCCCGTACGTAAGTTGAACGAATATAGTTAAAGATGAAAAGGGGTTGCCAACAATTTCACCTCGTTTCTGTTCATCCCCCCTTTGTGTCTCATCATCATAACATACACACACATATAGATAAAGAGGTACGAATTAAGCACACAATAAGATAGACAGTAACACAAAATTGTGTGTAAAGTATATTAAGGGTGCTCTCTAAAGTTATAACGGTTTAAGGGTCGAACAGAAATGGCAATATAAACGAATTGAAAGTTGAAGTGAAAGAAACGACATCAGGTAATGTTAGGGGTGTTTCTGTCTAAAGAGGGAGTGTCCTGAAATTCACCGCCCTCTTGTTCATACACACAAACTCACTCAAAACATTTACAATCAGTATTTGGTCATAGACAATCTCGTTGTTTGCTGATATTTATAGAAAGTGCGCCAATTTGTTGCAAATTTAATCAAAGAAAAAAATTAGCACCACTTTAAACATTTTGTATGAACTTGTGGCTAAAATAGGGGTGTTTGTTGTGATTTTAAAGATGAGTTCTCCAGTGCGAGATGTTGAAGTTAATGTTGTTTCAAGTCCAGAATCAAGTAGGAATGTCACACCAGAACCTGATAATTTCCGTTTCATGAACCATCATATTGCCACATCAAATATTACGTGTTTCCCAGTAATTAAAACTAGTGATGATGATAAAAATGATCATAACAATAAAGATAAAGTTATTAATACACAGAAAAGTTCCGGTGGTTCGACGAATTTCTCAATTTCCAGTATTTTGTCGCGAACTGAACCGACGGCGAAGAAAAATAATTTTCTGACAACAGTTGCAACAACAGCCACAACAACAACACCACCAAGTGGGCAAAATATTTTGGAGACAACGGCTGCAATTACCGCCAACACTCCAGACAGTACAATGTTGTCGAGGTATTGCCAATCGAAAATATTCCCAATCAATTTCTAATATCGATAAACAATTAATTCAAATATGGGCCTCTATTTGGGTTTTTTCAAACAAACAAATTTGAGGCGAAATTCATTAAAGCGCATAAAAATTGGGTTTAGCCTTTTCACCAGCTGAAATCCGATATAACCATTTTTGTCTCGACAACAAATCATGATGAAACAATTGTGTTAAACACAATGATTTTAAAATTTTGTTTTTAAAAAAATTATTCCAAATACAAACAAATATTTGTTGAAAAAAAATTTGTTTGAATTTTAATTAACGAAAACAAGGCTTGATGAATATTCGACCAACAAAAACTCAATATCATAAATATTTATAATGAGAATACTACATAAATTCAATAAAGTTTTAATTAATTAATGCCGCTGAATCAACGATCAATTTCAATACTAAAACTAGCCAGTTGTAAATAAACAAATTAGTTATCATCGATGTTAAAGCTACTCACTAATTTTAATTTGGATATCATTTATAATTGTTTAGGAAATCCACATTATTTTATTGTTGGAAATATTTGTAGAGTTTATAGAATTGAAGAAAAAACACCATCACTTTATTTGATGTACCGTGAAGAGCTCCGTTTTCTTAACATGTAGCCCTTGTTTATCGATCATGTCGCAATATCGGACCACTTAAACTGACAGTAAGCTTCTTAGGGAATTCTGAGGAAGTCTTCTTCCGCTCACCGACTACTCCGCCTTTGTAGAAGAAACACTTAACTTGATGCAAATTTAATGGCAGATAGACTTAGTTTACAGATTGCCACAAGGGATCTGATGAAAATATCGATTCACACACAAAAGCAACAAACAAGCACCTTTTTTATTTATTTCCAAATTCTCAACAATAGCTTTAACATAATTTTATAAAAGTTTTGTAGATATCAAAATTCCAACAATAGAGATTATTATTATTATTATTTACAAAACAATAGTTAAAGAATTGTGAATTATGGTGGAAATTTTATTTTGTAGGTTGGGATTAATGTCGCATTTTGGTGCACTTGCGGCAGCTAGCAGTAGATATGCTGCTTTATGCGGAGCACCCACCGATCCCCGGACGTTACCCTGGTACTGGGGGAGGATACCAGCACAACTGCCCCAAGAGAAATCCAGCCCCAACGGTAAGGCCTATAAAATATAGAAACGGAATCGGAGTGGGGCGCAAATTTCGCAAAATACCAACAATATCACTTGAAATCATTGAAGATCACTTGAAATCATTACAACCAACTCGATTCTTTTCGATTGATTATTGCACAAATTTGATTTGTTTCTTAAATACGAAAAGATTTATAACTATAGGTGGATCTATTAAGAATGGATAAAAAAATTATGACATTCTTTTTTTTTTAAGTCCCGGCTAGGTGTGAGAAACCTTATAATGGTTTTTAATTAATACAATTTTAAACTATATCGGCCTTGGACAAGACATATTATGCTATACTTCTTTAAAGCGGCTAATTTTTAACACATATCGTGTACAGTTTTAATCGAATCGTATTAAAAAGCAACAAGTTTTTATATAAAGAATTGCCGATTAAGTATAGATTGTTAGTGTTGAAGAACACACCATTAAATTGTATTCATAAATATGAGCTTACGTTAATTTTCTTTTAAAAATCCAAAAATTTAACAGGTAATTTAGATAATACGTGTTTTTTATACACATGATACAATCTTGATTGCTAAATTTGTTCGTATCAAGAACGGGAAGCAAATCATGTTTCGTGCCAAATTCCATTTAATATACAGCAGGTGTTTTCCATTTCGTCCACGTGTATATTTACACAATGATCCTTGAAATAGATAAGTCTATAGAGCTTGTAATAAATCTCATCAAATTTAAAAATACCTATAAGCACCTGTCTTATATTCGACGAACACGCGTCTAATTGAATTTCAAACGTCAAATTTGAAGAACAACAGCCTTCGATGTATTAATATTGAAAATAAAAATAAAAATAAAAACGGAAACAACAACAACCGATCGATGTTGGTTCCGATAACTGCTGCAAATCAACTTGGTCGTCGTTGTCTATTTAAGGTTTCAAAGTTGGAAGCTTTTAAAAAGAAATTGCGTAATGAAGTTAAATCTAAGCAAAGCTGGGATTAAGACTGGAACATTTTTATTGTTCGAGGGTGATTTTGTTCCTTGTAGCTGTCAACGTTGTTCAATCCGCATTTGTATGGCTTACCGTCGATTAGACTCAAACTTAGCGTAAGGTTTCCGAAACCATTTCCGTGCTGTGTTTAATATAAAGCTATTTCGAAGTTTTGTATACATATTGTTTATTCGGTTATAAAAGGAATTTTCGGTAATAACGATGACAGTGTCGGATCAATTGTCGACTTATAATAAGAATGATGATGAAATTTCCGATTTTTCCAGGCGGTTCAACAAATGACGATACATCACCACCAATTTCACCACGTGACCATCAACCAACTACAAACAATACAGAAACTAGCCATTCACCCCGGCCTTCGTCACCATCAGACCATCAACGTTCACCAACAGGAAGTCCACATCCTAACATTATCCCATCATCACACCCGGAATTTTTAGATCAAAGCTATATAAATGCACGATCAAAGAGTCCTTACCGTGAAAATGATAATATGGTGATTGATGAAGACGTCGATGAAGATGAGAGCGATTATGATAACGATAAAGATAAAAAAATACAAAATTCGAATATGAGTCCCGGTAATTCATTGTCGAATAAACGTAAAAAGAAAACACGAACAGTATTTTCACGTTCACAAGTATTCCAATTGGAATCAACATTCGATATGAAACGATATTTAAGTTCATCGGAACGTGCCGGTCTAGCTGCCAGTTTACATTTAACTGAAACGCAAGTGAAAATCTGGTTCCAAAATCGACGGAATAAATGGAAACGACAATTGGCAGCTGAATTGGAAGCAGCTAATATGGCCCATGCTGCACAGAGACTTGTACGTGTACCGATATTGTATCATGAATCGGCCAATTCAACCATTCGACATCCATTCGAACAGAATCATAGTTTGAGTTTACATCATCCATTGGAAGTTAGCAGGGATGGTAGTACGACGACAGGAAGTACCTCGGTTGTTACTTCACCAACCGCCTATCCAACTTCGTTATATTATCATCATCAAGCTGCTGTAGCGGCGGCTGTGCATAATCTACCATCAAGTCCGGTTAATCGACCACCAATGTCCGGATTAGTGTGAATTTTATAAGAATTTACGAATGAAGAATATCAGTATTATATCGATCTTTTTGGGGGAAATCTAGTCGCGCTCGATATTTGTGTGTGTTGTTTTGAAAGAGAACGTACGACAGAGCCACTATCTAAACTACAATGGTTGGAATTTTTCCGCCATTAAATCCAGTGCAAAATAGTCTAAGTGTAGGGAAGCTTTTCTGTAAATATATGACTGTATTTATATCATACTTATTTATTTAAATTATGTAGCTTAATGTACATACTCGACTTTATAAAACAAGCTACCACAGTTACCTATATGCCAAATACAACAAAGAATAGTTGATATTCCCGTGTATAATTGTGTAGTAAAAATTAAACAAGAAAAAAGAATTGTTGTTACAGTCAATAAATGGAATAAAAAACTTGAAATTTGAGTTTTCCTTCTAAATTTACAAACATCGGTTTTATTTACATGTAATTTTCTCTATTGACAACGACTAAATCAAATTGGAATCGAATTTATAAAAATTCAACTCGCATAATAAAAAAAGAGAACCTACAAAAATACATATAAACTCCACTTGTGATTAATCTTGAATGGAAAAGGGATCGACTAATATGCCTCTTTTCTATATGTATGTGTATGTAATCTGAGTCAAATTCTATCCCTATTAAAATCAGAACTGAATTCAAAACGACCATCATCCATTCATTGTATTGTGTCTCTATAATCATGACGATGACGATATTGATGATGATAGAGACGACCAGATGTTTCAAATAGAACATGATTAAAGTTAAACGTGAATTAGAAGCAAAATGTTAATCTTTTAAAAGATTTGATAGTGACAGATAAGTCCAATTGTACCAATGTTTACCCACTTGTATTGTCAACAAACAAAGGATTCTTCGCCTTATAACTAATTAAAAGTTAATTTTGCCTCAAGTATAAAAATTCGCAACTTGAGACCGTCCAAGATACGGCTAATTGAGAATAATTTTTCAGTTTTATTTTACATTAAGCAAAAATTACTTATTCAAAACGATTATCTAGTCCACAATCTAAATTAACAGTCGAAATTTTTTCAACAGTCACGTCATAAATTCCATTCTAGTTGGATAATACTTTTGATAACTCGTTTAATTAAATGGCTTGGATAATTAAAAAAATGTAAAAAACAACGATGTGGCCTAAAGAGGAGTTAGATTTCTAATATTTAGCAGTTGGTCTCTGTTCAAAATAGTAATTAACATTCTTTTTTTTATGTTGTTTTAGCCAACAGCTTTACGCATATTAAAATCGCAATAACGCATGATGTTATCAGAAAGCACCAACATAAAGATCGTATTATTAGATATTCATTAAACTGACGCAAATTACATTGCTGTAATACAGAAAAGAACACACCCCTTTAATAGAAACGAAAGTAATTGGCCAAGATGGTAGCTGAAATAATTGTTTTAAATTATGGCGACTATCAAATGAATTTTTCTTTCTATCTTTATAAAGGGTTATAACAAAAAATAATAAAGGGGACCAGAAGGTGGTACTTACAGGATTAAATATTATTCATTGACAATAGTCGGATTGTTATAATATTGAGCGTATGTTCCGCCTCTAAATAACAGAAAAACAACCCCCAATTCTCGAATATTGTTGACAATTGCTATGGGGACAATAATTTGCGATAGTTCAAAGTGTGTTAATTGTAAGTCTGTATTTTTGTTGGAAATTGTAGGGGGTTTTCTATCATTGAATGAATTGTACAAGAAAAACAGTTGGACAAATCTACAATTATTGTATATGTATAGTTGTGTTTCCTATTTAGAAAAGAGGGCGGAGAAATGGTTTTCACGCCATCAAATAATAGAACACACAATGCAATTACCGGTAAAAGGACTACATGTCGTCGTGTGTGTGTTAGCTGCGATAGAGTTTGTGCGAACGGAAAAAAAACTCATCAAAGTTTAACAGTAGTGCGTTGAAAGTAATTCAATTGGATCTTTTCGTTGTCGATCAGGATTTCTTTCAGATCAAGAAAACTAGCTACTTCTTTCACACATACACATACAAATCAAATGTACTGTACCTAATAGAAGTTAATTCGAGTCAGTAGAGAAATTAGGGATGTAGAAAAACTAGCGGTTGGAATTTAATGGGAGTCTATCATCGAAGAGATCCTAATCATTCACTGAAAGTTTTCAACAATTTTAATGGAAATTTCATGATGGTTATAGGGAAATTTTTGTCATCGAACTAAAACCCGCATCCGTTTTAAGCTCGTGATATTTACAACCACTATTCAACTAATACGTTGATTGATTTTGTAGTTTAGTCATTTCATTAATTATAAATAACGCTGTTAGATAAAAGTTGTTCACTATAACATTACTAGTATTACAACAATGTTTTCTGTAACGTTAATGGAGGCTGAATAATCTACTTTATCGAATGAATTTCGACCTATAAAAAGTAGCAAATGAACTAAATATAATTGTAACAAAAATTTTTGAAGCTCTCTATTGTGTTTAATAGAAAAAATTGAAAATATTACCTATTGTTTTCTATTACTACAGTAAATTTAAGCGTAAATACATCAACCTAACAAAAGTGTAAATTATTATATTATGGAAATTAGCTAATTTTTGAAAGAAATTTGTCAACAATTTTTTATACTAATTCTACTTGATTTATGTGCAGTCTAGACAGCTGTAGATGTAAAAGTATTTAGCCTAATTAGCTCTAATCTTTTTTTATTGTTAATTTTCGCTTTCTTCTCCACGTTTTTTTCCTATCTAATTAGCATATTTATATCGATTCAAATTTGTTAAATTTATTGTTATTTAACTTAATCAAATTGTTGACTCTTCTAAATCGATTCTTATTATTATTGTTGATTTGCTAATTGCGGGGGTGAGAATCGAATTGATATATAATTGAACAATAGTGATAGAATGCAATTTGGTTGAACATAGAATAATATTATAGAGGTTTGTTGGCGCGTGCAATGTCCCGATAAAATCAAGATTTTATCATTTGAAAAACAGGGTGGGCAACTAACCATGTTAGCTAATACATAGGGTCTATTAAATGATTATCTAAGCAAACAAAAATCATCTATTTAATTAGAAAATACGCTAGACATACCGGAAGCTTGATATTTTATTTTATTTTATTTTTTCAAATTGGTAGGGTGTCGCGTGCGGCCAAAAATTTTAAACTATAATGCCTATAGTTATTCAGTTATGTTTCGTCTTTCATTCGAATTGGATATTTATCAACCCTTGTTGAATTATAGGGTTGATGATATTGCAAGTTGCACAAATAAATACCTACAAAATTAATGTTAGTTTTCTCTCTTATTTATTATTATAGTTATTTAAAATAATTGTAGAGAAAGACAGTTTCGGTATGTTTTTAATATCGACAAAATCTGGTAGTCGGTAATTATAATCAACGGTTGAAATTAAAACGTAACGACCATTAAGAGTAGCATAGTTAAAAATACAATAGGGAGAAGAAAAAGAGCAATTAAAAATTTTTACCAAAGACAAAGGGGGTAATATATAAAACACATACATATATAACAAACAGTACTTCTAACTCTACATTGTTCATTTGGAAACAAAGCTAAATGAACAACACTGCTGCGAATATTGCTGGCAATTCACAAACCAATTGACCAATTTGAAAGAAAATTCAATCAATAAAGTAATTATTAAATAGTATTTTTCTAGAATTATAACCAAAAAAAGTCGTTTTGTACGTATAGAAAGGATGACTGTAGTTAGTATAAAATTTGACACCTTTGTTTGGAAAAAACATGGAAATAAACGGATGAGGATCGAATTCAATCGAAAAAAAAAACCTTTATACACAATATCTATTTGTTGTTACCGGTTTTTATCCCAACCACCCTCAAATATCACCAAACACATATAAAAACAGAATTTGAGATCAAAATACTAAAGAATATGAAACGATTTTTCCATTAATTAGATTCGTGTTATTAGATTCGTGTTATTTTTTCTCTATTTGTGTCCTTTTACATTTCTCCAAGACTACATGTAATTTAATAATAAAAGACCTCAACGTTATTGCTGTACCTTGTCGTAATATTACACTTATACACAGTAGAGAGCAGCCCTTAAAACGAGCCCTCTTTTGTAATGTTATTGGAGTCCTGCCACCCTAAAAACTACTCGAATTACAGTGTTGTTTTTTTAGTATTTAAGTTTGTCCAATAAAAAACAAATTTAGAGCATTAAATCACAAATCAAAATCAATCAATATAGCTTAACAACAAACGAAACTTCCCTATCCACCAATTCTAATGTTATAACAACCTGTTTTCTTAATACCGTAAATAATTATTAGGTTAATTCTAATTATCAACGCACAACTACTACCACTCAAATATTAAACAAACTAATAAGAGTTTAGTAATGTAAAGAATGAAATATAACCGTATATTTAAATAGACCTGGAGGGTGTACATAATTTATTTCTAGACAGTTTCTTCTATGATTTATTTCTATGTAATGTATGGGGTTTAAACAACCGGCAGCTGTCTTTGTTATAAGATAATAAGAGGGCTAATTTTTTTACGAATACCGATAATTTTTCACTAAACCACCACAATTAGACCGCACTTCAACACTTGCCGGTTTCAAAATTGAAAAGCTACTACAGACGAATCATTAAAAAGAAAGAAATTCGATATTAATATTGCCAATTTAGTTTCCTTTCCTTTTGCAACTAGTATGGATAAGTAAATTTCATTTTCAACAATTTGCACTGCCAAATAATACGTTAAATGTTCAGTTTGATTTAACGATTTTGAAACATAACGATGTAAATGGTTGAGTTCTTTTCATTTAGATACGATCATCATAGAATCAATTAATTTAGAATCATTAAAATTCCGTGACAGGCTGATCAGTCTTATTAATTTATATAATTCGTATCATTTTAGGTGAAAAATACAATAGATTGTCCTAGACCAGGGTGTGGTAATTAATGTTAAGTCCAAGACCCCAATTATCTGTATCAGATAGCACCAAATGTTCTGTAAAAAAATATATTATATTTAATCTATTAGAGACCATATGTTCACCTGGCGACTTTTTAAGCATTTTATTACTTTAGAGGTGCAACATTTATAGCCACTATAAATGCGATTAAATTATTATTATTATCTTATTTATATGAGAGAATTTTAATTAAATTATATCCATCATATAAGCATATTTGGATTATAGGAGAGATTATAAATAGTGAATTTTATAAATTTAGTTAGCTTGCGTTCTTCAAGAGGAGAACAGAATTGTAAAATAACATTTCATATTAAGCTTACCGATTTCAAAAAAATAGTAAAACTAGAATATATACGTTGTATTACAATTTTAATCATAATTCTAGAGAGCTTACAGTCATTTAGGCGAGAACAGTAGCAAAACAAAATCATGAAAAGACGACATCACACAGATATCCTTAACAAAACCCATTTCACTACAGTATCTGCCAGTCTATTCTGTCATATTTCTCTCACTTTCCATCCCTGTCTACCTCTTATCTTCATATAATCACTAATCTGTGTTGTGAATGTACAGTGAATAGTACAGTATAGATATACAAAGTAGAAACGAAACCCTACTACAGTAAAAAATCCGCTAAAATTTCGCTGAAAATTAAACTTTCTTTGACACATTTAATCTAACCTAACATCTAGCTATTATAGCTCTAAAGTATAGAGTATTTTCAGTTACAGGTCATATTATTTTTTGTCTATATTATAAAAGCTTTTAGTTTCACTAGAGATGCAGTAACGGTGATATAAGTGATTACTTTACAGTAATTTTAATAATTATTATATGGTAGATCGATATGTTTTGTTTTAATTGAATGTTTAAATGTGAATTAGAAAATTTGACGGTTTACTGATTAATACCAACCGCCCTATTGTGTGGTCTGTTTTCCATAATTTATGTAAAACTAGGATACCATCATAGTATTGTATTACTGGCACAATTTAGCCGAATCCCTGATTGATTACTTTCATTTACGGTCTGTTAATTTTAAATTATCGACAATTCTCGAAGAATTCTCATTAAATTTCAATTTTCAGTTTAACAACTTTACATATAAACACATACAAACACATACTAAACAACCACAAATTACTATTTACAAAGTAGTTTACACTGAATAGTTTACAATTCAACATTTGAAATTCCACTCTATTCTACCAATTTGCTCGTCTCTACAGACTAGGATTTATTTTATTTCAAAGAGACCTAGCAATTATTGTGTATAGGAAACTGGAAGTGCCGACCATAAAACTGTATTCCCTCGTTTGTAGAGTAATTTGTGTAATTTCTGCCGCCGTGTATCCTACCTAATGATTATACATTACATAGTCAGAATTCACTATTTATTTGAACCGGTATTGTCTCATTAACATCAGTATACATATAAACGGTGAATTTCGTGTCTCAGAATTTTTTATCTAAAATGTGGCCCTATTTTTTTGACATATTTCCCCCTATATTTGTGGCTATTTAACTGAATAAATGGTGGATTAATTAACGAATATGTACGCAAATGTCGAGATGATTTACTTCCTGTGTCTCTAACCACGGTAGTTGGTCATCACCGCAGGAATCCCTGTTTTTTCCACAGAGAAAATTTGAAAGAATTTTACGACTGTTATAAATTAGAGTCAAAAAGGGTCTAAATTTTAGGTGGAACATAATTAATCCTCAAACGATACGGTATAATACCATCGCCAATTCAATGTCTGTTTCCATAATTAATTGGGCCTAATAACGGTTAATTTCCATATTTTCAAACGGATCGAAAAATTAATAAATAATTTCAAATCAAGCTTTTTTTTGGTTAAATTGTTGAAATTTTCTATTTCTAAATACGTATGTTCGAGATTAATTGGCTGTATAGTTAGTAAAGAGAAACGAATAAGCTGAGAGGTTTTTGTTCGTTGAAATAGAGGGTATGTGGGGGGTTGTTGAGGATCAAAGTACTCGGTTGCTATGTGACCATTGATTGATGTGATTTTAACACACTCATTAGTTCGGGTGTATCCAGAGAACCGCTATATCGCCGCCACTATCGTTAATACCACCGGCACTGGTGTTTCTACTCATAGACAACCATGCACAGGTGAACAATGTTGCATAATTAGATGACATCATATTTCATATATTTTAAGTGAAAAAAACGGGTGTAGCCAACGGGCAATGTCGATCATGTCAATATAATTAAGGGAGTCGTAATTAAAGGGATGC
The DNA here is from genome assembly GCA_020740385.1 of Mylabris phalerata. Taxonomy (NCBI): domain Eukaryota; kingdom Metazoa; phylum Arthropoda; class Insecta; order Coleoptera; family Meloidae; genus Mylabris; species Mylabris phalerata. Next base: position 1,361,515 of record JAJEOX010000034.1, read on the forward strand.
CAATAGGGAGATGTCGCAGTAAATATTGAAAAATTGTACGAAAAAATGAAATGAAATTGAAAAAAAATCACTCCCACTCGATTTATACGCGTATGCATGATTCTGATAGTTGAAACAAGTCTACAAATTCCATTCTAAAAACAAAAAATTGAAATTCTATTAACGATCGTTAGTTTAATTAAAATTCCCGGCACATTTAAGAGTTTTTCATTACCACATTGTATCAGATCATTTTAATAATAAGGAAAGACTTAATACGAAATTCGTCGTTGTAATCTTTTTTCTTTCCTCCACCCTCCATTCTTGCAATGTGTTACACGAATTTCAAAAAAAAGGTGACAAATTGATTCCTGGTAATCCGATGGTAGTAACCGTAGCGGCGGCATCGGCGGTGATGCCAGCAATTGGAGCGCCATTTTGAAAACGGATCATCAACAATAGCACAATAGATCGAACACATTTTTGATTGGAAAAATGTGACGAAGTGGTGACGAATATTCGATTAAAAAGGAAGTGAATTGGAAGCGATGAAAGACGACTGATTCGTCGTAGATACAACGTAGGGTATTTCCATCAAGTATGTTTGATCTTGTCGTATTTATCTGAAAAGCGAAATTTTTCTTTTAAAGAAAGACGAGATTCGAGATGAGTGGAAAAAAGAAAAGTTGGAAAATTGGAGAAAATTTCACTTTTTTAATCCAACTTAACTGCAGGTGTTTGGAAATGTAAACCTTTTTTAATACTTTTATCTTTTTAAAAAACTTTTGGTTTCTTTATAATAATTATTCAAATACTTCTTAAGATTGATGAGGGACATAATAATAAAAATACCAAATAGATAAAAAAATAACGGTTGATCAGGACGAATCGAGAGACAGCTAATTTCAACAGCATATGCCGTATTTGATATATCAAAAAAAGATAGTCTAATATAAATAAAATAATGAGCTAGAGTAGGATGGTTAAATGACTAATGCCCTTTCGTAGTTTAACCACTTCCACTTCCGACCAAACAAATGTAAGCACGTGGCCACATTTAACACTCATTTATAATTATCTGATGCCGTCAGTACTATCAGGACCATCTACAAGACAACATTTTATTATAGGAGCATGGGTTCAAAAAACCATCCCTACCACCGTCACCCCAAAAAAGCTCCAAAATAGCCAGCTGATAGATTTTGTTAATTGATTTTCTTGAAATGTTCAATTTCTCACACGAAATACCTAATTAAGTAATAAATAAAATCATCACAAACTATTTTAAAACGATAAGCACAGATGATCAAATCAAAATTTTCTAAAATTTTATTTGATACATAATTTTTAATATAAAAGCTCCACTCAATTATTATTACTGACAATGAAAAGTTTTATGGTGTTTTTAATTAAATTATCATGGAAATATGGGAAAAAGTCATATTGAGATTGTGGAGGTATTTTATATAAAATTCAACGCTGTTGAATATATTTTATTGGCAAATGGAATAATATTTAACTTAAATGACTATATGCGGAAGTTGTTTTAACTGAGCTGGATATTAAATTGGAGGGATTAATTATTTTGCACAATATTTTTAGAGCTTTTATTTAGTCTGTGAAAATTTAGTTTATTTATTTAATCTTTGTTTTTGAGTCGAAAAATATCACAAAAACGATTCTAATATAATCAAGAAAAGACAAGAAAACGTCTCAGAAACGATACCATTCGTTGTATCAGTAGCCGCAATGGAACCTGGTGCTGCAAAATGCCTCTAAATGTCAAATAAAAGACTACTGAAGCTTTTTACAACAGCAAAATGCACACATACATATTCACACATGGATACAAAGTTCAATGTATCGGTAATAGAAACGAGAATGAATGGAGATGGTTTCTACTTTTCTTACTTGAATCTTGCTTTTAAAATGGAATTGTAAATTCGAATAGCTTTATTTCAAATAGGCAATGATTCCGTCTAACACCCACAACTCGTTGAATAATTCTTTCGTGAAAGCATCTTCAATATAATATTTTTTCTCTTTTTATATTTTTCTATTAAAATTTCTCATACCCCACTGCAATAGATCTTTAGGGGATTGATAATTGTTGTTTTATGTGACACGATTCGACTATTGGCAAGTTGATGAGGATTGGCGATTTGGTCAGGTGATGAAGGTGGTTGTTAGTGGGGGTAGTTGGCACCGCGACACCCCACCACCATTATAGAACGAGGTTACGTTTGGTGGTGGTAGAAGTGGTGGTAGTGATAGTGGTGGTGGTGGCGGTACCGGCGGCGGCAACTTCGTCCCCTGTGCCCAATAAATTAATCAAGTCTGCCAGGGATGTTACTGGAGCGTCCGTTATGTACGTACTTTCAACGAATCGACGACTGTGTGCTAAACTACCCTCGATATTTTACAGAAATACCCCACAGGATACTAGAGACAACAACACAGATATTCTTCTGCATATATAAAGAAAAATTTATAAACTTTTTTTTAAAATAAATTCAACGCAACTAAATATTTTGACAAATAGCATTTATTCGCCTGGCGCATCCACCATTTTTAAAACATGTTATAAAAAATTCAACAGAAATAAAGTACAGTAATGTTATTATTGGAAAAACGATTTCTATGATTATTTTATCAATAATAAAATGTAGTTTATGATTTTGAACATGGTCCATACGTCGATAGTGAACTGTAAATCGTACAGCTATGTGCCGTAAATCGTGATGGATTATCCTGGTTGTCAGCCACACGACTACAGCTCTCTAAAACATTGACAAGACCACTAAACCAGATGCCCTTTACTACATCTAACAAGCCAGTTATATCATCGGGCCGTCAGATAGAAAATCGATACAATAACACTACAAACTCCTATACAATATTAGCTCACGATACTAGCAAAAAGAGCACGAATTACATCAACAAAAATGTTTGAAGTAAACAAAAAGGGAAGCAATAGCTATCGATAATATAACAAATTAACAAATTATACAGGTACTTTGTTAATTAATGTTCTCTCCAATTAGGAGACAACGGGCAAAAAAATCTAGTAAAAAAGACTATTACCAAAACCAAGAGTTGTCTGTCTATTTAATAGTCTCTGTGCGTACGTTATCTAATAGCCTCATCATTTATTTCAGTGGATAGTGATAATTTCAGAGTATCTACTAAACGACGTAGAGTAAAAGTATTCATCTTAGGTGAAAGTTATTAACGTTAAAATGTCGGTGCAAACTGAACCGCGAAATAATATGGCTTGGAAGTTTATTCTGATCCTCATGGGGACCATTCCGGACGCGAAATCGTAATGCATTTTCCTTATATAGCATTTTTTATTATGTCTATCGTTTCGTTTCACAACAACAACGATGACAACAACAACAATGTTGAAAATGATGAGAAAATGGCGACAATTTTCGATATTGTTGAGTGGAAACTGTAGCAGAAGGTCTAACATTTTCGTTTATATTGTTTCTAGTAAACTGTTCACTGTCATATACATGTCTATAAATCTAAATAGTATACCATCGGGGAGTTGGCTGTTGGATATAATAGGAAAAATAGAACAAAGAAACTACAGTTTTTCGTGTAGTGCTGTTTTTGAAAATTGTAACGTGGAATTAGATGAAATACAAGAAAAAATGGCAATCTGCTTAACAGCTGCAATTAAAGTGATTCACTCATTCAATACACATTATTATAACGCGAAAAATGCGACTAGCACATGTACAACCCGATAAGTAGTCCGGTATTACACATAAGATAAATTTAACATTTTTATGTAGAAAGCAAATTATTTGCAACGCGTATCAATGCATGAAACAGCAATGAAATCATATTACAGCCTAAAACTTGTTAACAATGAGATAACCGTTACAGGTTAGAGAAATGTTTGAACTAACACAATCCGATAACACGATTTCCTACTATGTAAAACGTATTGCCGTGTAATACTGAAGTATGTTGTTACTATCAACTGTTTTTAAATTTTTAACAATTGCACAGTTTTGCCAATTTGTTACATTAATTAGAAAATTTACAAATGAAATGTAACAATTTTCGATTTAAAGATTAAAATGGCTCACAGTCCTTTTTGAATATTATATAATATCCATTTATTGTCATCGGTCATTTATTTCAACCACTGCCATTAAAAATGGAACAAAAAATTAATAAAAATATATGCCTGAACTCGTACACATACAACCATATACTTCTATTCGGTGCTTTTTATTATGATGGAGAACATTGGGAATGGGGTAGCAATGATGGTGGTGGTGGTTGGGTTTATCCCAGAATCCACGATGATCCAGACTTAATATGCCGAGAGTAAAAATGTGTGTACCCCATTATATACGTATGTGAATTTACAACTTCGCACCAGGATTGTGGAATATCTAGGCAAAAGATAAAAGGGCGACAAATAAATTTTCGGTATACAGTGTTAGTAGTGGTGGTTGTGGTATTAGCGCCCTAGAATTGCGCGAATTGATCCATCTACCAAAAGGGACATAAAAGGGGATCGCTTCCACCTGTACAAACGTACACATAAATAATCACCGTTGGAGTTATTTTCGAGTTATTCTACCACCATTTTTGTCGTATTTTATGCTAATTTGACGACTAATTGAGATTTTATTTTATCAATTCAAAATGGATTTGTTATATTGAATGAAGATACAATCATGATAAAATTTGCAACATTTTATATTTAAATGGATATTGATTGATTGATTGATGGATCATCCATTAGGATTGTTTCAATCTTCAATTTCCACAAACTGATGGCCTTAACTTGTACTCTGTAATAAAAATCTATCCGAAAAAACGTATATTGATATTGAAAGATAGAGAGTGAGAGGGTGGTTAGTTAATTCTCTGTGTTTAGTAGGGTGCCTATGTGCCTATTGAGGCTTTTAATAGAGAGAAGCACAGATTAATCTGGGTATGGGGACCTTTTCGGTGATCTTTCTTTCAGTAATAGAGTGCATCATGTCTATTATAAATGACTCCCGGTATCCACTAGGGATGTGGGTAATGTCTCTAATCCCCAAAATCTCTACATCTATTACTTTACAACAATTACAATTGGTAAATATTATCGAGCGGTCTTCTGGACCATTAGTTGTTGATTGGCTGGGTTGTTTAGGTTACATTTATTTTCTAATTTATTTGATACGTGTAATCAACAAATCCGTTAATTGTGAAATTTCAAGATTTGGATTAAACATACATCAATATTTTTTTAATTTAAATTTTTAATAATCAACAGACTGTTCTTGATTAATAACCAGAATCTAATCATTCGTTTCTATTCTTTTGATAAAGAAAACCCACATGTGTTCTCTATTATTTTACACAATACTACCAATCCACCCTCACATTTAAGCTTTCTTTTTTTTATTCTCTATCATTCGATGGTATATGACAAAGATTTGCCAGCCCATACTGTAAATGATCAAGGGACCTACATGCTATCATTCATAGATGAAACAAAAATTGAATAGGGCGGAATTTCAAGGGACATGTGTTGAACAGAAGTGGATGGAGTTTTAAATCTGGCCTTTACGACAATTGAAAATACTCAATCATACTAGGCACCAGATATGAAAGATATTCAGTCAGAGATTGAGTAATGAACGATTTGTGGACAATGAGTTACCTTAGAGCTATGAAAATTACGACCTCAATAAAGTCCAAATTCAGTTCGGATAAATAACTTCACTCCCTAATAATTAACGTGGAAGTAAATTAAACGAAACGCCCTAAATATTGCTTTTCTCACGCGAAAAATTAGAGTAGTTTAAAGGAATTCAACAGATATTAAAGACGATTGTAGTTTTAGTTAGCCTTTCATGTTTTCTAAGGCCACTTTAAAAAGCGCTAAACAACAATGTTAGAAAGTACAAACACCAAATCATCATCGTTTACAGAATGATAGTCGTTATTTAGCGAGGTGTCTATAAATAACGCTTTTCGGAGAATTTAATCGCTTTATCGACTCTCAGATTTAATTAATTGTAGCTCGCTTGTTCATCTGCTTATTTACAAGGAGTATTTTTGCCTTATTTTACGCTTTCAAAATTTTAAATTAGCAAATATCCGGAAGATTTCACATAATTAAAATAAAATAAATCTGATGGTACTCACCGGAATAGCCGATTTTCAGTCTTCGATTACAAATTAACGGATGGATCAATTCAAGGATCTTCTGGATGAGGTGAGGATAAAGCAGAGAACCGATGAATGTAAGAACCAATACAGAAAATAATCGCTTAAACACTATATTTATACAAATTCTACCATATTTCGCCTTATTATACGAACATAATAGCCCAAAACAGATCATTAATTCGATTTACAATCTATTTATTAACAGTTTTGAAATATTCTTGAGAGCCTTTAGGATCAGGTTTTATTGTTTTCGATCCTTTTTTCCAATTAGCCGGACACACTAGAATAATCCAATTAAAATGACAATCAAATAAATTGATTCAATTACCTTCTCCGTGTTTCTCAAAGAATTGTAATGCTTCAACTAAACGTAATGCCTCATCAACCGACCGACCGATTGGTAAATCATTTACTGTAATTTGTCGTAGAATTCCATTCGGGTCAATTATAAACATACCACGTAGAGCTACGCCTTCTTTCTCTAATAGAACATCATAGTCTCGTGCTATTGTTTTATTAATATCGGACAATAATGGATAGCGTAATTTGCCTAAGCCGCCGGCCTAAAATAATTAAAATTCAAAAATTATGCATAATGTAAAGTAATCGAATGACTTGCACTTCGTTCAGTCTTCATCCAGCCTAAATGTGAGAAATGCGAATCGATTGAACAACCGATAACTTCAGCATTGAGTTTTTGGAAATCATCATAACGTTCATCTAATGCAATCAATTCAGTTGGACAAACAAAAGTGCTGGAAATTTACAAATTGAATACGAAATTTTTGAATATTCTAGAAACGTACAAATCTAACGGATAGAAAACTAGAACAACATATTTGCCTTTATAGTCGTTTAATTGGATTTCTTTAAAATTATCACCGATTACGGCTGTTCCTTTGAAATCGGGCGCCGGCTCTTGAACTCTCGGCCGGTACAATTGCGAACCTAATATTTTAAAATTACTAAAAATTAACGATTTATATACAAATTTACCAATCGATAGATTCCTAATTGCTTGTTTGTTAATCAGAGTTGCTGTTTTGAATATTTGAGGGGCCTACAAAATTCATTGGAAATTTCTAACCTCAAAACTACTGAAAAAAAAAACAAACCTGTTTAATGATTTTACCGAATATTCCAGACATTTTATGGAATTATCAAATAATTTCGGTGAAAATTTATAAAATCAACCGTAATTTAATTAGTAAAAAATGAATAAATTGATAACAAATTCAAGAGTTATTAGTACAATTCACAAAGTTGGTAACACAGAGTTGGCGATACTTGTGACACTAAATGGCGGCAAATTCAAACAGTTTTATTGGTAAAAATTAACAAATTCACACATTTTCCATAACTTTGCGATGTAACTCGTCGTATTCCAGTTTGATTTGTTCGATTTGTCGGGTAGCTTCAGCAATATCCGGTTTTAAACCGCTATAAACATCCAACTCTTCAATTAATTTATTTTTCTTCTCACGTAGACAATTTAAAGTTTCCATCTCTTTGGAAATATTGATAATATCCAATTCATTGTCTTTAAGCCACGGATATTTCGTTTCTAGTTTGATTAAATCGTTTTCATAACGCTGAATTTTCGCTTCGATTACTCTAATTTGATCCTTAGGCAGCTCGACAAGGCTATCAAGTTCAGATTTTGATTGTTTTAAAGCCCTAAAAACATTACAAATTACCAATCTATTTAGATGGATTCTAATTGTTTTTACGATTGCATTGTTTTTATATCTTTTGCGAGTTTCTCGTTCAATTTCAAATACATTGTAATGCAGGCATTTAATTTTGTCGAATAGATATCGAATTGGCGAACTTTATGCGAAAATGATAAAGTTATAGCCTCAGTATTCAATTCTTTTGTATTAAATTGTGATTGTAGTTCATATAATTGTTCCAAAATATCGTAACACTCGTTTTTAATCTCGTTTAGGCCGTGCTGCTTGATCATCTCCTTCATGATTTTATCTACAAAAAATTAACAAATTAACCAACAACTATATTTAATTAGCTGTACCCGAAACCCCCTTCTTGAACACGATCTTGAGGGGTTGAATTTCGGACTTACGTGTCTTCTCACCCTCACCCCAATAATAGGGAGATACTTACTCTCCTTGCGGTACTTGTCGGTAGAATCTTTCAACGATTGCAACAACTCTGCAGAAGTCGTCGCTTTTATCTCTACAATCGATGGATCTTCGTTCAGTTTATCTGGAAAATTTCTTGCACTCATTGTAAAAATTGAAAATTAACGTTTTTCTTGAAGAAAATAAACAAACGCTTTCAAACTATTTTAGTAACTATCATAGGGAATTATCAGATTACGTCCTGTCGATATACGTAAAGAATAAAGCTATAGAGATTAAAGCTGTGTTCACAAACATTTTGATTCAAATAAAAAAAATCGTTTATTACTGGTATATTTAATTAGGAAAATTATAAATTATGTTTTTTAATTCGAGTTTCGCATTTAAATTGAAATTTTGCTATATTTTAGTCAAACTAAACATTAAATATTTTCCATTAGAGGCGCGTTATTTGAATAATATTCACACAGAAATACTTTCAGTTTAATTTTTTTTGCATTTTTATCAATGTTAATGAATAATCAATACTGTTTAAACTAGAAATAAAATCTTTCATTTTATTTGTTATTATCACAAGGCTTGAAATTTGGTAACAAATTCGAATTTTTCTTCTAATTTTTGAAAATATGTGCTGCTTATGGTAGACAATACATCAACTCTTCTTAATTAATTGCATAACTTTCAATTTATCGACGCGTTCGAACTGTGAATCTGGGGACATTTTGATCGTGTACTGTAAATAGACATAACCTCAATATCAAATGTCATTCCTAAATTTTTTAAATTTATCAACCGTTGAGTAGATAGAAACACAATTAAAAGGTAATTAATTTATTAAAATCACAATAAATAATGGTTTCTCGATAATTAACAAATATAAAATTGTAGAAAAATAAGTAGTTTTATTCATCAATAATAAAATATATTTTCAGTTTTCTTCATAACCTGTATGTCTATAGAAAACATAATGTTGTATGATAAAGAAAATATCGAAGACTACAGAAAATAGACCTAGACCGAACTTTGTCGGGTCTCCAAATATTGACACCCAATCATCTAGAATCGATCAAAATAATTAAAACAATTATTCGTTTAAAAACAAGCAAATTACCGTAATTATACGAATTCACAATCATTTGTAACATACTCAAAGTACCACCAGTAAAGTCTAAGAAGATATTTCCGATACTCCAACCGACTGTACTTTTCCTCTTATAATTCATGTACGCCTGCAAATTGTCCTCATGAGTACAACTAGATTTATTATCAATTTTGACTTACTTGTGGTACATATTTGATTAAAGTGATGGTTAATTTAACGTAAGAACAATAATAGAGGAAATCCAGCCAATGGATAACATCGGTTGATGCTAATATAATACTGATTAGTAGAAATAATCCGAAAATACCTAAAATCGTTCTTGCTGTTGTTGAAACTCTTTGATCGCTGCTTTCATAAATGAAGCATTGTATTATTGTTAAAAATGTTGCTAATGTTGCATGTAATGCAAATACAATATCATTCACTTGGACTGGATTCAATCCCTTGGGATAACGATGAAAATACTCTTGCTAAAATTAATACTTAAATAAATAAATAGAATAATTAATAACGATAATACCTCAATCTCTGGTATAAAATATAATCCACAATTAAAAATACTATATAATGTAAATCCTAGTAGATTTAAAGCGATAAAGTCGAAATTTAATCCAACAACACTGTAATATCCATCGATTTTAATAGTTATTATATTAAATTAAAAATAATCACCTTTTTCGTTTATAATTGATGTAAATTTGTGGATAAAACGAGATACTCCATGCAACAAAATAAATCCAACCAATTATTAACGAGAACGTATCAAGAGCTGGTATTCTACGAACTGTTACACGAACATACAAATCATCAGTACTGAAATTATAAAATTCTAAACCATTAAAAAATAATTATAAATTAATAATTACTCTATATTACTATCGGTAGTATTGATAGTAATTTGTGAATGGCCAGCACCGATTCCTTTAACACTTATATTAACATTGGCAGTTGTTTGGTTTAATATAATTGTAGATGGATTGATGTAAATTATATCAGCATGTTGAGCAATTAATTTCAATTCAGCATTTATATCTTCGGTATAATTCCTAGAATATTCCACAAAAATAAGTTTTGTTTTAATTCCAGGAAAATCAACTTACGTTGTCAATATTTGGAAATATTCTTTTTCGTTTAGTGTAATCGTCAGATCGTGGGTTGATACATTAATATCACAAGAAATATACCGGACAACTGTAAAAATGTTAGTTTGAAACAATATTATAAGAAAACATGGATTTTTATATTTCGTTAGCCTAAGGTAAGATTTAAGAAAGGTCAACTTTATTGTCACTGTTTTATTCTAAATTATTTATAGAATATTGTTTTTCCCCTAGTTGGGGAATTCCGACGATCTTATTTATAATTCCAATACTCGGTTAATTAATTTATTTTTTTAATTCGTTGAGAATTACAATTTTACTCTACCATTACGTGCAATTTAAGTGATCAACTCGATTATTACACTGTTGTTTTGAGGGCCAATTATCAAGATCGACATTATTGCAAACTACTTCTCAATAATTGCCGAATAAGAGTAAAAAAATTAAAGAAATAAGATATAATTATCCAACCTTTCGGTAGGCTATATCGAATATCTTGTTGGAAAAGTATCGAATGCATGTATTGCATAAATCAATATCGAATAGAGCGAATGTGAGAACTTTTTTCTCGGCAATTGGTCTTAAATAATTCGAATTTAAATAATTATCGTTAAAATTCTATATGGTAAGAAACAATGGACTTTTATTAGAATTTGACTTTGACCGTTCAAAATAATTAGCTAAGGTCGTTTGGAAATGTTTTATCAGGTCGCGTAAGACGAAATTTAAAAAATTCCAAAAATTGCATATTTATAACTGAATGTATTGTAGTGATTTTTGATAAGAAAATCGCTAATTAGCTGAATATGGAATAGAGTTAGATTGCATACAAATTTTGAAAAATAAGGTCGCTAATTTGCAAAAATCGGCTTTCTATTCTCTATTATCTATACAGTTGGCCGCCAATAAAAGTTTATTTATTTGTTTTCTATCGTTGTGAAAAATATTTCAAGACAGGTTTTTATTTAGAAAAACTGCATAATTTTGAAATTAATATTTTGTAAAAAACGATTTCTCTGCACTGTGTTTTGATTAGAATTATGTGCAATCGTTTCGGCAATAAACAAATAAACAAAATTAAATAATAACAGATTAAATAAGCTATAGAGTTGTAGTAAAATGTTAAAAATAGCTGGAAATAAGTAAGATGACTCAAAATTCGCATTTAAGATTACAAATATCTCGTGTCATACAACTGTTATAAGTAAATAAGGAAATAATAATAATTACAATAATGGCAATATCATAGTAATAATGAGATTGTCAAGGGTCATAAATTACGACAAATTTTCTGATGTAATGCAACACTTGTTTCAATAATTTCGAACTAAATTACAGTTGACTCTTTCAAATTTTAATTGTAGTTTGGTTTGAAATAATTATATACGATAATGTTCCGGTTGATGACATTGTGTCCTCGTGGAAATTGTATTGCAGACAATTTAAAGAATTATTTTTGTTATAAAATTAATTTACACTTACCATAAATTAATAACAAAGTCTCCAAATTTATGAACGAACGCATTTTAAACAAATAATCTGCAAATTAATAGTAACATTAATATAAGGTTTCATTCATACATTTTTTAAAAATATGTAAATTGCGCGATTTTTGAATGGTTAACGAATACACCCTGTATATTGATAAGAAAACAGGTGAAGGTGGATATTGAATTACTTTTAGTGAGGGTCATTCAAAATATAAAATCGAACTAATAAAAACTTACCTTGACTTATATCGAAATAATCTAACGTTACATTAAATGTTTTTTCAATAATTTATTATGGAATTACTTATTTGTTTATTTAGAATTAGTGCTACATTTAACTAAACCTAAATGTATTTACGTACTGTAGGTACGTAGTTAACGCTAACAACTGCGCACGATTTCTATCATAATATCGGATCGAGCTCATACTTTTTACTATAAATCGAGTCTATAATAACGATACTACACACGGCACTTTTCGTTGTATTTCTCTCCCACCAACAAATGAAAAAACCATAATAAGATTCTTATTCATTTTTGTTCACTATTGATTATAGTCGCGATCAAATTGATTGAAAATTACTCGTCTGTGTTCTCGTTTTCTATACTTAGGCATACAGACAAACACAAAAAAGCCGATATTGGAATAATTCGATTAAAATACAGAGCGGCCTGAAAATTTATCAAAGGAATTAATTGGCCTCATTAATTCTTTCGTCTATTGTTTCATTATGTTCGATTAATTGAGTCGTAATAATTGCCGATAATTGTCCAGTCATTACAACGACGAAAAAATAATTGTTTGATTAATTATCAGTTTATTATCGTATAAAAAAATAAATCAACGTAACCCATTTTTGATAAAATTCTTTAACCAAATTAAGATCTTCGTGTATTAGTAATTTTAATCAAACTTTACTCGTATTCGAATAAATGATTTACAATTAGATTCATTAATAAAGTTGAAAACTGTGTTGATCAACAATTTAGCTGACTCAACGGGAATTTGACCCATTCCTTTGGTTGATCAACTAATTTCATCGTCAACTGTACAATGTTTCATAACTGTACTTTACTTGGTTCAATTTCAAAAAATCAGATTTTCTGGAAATTTTATTATCAGTAGACCGATTATGTTGGATTAAAATTGAATTTAAATATTAGACTTATCTGTTTGAAAATTAATTATCTTCAAATTATATTTTGTAATTATTGCATCGTCATTTGATTCAATTCAGACGAGTTTTTATGGCATAGATTTTCTTTAAAAAAATTTAATTGTATTATTTTCAGACTGAAGTCCTTACGATTTCAATAAAAATAGAGACTTACGAGAACTGGCTGAAGGCCAAAAATTATGATTCGTGGAGTCCTCAGATCAAGGCGATCTCTGTATGACCACTTCATATGATTCTAAAATTGAATCCTTAGCATACAACCAAAGATCATTTTTAATTTTTTCCACTTGTAGAGCCTCTCAAACCGTACTTTTAGTGTTTTGAAACTTGCAATTGAAATTATGCAAAATTGGTTTTTTACATTTTATTGCCGAAATTCTCTAAATTACAATTAGACTAATTGAGATTGTAGCTCTAATGATTGGAAATTCCAGAATCAATAGTGAAATTGATTGAACCTTTAATAAAGAATGATTTTGCTTTGAAATCTGAACTTAAAATCTAAAAACCAACAAAATAGCCACCTCTTTATAGTCCAGGGTTATTGTGAGTTCGTCTCTTCGTTTTGGAGTTTCTTTTTCAAAGCAATTATCGCTTGACTGCTAATAAGTAAAACAAGAGTCTAGAAAGTCTGCTTAAAAGAGACTTTCATATGATCTGATATCAAAAAAAATCCATAAAAAATTAAAAGAGAAAACAATCGATAGACTTTCAATAGTTTATTTTGAAATAGAGTTAGTTTAGTTTAGAAATAGAGAATGCAAGGCCCTTTTTCAAAAATTAACAATACTAGTCGGTTATTTGCCCCAATTTTCAAATAGGTACTTTATTAAGTACCTATTGTAAACAAAGTATACTTATCTCGTTGCGAACGGATCTATTGAAACTTCTAAATCAATTAACACGAAAATATTTTCAATTTCAATCAATTTTTTGAGTACTACTTCGAGAATTTGCGTCATAACTCGACAATTTTCTACGAATTTTAAGAATTTACAAGTTAACGGACAAAAAAATCCTGCAATGCAGGAAATTGAGATCAAGCTCAAGACTTGTTCAGAATTTCAATGATCCTACTTTACCAACAAATTGAACATGAATTGAATTCAATATTCAATTACAGCTAATTTTCAGTAATTATTGTTATTAAATTCTAGTAAAACCCATTCATTTTCCAAAAGAATAAAAATATAGTTCGAATTTTTGTTATTGTAAAGTACATAATTGAAAAACCTTGCAATTCGTCGAGAGTATAAAATAAAAATAAAAACAATAAAATAATATGTGATAAAAATCTATTAAATCACTTGTTTTCAATAAAACAATACCAAAGTTGTAATAAATTTATACGTTTCGTTCAAACGTCTATTATCCAATCATTATAAATTCTCGACCATTAAACGACTAAAATTATAAATATTTCATCGATTAGAGTGTAATAGAAACAACAATAAACAATTTCTATAAATTAATCTTGGAATTTTTCAATTATTTGCGATGGCTCTTAATTTCCATTGTTAGCGATAAAGATGAGGGGTTGTTTCTCCGGAAATACTTGACCATAGCCCGCTGATAACAAAACATAAGAGTAACAAAAAAATAAAATAATAAAAACGATTATGTTATCAGTGTGGAAGTTGTCGTTAAAAAGGTCATGTCTGCAACAATAATAATGGCAAATGATGTTTGATAACGCACTTGTAATTTATCTTTAAATATTGAAAAATCGCAAATTTAAACTGCTGAAATACCACCATTTTTACTTACATTTTATCGTGGTATTCTCCAAGAGTCTCGATCTGTATCTCCACAATTATAAATAGAAACAAGTACGATTTAGCATCTCTTCCATATTTTATTTAGGTAATGTACAGAGATTTATTACAACAATTGTTATTTTTGTTCAAATATATTCAACATTTTTGTTGTTTTTTGTTTATTCTCTTACTGACTTCTTATTTATTACTTTTTTTGTTAATTTTCTTTTTAACCAAACAAAACATCCAAGGCACCGTTCTTCTAGAGTACAGAATGACCCTTTTGCTAATTTTGTTAATTGGCATTTGTTAAAATCAATACGAATTTCGAGCTAATAGTTACGATAAAGTGAATTTTCAATCGAATCGTTGTATAAGTTTTATTTTTTGTCATTATTATTTTTTAATTTTCTATATTTTGCAAATGAAGCATTCTGTACTTGACATATTCTGCCTTTACAAAACAGTCTACTCTCTACAAATACTCTATAATTAGAAATGTTCCTTTTTTTCTTTTAAACTATCATTTTTACAAGATTTATGTTGTAATCAACTACACTAATCCACTAAATTCGTTAATAAATTATACATACAATAATTTACAATGATTGCAAATCGCACAACTTTTGTATCAAATATTGTTGAAGGTTTTCTTTGATTTGTCACAACAAAATAAACGATAACAATTAACAAAACGTGATCGATTAATTATAAAATAATCTGCTCGACTTTAACATTCACTAGTTTAAAGTCGGAATAAACAAACCATCTGGAATCGAATTTGGAATTAATGTTCAATCAAAAACGAGATAATGAAAACCCTCAATTCTCTGGAATTAGATAATACAACCATTTTTTTTTTAATTTTTTATATTTATTTGTGTTTTGCAATATATAAAATAATAAATAACGATGTATATTTATTATAAATTTCTACTAAACTATATTTTATATTATTGCTTACGAAAGAAATAGGAGAAATAGAGGAACAAAACTTAGAAAATCTCAAACAAATTAATCGTCATAAATATTTTAACAAAAATAAATTGCGATATTGCTTCCGGTTACCAAAAATATCACCATCTGTTGTTTCTTTTTTACTTTTGTAATAATTTTTGTTTTAAAACTTGTCCTCTAATCAATAATTTTTAATGACTTTCTAATCAATGGAAATAAGCATTATCGTGCAAAAATATTGCAAGCATTCCAATTTATGAATCGAAATGCTGTTGTTCAGGTGAAGATCCGTTTGTTTTAAATAAAAATCAATCACAGTTACTGTTTATTTGTTGATTTACGTTAATTTATGGGGGAAATTCAGCCGATTTGAGACAAATATAGGAATTGAAGTCTAACAAAATCACAATTGATATGTCGAATCGAAGCTTGAGCGAAATCGTTGGTCAATAAAGGGACATTTATGCTTAAATTTATTTAATAGCAAAGCATTGATGAATTGTTGGTTGTGTAATCTGTTAATTTCAACTATAATATTGCAATAAATGCCCCATTATCAAGCTAATTAATCCGAATTTTAATATTCTACCAAGACTCGAATTGTTGCCGTATCTGTCTCAATTAAAGAATGATTTAAGGGCGAAATTGAAGCCGATTTGAAGAAATCAATCGTATAGAGGAACATTTTTCTTTAAATTATTATTAGTTTAAGAACACTACAATTTTACGAGTCGATCGTTTAAAAGTGATTAAAAGTGTAAGTTTAGTTGTCTCTAAATGGGTTCTAAAATTGCAGTAATCACAGATTAAAGTATAATATACGTTATATAATATACAAGTTTTTAAAATTTAGGTTTGTATTTGTTGAATTATAACTCTTATATTATGCTTTTTTTAGTTGAAAGGGAGAAGTGCGTAAAATATTGGATTTTCTCCATGTTTATAGAGTAATGAAAAAGAAACAACACTGAATCAGGTTGTGTAGAGGACGATTATTTTTGTTTTTTTGTTGTTTTTTTTGGTTTAAAAATAATTATCTTCATTTCATTTTCCAAGCACTTTTACATAAAGATCTCTTCTTAATTATTATTACTAATTGTTATAACAATTAAACACAACCGAAATATTTCCATTGTTTTTCATTCTGTTACTATTATTATTTTTTTAATCAGTTATCTTCACAACAGAATTCAACCCTTTGTTTAGTTTTAATTAATTGTTTTAAAATACAGTCTCATTATTATTAATTACCTAAACTTACAACGATCTCAATCATCTCTTGCTGAATGTTGTCGTAATTATAGTGATGATGTGATTTAGAATATGGATAAAAATTATGAATTTCATTAAATCGCCAGTTAGATTTGTTCTTGTTGAATTACTGGCTTCAAAGCATTTCCCTACAAAACCAATTGAATTTACTACTTTTATTTGTATCTTCTTTTGAAACTCACCAACACTGGTAACATTGAAAATTAATTCTCCTGTAATACCTGGCCGTACTATACGATTACAACTATCGGCAGCTGTTGAAAACAACACCAAATCGGGTCCTGATTCTTTATAAATGAAACAAAATCGTCGGGCTATATGCGATGGTCGTATTAATTGGGTTGTTATCAGATAATTGGTGCCGTTCTCTTCCCATCGGCCGTGACATGAATAAGCTTAAAAAATACACAATAAGAGAATATTTAAAGCTGTTTCGATTTAAGTTTTCAACATAGAAAAAGTATAAAATTGTAGTAGCAAAGAACAGAAACTATTATCTGGTTTTAAAATGCCTCTATGTAATACTTCGAGAAAGCTTGCGGCTTAAAGGAACTACTAAAACATGAAGTCTACTGTTTTTATATCTTTTCTCTATTTTTTCCAACCAATTCTAACGCGGATATGCATAAAATCGGCGTTTAATTTGTTTGTAAAATAATAGAATTTTTGTAAATATCCTGAATATCTGGTAGGATAATTGGACAAAAATCGTGTAATTACAGTGACTTTGTCCAAATTGTATTTGGAAAATGTTTCGTTTAAAATAGAATTTCAATCGAATATATTTGGCAAGATCAAAAAGAAACGAATTCTCGTTCAATCAAATTCTACTAAAGATTGCGGTTGATTTTGAAGCAACTACCTAACATGGGGCTTTCGGGAATTTTATTGAACCGACTCGATTTTAAATCTCCTCCCCGAAAAAGAAACGAAGAATAATCGTAAGTCGGATGCTTCTTAAAAATGGTTGTTTCAGTGGAAGGATCGTAAAGATAGTTTATTGTTTATGAGAAAATTATTCAAGAGAATCTACTTGATGACAAAATAAAAAATAGAATGTGTATTTTTGAGTTATAGTAACATATTCTAGAATTTTCCAATTCTGTTATAATTTCTATGTATCGAAAATTACTATTGATATTTATGTGGACGAATCGATTGGATTATCCATCCAAAGGCGGAATATTCATTTAGATGGTTTAGTTTTATAAAAAAATATCTATAATCTAACAATACTAGTAGTAGTAATGACATTTATTATTGATATGAACAGACTTACCGGTAATGATATTAGGCGACGTACATTGTGCTTGAAACTCCATAATATCATTAGAACTACAACCAATCACAAGACTAGAAAATCCATCAGTATCACAATCAATTTCTTGGTCCACTCTTTTTATACGTTTCATATGTTGAATTTCACTATTATAAATTGATGTTAATTCATAATAACGATTATCAATCGATGATTGATGATGATTATTATTGTTATTATTTATTTTTCTATCTTTGCTTCTTATCAAATTACTAACTTCGAATTTTCCAGTATACGGGCACGCTCTTGTTTCTGGCGTTGTTGCTATAAATTACAAATAATAAATGGCACAAAAACAATTTAGAAAAAATAATAAATAACGGAAATTATTACGAACGACACAAATTTTATAACGAATCCGATTAATCGATACGATCAAATATTTCTCGTATAGAAACATTTGTCTGGTCTGTGTTGAGAATCGTTGCAATTTACTTGGTCTCGATATTACAAATTGAGCGTCAAATTGAACGTTAGAACAGTAATCTTTTGATTGTTGTCTACATTTCTAAAAAACCGATAAATTGCGATATTATCAATACGATTCGACGATTATTATTGACGAGAAATAAAGTCATTAAGCCTCCATTAGATTTGATTGAGGTGTCTTATAAAATCTATGATTTTTCAAAAATTGCTGAACACGCCGGATTTCTAGCTTTTAAAATCAAGATCGTTTATATTACACGACAAGAAATCCACCACACCTCTTAATATATTTCCGTATCCATTAATAATCGAAAAAGAGGATTGTCGTAAATAAAACCTTTTCTCTTATTTGAATTCTCAATACGATCTGAGTCATCATTGTTGTCAACTCATATTCAAAAATACAACTTCCTCACCATTACGGATTTGTTTGATCTATTTCCGTTAAAGAAAACTACTTGGCAGGCTGTTAGATTACTGTTAATTGTTAACATGTGTCGCACGAAATGCCATTTATAATGCCTAATGACTTTGTTTCTTGGTGGTCTAAAGTCTCAACTTCTCCAAACTTTGATTTGGCTCTATTTTGAATATAAATAATGATAATTTAGAGGGAAGTCGAACAAAACGAGAAAAACGGAAATATAACGAACGCAAATCTGACGAGATGGTAATGTTTGATGGAATGACAGTTCTAAACTTGATTTTTCAATGCCTTTCCGAGCACGTTGTAAATTATTCGTACGACGTTTAAATTTAATTTGTGAAGAAGAATGTTATGTGAGTCTATTAAAGTGACAAGTTTTCAAGAGTTTGGAAAATGTGAAAATACATTTTACGACAATAGATGCTATTATTATTATTAGTCTCTTTTTCGTTTTATTATAATTCTCTTTCGTCATTATTGAATAAATAATCAGTCTTAACGTAGCAACAAGTCATTAAATATCTCATTAATTATTGAAGTTATAATTGAAAAACTAACAACTATCAAATATCAAATAAAATAATGAATTTAAAATTCCCTTTTCAACTGATATTCGCTTTATGTTATTAGAAACTATGGAGTTCATATAAATCTTTTCTTGAAGTTATAAAGAGATTATAATGCCGTTCGGGAGTAGACGCCGGAAAATCACATTATAACTGGTATTAGAATAGTATAATTTGAATGTGGTAATGTTAATATATAAGTTAAATTTCGATTATTGAAATTTCCAAAATTAGAAAAAAAATGCGTTGCATTAAACCATCATAGTTTAATCTGTACATGCGATTTCCTCAATCTGCTATTCACTCAATCGCCCCTGTTTTATTGCAAACAACCCGGTTGTAGACGAATGACGATGACGATGTTGATGAATTTGCATTTTGTTAAAATGTAATCGAATCAGTCAACTGGCCGCACCATCAGCCGGATTTGTGTCTATCGTAATTAACCAAATATTCCAAACTGATTGGTATAAATGTTATACAAATTGTATTATTATTATTATTCGTTGTTGTCTACTCACTAACTAATGTAATGTATGGCAGATTGGTTCTGTTGAAATAAGCAGGACTGCAAGCATCCTCTTGACGTTTAGTGTGTGCACCAATTTGGACTTCCATCACGTGTATGTCGCGCCGATAAAACGACATACAGGCAAATCCACTTTGGCTAAATCGAACATAAAATAAACTCATTAGTAGCAATATTAAACCCCATGTCTGAGTACATATGGCTTTTGTAGTTTCACTTTAACAAGACTAAAATAAGTAACGAACGAGATTGTTGTAAAGAGACGAAAAAAGATTTTGATTAGTCCGGGAAAGGTTTAGAAGTTGGTGGAGAACCGAGTAGTGTTGCTGTATTTAATTTGTGGCTGCGTTTCGGTGTACTAACGCTATAACTGAAGTAGCTTTTCCGTGTTTGTTCCAACAATGAATACGATTCTACTCAGCAAAGTTCATTCGTATTTTCGTTTCGAATGAAAGAGAGTAAATCGGATATTTTCACGGCTCTCTTTATTCGGATCACGACTTTGAAATCATGAAACGTTACATGCAGTCAGTTGCAATGTGTAACTTGAAGAAAGTCGTTAGTGTTTCTAACTTTTTAACTTTGTAAAAGAATAAGAAAATTGATTTTTACGAGGTATATTACGGAAGTGCTATAGCAGAAACAGAATCGCAAACAGATTGTTAACAATTTATTTTAACGGAAACAGAAACGAAAGTAAACTCTACAAATAAACTTGGAGTAGAATTTTCATCAATTTTACGGAAAACTACCAATCTTGCAAGTTCCTGAGAGATCTGGAAAGCGCTTTAAATTTGCTAAACACTATGAGAAATACTGAGAATATTTGGCAAGTCTTAAGGAAAAATATGAATTTTTTTGAAGATGCTGGCAGGGATAACTCAAATTTTAATTGGATTTGTTTAAACAAAAAAAGTTCCTAGATACTCTTTCTAATACTACTATTCATTACAATATATCATCAAACAAGGGAGATATCGATTATTAATTTTAAGCTCCAAATTGAAGAAAAAGGTGCAATGTAGGCCCTATGAATTTTTCGCAAAATCAACGAATCTACCGGAAGATTTTTTGAAGATCCAAAAAGCTCTTTGAATACTGTAGAAAAATCATTGAAAATCGATATCTGCTAAGTTACAGGGGAAAATATGATTTCTTCTTGAAAAAACAGACGCTCCAAGATTTTCTGTTGTAACTCAAAGTTCAATTGAAACTTTTCAAAACAAGACACGCCTTTGAATGCTCCTTAAAGTGATGTTTCTAATGACGTTTGAATCATTAGAATGTAACATCAGACGAGCGAGATTATCAAAAAATGCGGACAACGAATCGAAAAAGGTGCACTTTAGACCTTTAAGTTTCAATTAGTACTTGTCTCACATTTCCGTTATATATCCGTTTAAGACGCGGAAATCGAAATAGAAACAGAGCTCCCGAAGCTTGCGGAAATTCCACAGTTACGGAACCAGAATATCTCCGATTTTTATTAATATTACAATAAATAAAGTCCATATTGCTAGCAGATTGGAATAGATATATTTACATCCGTATTGACATTCACAAGCAGATTTACGACTAGTATTTTCGTATTTGTTTCAACCCTTAAATCTTATCCTCGACTTTGAAGTAGTCAAAATTGGAAGACAGACAGTTAGACAAGCCAGACAAGACAGTTTCTTCAACTTTATTGATTATCTGTTTTAATAATAACGGTATTAAGATATGTGGGAATAATATTGGGGTTGTACAAATAGTTTCAACTGTCGTATAATATTCTAGACACTTACCATCCCATTGTGAAATGTGTCAGAAGCACAACAGTAGTCTCGTCTTTTGGTTTCAATTGTGAACAGACAACTTTCATTTCAACACCGGACGAATTGGTTATCCTTAGGGTGGAGTTTCTATGATGAAAACTGTAAGTTGCTGAATAATCTAAAGTATGCCAGTGGTTATAATTTGCTATCCACGATGGGAAACGGCATTTATTCAACGAGGGAGCTGCAAAAAAATTATATGTATAAAGCATATAATATATTCAAATCATTGATATTACACTAGAGAGAAATTAGCTGTGAAATAACTGGAGACTAGAATTCTAACAGATTTTGGTGAGTTTCATGCGACAACCAACTGGCTTTCGGGTTTATCCTTAGGGATCAAAGATATGATGACGATGATAATAATAACGAGAATGTCTTTTTTTCTACTTTCAATTCGTCTCATCTGATAGATGGAGAATTTAATCAAGTAATGGAGTAGATTTTTATTATTTTTCATGACGGACAGTTGCGTGATGGACCACACACAATTCAAATTTGATAGATTGAAGCACTGTATTGAGAATCTGTCTTTTTTCGTTATTGTTTTTTATAGAGATGGGATTAAATTTATGAAATACGGAAGCGTATTTTAATAATTCAAATTACAATATGAATCTTGTAATTTATCGTCGAACACAATTAACAACAATATCAATTAAAATATCGGAAATAAGCTGAATTGATACGATTATACAGAATAACGAAAAAAGATTTATTATTTTTGATTATTGTTCAATTAGTAGCGGACTTTTACTACAATACGGTGGAAGTAATTAAGTGATAATTAGAGTGCCAATTTGCTAATGACTTGTTTTCTTTAACTGTTAAGAATCAATACAAGCAATAATTTCTCAACGTTATCTTATCATTAATTGGCTATTTGTTTGTCCCTATTGACCCGTATCTCTTTTATTATCAAAATGTTTCATGCCGAAGACATCATCTCAAAATAGACTATCTGAATTCATCTGTGCGCTGTAGCTTCGGAAACCACTTTAAACTTTTACTATCAATAGTTAGGCAATTCGTATTCAACTAGACTCACCTTTCTTGAGTATCATAGTCCTGCTACCCTCAGTAGCGCTGAAGAGTCCATTACAGGTTGCGTCACCGCTTTGTGCAACTCTATAATCAACATTACTGCCACCACTACCACCGCCGCCTCCGCCTCCGCCACCACCACTGCTACTGCCGCCTAAAGCTTCCGTTGTTGGTGATGCTTTCTCGTACACAAAGCATCTGAAACGGTCCTCATTCGACGTGGCATGGCTGTGATGCACTTTGCCTACTAAATATCTTGAACTGCCTTCCTTCCATATGGCCAAACATTGAAGCTCCTCAACTATTTTATGAATTTTATTAAACAAGAACATAATAAATTTCGGTTTATCAATCGAGGATAAAGTGAAAATTTACAACTCAAATAACGGAAACTAAATTTGATCGGGAGTGAAATTTTCAAACAAAGAGTAGACAAAAAAATGATATTAAAAATGAAATATGTCGATAAAAGTACCAACCAACAAGCTATGAATTCTAATCAGACTTTTCCATTAATGTTGAATTACTGGAGATTTCCAATTAAAAAAGGGGCGGTTCAAGTTGACTATCTCGTAGCGGATGAAGATAAACGAATATATAAATTTCAATTATGAATAAAGTTGTTAAACCTAATTAACAGACGCAAATTTTAAAACACCACCTCTAATTGTACAACAATTGTGAAATATCACCAACATTCGTTAGATTTTATTCGTTTTTTTTTAATGAAAAGATAAAATCTCATAGAATAGCCTTCAATAAACGTATTACTTCAAGTATCTAACTGAACGATCGAATAAAGTCCCATATGAAATTCGAATTTGACCGGATTCTGTCAAGTATTTATTAAATTGATCAAAGGTCCACAATATTTGAATATTTCATATTGGTAAAAGGTCTTTTATAGAAAAACATCACTGGCAGGATTACGATTTCCAGTTGAATTGTGTTGAGCTCTTTTTACAACAACAGTTATTATAAAAGCGGTAGTTTCCATAAAAGTTTTATTCAATAGACATGTTGCTTGTGGTCAACCAAACTACATAGACGAGTTTTCATTATAAACGTGCCTTATTAAGGACCAAAAGCAATTCAATGGACATCATACGTTTTATGTAAAGGATGAAATGTAGTTACAAACATTTAATAATGCCGGACGAATAGACCGAGAGATCCAGTTGTGGCAAGTCATTGAATACATCAGCGTTATTATTATACAACGAAATATTTGTCGTTCATTTTAAATGAATTTTGACAATAAAGAGGTATTCTTATAAAATTCCACGTTGGATACTATTTTTTGTTTATTCTAAAATGAACGTTTTAGAATTTTTGTTTTAAATTATACGTCAAGAATCTCAAGTATTCATTTTAAAAGACAACAAAATTGGATTAATTAATACAAGTTTAAAGTTGGAGGAGAAAGTCATCAGTCTTGATATTTCATTATAATTAGATTTTAATGTAAAACTGAAACTAGATGATAATAGTATCAGGATTAATAGAAATTCTCCAACTAAATGCAGAATAGAAACTAATATTAGTGTGCATACAAATTGTGTATTAAACTAAAACTTATTCATGTGCTATACTATCAATGTGATATTGTGGCAATAGAAATAATAAGGCAAGAAAAAAATTAGTGATTACCTGTACTTTCTGAACCGTACACATCCGGACATGCTTGGTAGCTCAACAACAATTTACTGTCTTCTGTGCAGCTGTCTATGCTGGAAACGGGCGTTCGACATTCCCCATGGCCACGATTATATGTGAATGTGAATGGACCACGAAATGGACATGGTACGGGTGCTGCATTCTCACGAAACATTGAAAATAGCAGTGCATCGCCAGTTATCAGACTACATAATGTTGGCAATGTATCCCGACCGTGACAGAAAGCTGAAAACGGAATTAATTTTAATGAGAAGTTTGTTTAAATACATTACATTACACATATTATATACATATAAATGTTGTACAGAAATTATACGGAAATAGAAAATGATGAATTTGATAGGGTTTCGAAATAGTTTTCAACGAACAAAGCGGCAGCGATAATGAAAATATACACGAATACTCCCCGATGTAAATACACATCTTTATCATCATTATCCCCATAGGATAATCCGAAATTTCAGTGAAATTCTGTAGAGAAAAACAATAAAAATAATGATTTCGATTGGTGATAATGTTGAATTAGTAATATTTTGCCCGGCGCCTCCACCATTTTTACATATCGATAGTTCCATTGCCGAAGACTAACCAACAAAGTGAACTGCTTGCTTCTGCTTCTACTCAAACTTTTTGATTTATCGTTCAACTTTAAAATAAGCCAATCCTAAGGGAATTGCTGTTGTAGTAGTAGAGTACTGGTTTTCTTAATATACCCCTCTCTTTCTCTCACAACATATCATTAGAAATGATATATGACGACAAAGTTGTATATTTCTATTTTATAAAACTATTCAAACGACATATACTGACATATACACGAAAGTTGAAACTTTATTTTTAATGATCATAAATAACAGATATTACAACAATATAAAAGAAATAGTGGAATGAATAGGGAAAAAAACGCATTAGTGAGTTCAAATCGTTGTGGAAATAGAGAATGTTTGTTTCAAATACGATACGACAATCTCATAGTATAAAAGTATTGCAATTTTGCAATCATTGCACTTTTCTAATTCACAAACATTTATCAAATTCTACAATTTCTCGACTATTAGTAGAACAATTCCCAGTTTCGACAAGTTTACCAGAAATCGATAGAAAAGAGAAACGAGAACATGTCAAGATTTTATCGGGTCGATCGTTTAAAAATTACCATTTACTAGAAATTATAACGATAAATTACAAACAATTTAATAATTGATAAAGTTTTAAATGAACAACAGGAAATAAAATGGAAAATTTCACGATAATGATCTGGAATAGTTTTAAAAATGCTTATCCATTATGGTAACACCTCGATGACATTACAATATGGCAAAATCAATAATTTTAAATGGTTTAAGGAAGTACAACTGTTCGAAGTTGACCATAATATAAATGGCTACAATTATACTTATCCTCGGTAGAATAAATCTGATATCGTTTTAATGTTGGTCATAAAATTTAAACGTGCACAGACATTCATTCTTATTGTACGTAAAGAAAGTGTAATTTGATTAAAATTAAATATTGCAGCATAATGAATTATAATGGGAGATGAAAGATTTAACAGTCTATAAAGGAAGCATTGATCAAGATAGAAATAGTTACCATACAAAGTAGATTCAAACTGAAATCGAAGTTAGTTTAGTGTTAGCTTGGTTTTCTTTTAAAAGCATTCCATTGCAGTTAATTGGAATATTTTCTAAACAACTACTAATTAGAATTATTTACCAAAATTTCTTGATGTCTCATTTATTTTTATTGGAATTTCTCGTTTAGTTGAGTTATTTCAACGAAATCCTCAAATACTTTACACGCTATTTTGTTTTGTGTTTTCTTAAAGACAAAATCCCCTGTCGGCAATAAAATTAAAGTAATATAGTTGTAACACGAAACAGAATTCAGTGTGACTCCGTTCGTTTCCAGTATTTGTCAAAATTGCAATAATTGTAAATAAGCTAAAAGGAAATAACGAAAAAATACTCACTTTCTTTATATTGTAGGACGTTTGCGTGCTTCTCATGAATCACAACGCAACGATAGCACGCCCTTTTACTGCAAAAAAAAGAGAAACAACATGTATATTTTATAAAAATATAAAACTAAACTTTTATATATACAAGAAGGTACATAGATTTTTATTAATGTCATAATATTAGTGCTGGCCACTTTCTTTTATCTCTCGTTTATCTACGAAAAAATCACCTGGGTAATATCTTTATTGTGGTGGGATAATGGCTATGAAACAACACATTGAACATATACACAGTGTTTTTTCGACCGTAAGGCCGTAATTATTTTTACGGTGTGCCAGCCTTAATTGGACGATAAAAAATAGTGTGGACGAACATACAACAAACAATGGCAACAACTTTAGTTTAATAAGAAGGGAGAACGGTTGGCCTGATTACCAGCACATTTTAAGCTCTACTCTTCTTTTAAAAGAAGAATATTCCAAGTGCTTACCTACTTTGAAAGTGTATAGAAAGAAGAGTGTTTATGTTGATGAGAGATCAAAAGAGCTGGGCTGTTTTATTATTAAAACGATAATTAATCGTAAATAAGCAATTTTAAAAATTCAACATGTTTGTATAGATCGAATTTATTTACTATAACCCATGCAAAATACACTATTTTGGTCAACCATAATCCCATTGAATTTCAAATGACCATATTTAGCAGAGCTTAACAATAGCACTTGTCGTTTATTTCCAATTTTGATGTAGTTCCCTTTTACATTAGTTATAAATTTAAATTTCATTGCCTCTATTCTAATTTTAAACGTGTATTTCTAATAGATAGTACAAAAACATTTGGCCTCTTTATTATTGTAAAGAGGTTTCGTTATACATAGCAACTATAACAAGTTATACGCCAAAAAAAAAGAAATAAACAAATAAAAGTAGATTTGGATCTGATCCATAATAGAGAAACTTGGTACAGTGTAGAACAGTAATTTCTATTATTTCACAAATTATTGTCCCTTCGTGTTTCAAGTCAATTACTAACAATAAAATGTTTGAGAATTTTACATTCCACTGGAAAATCACAGGAATCTTCCACGATTTTAATAATTTTTAGCATTAGCAACAGACTAATTTCCACCAAAAAAACAAACTTTAAAATTGTTTTTTAATTCGAAATTGGCTTGTTAAATGTGAATATTTTTCAAATGAAAGGTCAATCAACGGTTTAAATTAATTTCCAACTAGAGCTTGTTATATGCAGTAGTCATGGCATTTTCCCCGGCAGAGATAATGCCATTTCGATTCGTTATATTTGGATTTATGTGAAAAGTTTATATTTCCTATTTCGTTACCAATATTTAGATGATATTTTTGTTTCTCTTGAAAATGTTCGCAAAACAGCAGTATTTATCAATTTATACATTTGCATGAGTGTTTAATTTGGAATTTCGAAATGTTCTCATATTTGCACCAAAAAATGTATAAATTTTAATCAACTTTGCGATTCGGTTGGAATATTAATTTGATTACAGTTGAAAACAATCCTTCTATTGGTAGTTTATCGAATTCTAGTTGATAATTATGATAGAGATACATATCAACAAACTGATTGGTTTCAGTTGTATTGTCTCTCAAATTATGTTTAATTATCCTTCAAAATTTTGATTGTTTGTACTTCTTTTATCACAATAAATTTGGATAAATTGTAGAGAATACAAAATTGTATATGTGTCGTTTAGCAATTTTCTATAAATAAACTTGCATTGTTATTCCCACCCCAAATCAAATAATTGTTGTTTGCCAAGTTTTAAACAGCAATTTAGAAATGAACATTAGCTATTTATTTGTAAACTTATCGGTTGAGCGTGTTAGTTTCAAATTAAACACAATACACATTTAATTCGTTGTGATTTCCAACCGAGATTCACTTGTAATTTTGATATTTAAAGATCTAGCGGGTAACATTTGTTTTAACGATAAACATTAATATTTCATGAGTCTCTCAAGCTGTATCTTCATTATTTTTTCCGTATTTATTCTAAATTTTTTTCACTCTTCTACGTCTTTCAACCAACAACAACAACAAAAAATGTAAATCAGTATTTTCATCAAGTGTATACATGTTTCATCGTCTATATCGTTTCCATTCATATTCTAGTGAAAAGTTTCAGTTAGTTCAAACTCGGAGATTACATAGAGATGTGTTGTCAACTATTTTATCTTGTCTAATCTTGTTACCGGCCATTGACAGGCGTGTAAAGAGTCTCTCTTTCTCATTCGCGTGTTAGCTTTAAAATCCAACAACATCGAATTTTCAAAAGATAAACCATTTTAATAATCTGTTGGAGTGGTAGTTTTGAATAGAAGGAAATGAATTAATCTCAGACTACTATGAATTTTTCACGAAATTATAACGTTTTTCGTATGAAATCCCCAGAAATCTCATCCCCTACTTTTTCTCTACTTGGGGATTTTATTGTATAGAATTCAAATAACTTCAAAGAGATTTAAGAAACCTGATTTCAGGAGAAAAAATTTATTCATGACAGTAGCTGTGTTGGATATATGGAAAATCGAATCTGTCATAAAAGATTCGATTTTTTTATGCCGTATAATAAAACAAATAACTATATCTGACGTTTCTATAGAGCTCCGTTTATTGTTACTATCTTACGATTTTTTATAAATCTCGTTTATTTAAATTGAAATGTGAAAGGATAGAGTGGAAACTTTACATTTATGTAGTTAGATAGAGACTAACTGAAGTACTTACTCGTCGACAACAAGAAATTTGTCGCCTTCGGAGGCAAGACATCGTCCTTTAGTGCTAAGCAGTGATCCTCCTATGATGATCGGTTGGCGAACACCCGACTGGAACCATGTCCCTTCCCAGCGTTCTGGGAAATAACAAACCCCTGGAAAATACAGAAACAACATGCTAATAGAGATAATACAGATATATGACCGATGGGAGTTGGGCGACTAGAGAGGTTTAGTGTTTCAGTCAAGATTAGGGATATTGGAACGTCTTTTTTCTACTATACTATACAATGGAAATTAATCAAAATTGAATTATACCAAAGATAAAAAACGTGTATGGATTTCTAAATTTATGGTGAGTTATTTCGACAGGTATAAATAATAATAAAACAATATTAGATATGTCAGAATTTTTATTTTGTAAAGATCATCAATCATTTTTAATACCAACAGAACATTGCGCACAATAAGCAAAGGAATTTCCCAAACCTAATATTTCAATACTCGTTATTGGAGTCGTTTTTTCCCCCAACTGTTAAGTGAGGTAAACATGGCGACAACGAATACAACATTGCCATAGATTCTAATTAATGAACTTTTCGAAAATTGTACCGAATTTTTGCATTGATACCATTATAAATGACATTTTTATATACATATACAAAATGAGAGATTGGTCTAATTTTGCAGCCAACTGGGGTGAACATTCACCAAATTGAACTCAATTTAAAAACCAATTTATCGATTCCATCTTCCACTACAACAAACCGAACTCCGAGTATTTCAATGAACAGAAAAACTTGTATCAAAGTTTTTCCTCAAATAAATTTGTATTCACTCCACTGCACAGTAAGTTGAAAAAGAACAGTATCTTGTTGTCACTATTTTTATTATAACTGTATATCGATGGTTGGACAAAAACGAAACATACAACACACTTTGGAATATAAGAAATATTCAAGCAACTCTTCCATTGCGATAGGCAAAGAACGACAAGAATCGAAACAAAAGATTTATCAGCCAACACACACAAGTTACAAATCATCATTGTAGCCTTCAGCAATACAGAAAACTACAGATAAAAGTGATGAGCAGCTATAAAAGTGCGATAGTCGCACTTGATTGTAAACGACTTTCGGGAGGATTTGGATTGTTGTAAACATTTATAATATAAACTTCAATCCCCTACTGTGTCATCACCGAATGTCGGAATTCGATTCGTTATACTGCCGACCAACACTCATCTATGGTGATAATTGCGAAATTATAAAAGCGTTGAGATGAAACAAATGGAAATTGGAAAGTGCTGATTGTTCTGTTAACACACCAGCGTGGGATCATAAAACAATGTAAGAATAAAATAAAAGAAAAACCGGATGTAGAACCGGATTTTCAACGATGAATACCGGCTAATTGTTTGTACAGGTGGTCGAAAGACGACCACTTAGATTCTGTCGTCTCTAATGATAACAGCAAAATTTCATGATGTTTTTAGTATAATCGAATACAACTCATTATTGCCGTTAATTATAGATATAAATAATAGTTCAAAAATTTATATAAATTAGTTGTCGGTTTATTTTGTTAAAACGACACCTTGATTAAGTTTTATTAGAATCACAATGGAAATGACAGGCTTTGATAATTTATCACAATTACGTTCAATTAGTTTGTCCATTTGTTCATGATAATTTTCAAAACTATTAATACCAATCCGGATCAATTACAATTCAGTTTTTGTCCTTAATTAACCGAATTGTAAATATATGAAACAAAAAATTAAATAAACTAAGCAGAATATCTAAATCTGCAAGCTTAACGGTTTACGAAGAGGCTTTAGTTTGGAATGAGCTTCTGAAAATGGTTATTTTCCTAAATACACAAAATAATATAGAATGGATATGGGGAAAATCAGGAAAATGTTACCAATACATAAGTTTCCAGTCTGTACAACTGTGTATTATCATCATCCGTTAGTAATTTACATTAAAACAGTAAATTTCATTTCAGAGTGGATCGATAGTGGAGAAAAGGGTTAAAATGTGGGTATTATGCCTAGTGTTTCAGTCGAGAGGTAGTGAATAATTTGGACACGTTCCTTGTACTATAAATTTCCAAGAATGTTTCGTTAAAATCTACCAAATTTTAGACATTCTTTTATATTACACAAACACAAAGACACGCAACACAGGACCGATATTAACGTATTCTAGACAAATATAATACAACACATATTGACCATATGCGCCCTCATATTCAACCTGAAAAAAAACCAACAAGTTTTATATAGAAAATGAGAAAATATGGAGTACGTGACGGGTAGATTAGACAAATTCAAGAAACAACCAGACACTATTGTGTACTGTATAACGAGATAAAACAACTCACGATTATTACAAACTATTTCGAGTTTATATTGTTGTATATAGACCAATAACAGTTGTCGTACCTGTTGTAGTTCCTTCCAACTCAACTGATAACGAATACACTCCAAATCAATGATGAATACAACTCCATTCTTTCATATAACAAATACTTCGAATAATGGCGCAACGATAAAATTTTAAATAACATTTCAGGTTATCCAATGTAATTTCACAAAAATCACTAGATTATCGGCAAGAATTTGCATCAGAGAAAGAGATAGACGAATATTTTACGTTGGTATTAACAAATGCAGCTTTCTCTTTCTTTGTAATTTTTGCGCCATCAAATTGGATAATCTGCCAAAACGCCATTTTAAAATGTATTATTATTGGCGGTGAATTTAAATATTATTCTTTTAAATCTAAAATATTCAACTCTTAAATTAAGCTAATTAAACTACTTCAGTTGTGCTTCTATTATCAATTAGTTGTGCTTGTTCTCTATTAATATCAAAGAGGTAATAAACGATAAATAGTCGTTGGAAACGATGAAAAATAGACAAATCTATGAGAAACAATAAAAGGTTCAATTTGTGAGCCCAAAATAATGAAATTTGCGGAAAATTAGGCTAATTTAATTATAAAACAACCAAGAAGCTAATATTCAAGCGCACGATATTTAAATCATTGTTTGATTGTATTAAAATTTGATTAAATACGGTTGATTAGAAGATCGTTCTTTTCTTATCATTATTCATTTGTTATTAACGTGCTAACAATAGTGGTCTGGCAGAGTGCTTTGTTGTTTAAGTTAAAAGGAGAATAAGGGAAGTATGTTCTACTCAATGTACAATTCAATCACATAAATTCCAACTATACAATATGCAATTCTTTGCTTCAATATAGCACCATTATGCATTCTACTATTTACTTTCCGCAGTTGTAATGGCTGAAATCACTCGCCTTCTCTATTTCTATTATTTCACATTTTATTTTCAATCATTTTCATTTGGATAAATAGGTAAATAACGGTGAATTCGAATAGATTATAATAAAAACAAAATGTAAAATCAATGGGAAAACTGTTGATTTATACAAATAAGAAAGTTTACTGTAATTTAATTGATTATAAATTCACAACTTTCCAA
The DNA here is from genome assembly GCA_020740385.1 of Mylabris phalerata. Lineage (NCBI taxonomy): Eukaryota > Metazoa > Arthropoda > Insecta > Coleoptera > Meloidae > Mylabris > Mylabris phalerata. The sequence continues at coordinate 1,394,680 of JAJEOX010000034.1, forward strand.
CTTTAATAATCTTTAAAACAAGCATTGAAATCTGTACCAATTTAGGGTGTTGGTTTTAGTTGTTTTTTATTTTAAATCTAGTCGATATCAATATGATTTGTTGTGGTGTTGTTTATTTAAATCTACAAGTAGTTCAATTTGCTTCCTCAACCGGGTTTTCTCTGATGAAAAGTCAATGGTAGAAGCGAACAACCGCAAGAGCAGCTTTTCACAAATAGAATTCAATGTTTTGCACGAATAGTTTTCAATTTATCTACTAAGGGGATGTTACCTTGTTGTTTAAAAGTGGCGGTGATGCGTAAAAAACAGGCCAGAATGATAGTGTTGTAAACGAAGATGATGGACCATCGAACATCCATAGTGTTTTTTTTTTCTTTTTTATTGTTGTTGTAGTTTACATTGCAGCACTTTGTACCTGAAACATGTGTGAAATAGATTTACATTAAAATTCATACTGGTAAAACAAGCTAATAATAAAATTTGATTCAGTTAACGATAAGACGATATTCAAAATACTGTGAAATATTTCACTTTAAAATAAACACATTACATGCTCGTCTGAATTTCTATTACAAAATTAAGCTTGATTTAAGTGGGATCCCATCTGAAATGCTCTATAAACGTACAAAATGAGATAAGACTGCATATAAACTATATACTAGTGGTGATAAAAGAAACAACAGCGCATAGGAATAAGGCGAAACGTTTAAAAACACACTGACACAAGAAACTCGAACGGATTTACTGCAGTCAGGTGCTGCAAGATTATTACAATTTCAATTACCATAATCGAACTTTTACAATATTCAACGAAATTAAATTCGTTTGTAATTAAAGCCAAACTTTTTCCAAACGTAGTTTTCTAATCGACTGTATTTTAAAACTCCTTTGTACATTTTTTCAACCGGTTCTACAAATAAACTCGCATCATTTCAGGAAGTTTATCAATGTTTCAAGTGGATATTTCAGAAATGTTTATTTCGAAACTTTCCAGTTCTGTTCATCTTTTTTGTGTATTTATTTGTTGTAAAATGGATAAAATGGCGATTGTAAAAGAAAATTACGAATTAGTATATTTTTAAACTGTTGTAGTGTGAGAACAAATCGATACATAAACAAGGCGCCTCTCAGTTGAACTATAAACAAGAAACAATATCTCAACAACAATAGAAAATAATAAAAGGAGTTTTACAACAAAATACAGACTATAGTGTTTATAAAGTACAGTATTAGCTTCTGCTAAGCTAACAAATTTCAGGTCTTGTTCAGATTTTTTCAAGCATTGAAAAGAAAAAACTCGTTTAATCGTTACAGGAGTTTTTCATTGATTTTTCTCCCTCACGTTATATTATTGCATGGTTAAATATCAAATAGGGCATCATATTTAATTCCAGGCTCTCTTGTAGAAATATAACTGTTTTAATTAAACAGAATTATATTAAATGACTCCAGTGCATTTTCCAATATATTGTCGAGTTTCCGGATTTTCTCAAATAATTTTAACTGACTGCAAACGAATCTTGAATCAGTGCTGTTGCTTTATATTTTTGAAAAACCACCGTTTATTTTCGCAACAAATTTTAATTTAACCGAACACTTTCGATAACAATTTAGAAGATTGTAGAGCTTTTAAGTGTTTTGCTGAAATGTTGATTCTACAGTCTTCAAGGTAATTCTCTTGCGAGAATACAAAAGCGGTAATGGATTAAAATTTAGTTTAAATGCAATTAAATTTGGACTAAATCTAAAGAGATTAGCTCAAACTAACTATTAATAAAGTATAAACTTTCGCTTTTTCTATTTAATTCAAGGAATGCTTTGAAAATTGGCGATTTCTAACGGATACACCGAATGAGATGAAGACCAAAAGACATTATTTATAGCAAATATGCGGTCTTTATTGTTGTTGTCAGTCCTATTGTATGCTGAAAACGTACAAAACAAATGGAGAATATGCTTTGATTAACACAGTACGAGAGCCAAAATATTGATAACTGAACAAATCAATACCGTTTTAACAATTAAAATAAACACAAATCATAAACGGTTAAATTGACACGCACTAGTTAGTTTTATGCAAATTTGATTTTTTCGACATGAAAATAAATGGCGAATTTGTGTGATGGTAGAAAAATTTGAAGGGAATAGTGCCAACTATTGGGCATAAATTTTAACTTGTTCAACAAAGAGTACAAATGAGAATATATGAAGTTTTCCGACTATTATTATTGTTTCAGAATTCAGTTTCAGTGTTGTATTTCTTGAAAAGTCGGTCGCTATCATTAATCAATCAATTTTAATTTCCTCGACTATCTCACATAATATCGTTCCTATTTCAGTGCTCTATAATTCTCTTTCTATACGTTATATGTTGGCAGTATGCAAATTTTTCAATTATCCACCATATACTCGTCCACTTTCCATTCGACTTTCTACTGAAACTTCTAAACGACAATCCGCCTCTTCTATATTATAATACACATAGAAATATAATGGATGATACGATAGAACAAGCCTAGCGGCAAGCATAACATTATAGGGATATCCAGACGTTTGGGTCAAATCCGGAAGATACCGGAGTGAAGTTTCATGTTCGCCAAAGGGTAGTATCTATATATGTGTATGTGTGTAGACATTTGGCAACTAGGGAAGGGGAAATAACTTGGTATACGGGGAGCATCATGTGTCACATACAGACAATTTTACGTATTCACAATGCACCCCTTTCATATACTTGGATAAAAATTGAAACTAACTGGTGAAAATCGTTGAATAGATGAAGACTTTCGTGTGAAATTCAAAGAGGGTGAATAAAGATGAAAATGGGGACGTTGATACAAATTCCATACCATTAATGGGTTTTAGGCGAACATTCGACAGATGAATAATAAATTGGCCAGTTATTCAACTACAACGTCTAATGCTCCTACTACAACAATACCTCAACAATAAGCTTCGAGTGGGATAAATTTCCAAGGGAACATTTATTGGTCTATTGGTAATATTTTAACTATAAGGTAGACGATTGTAATGTTTTATTATAAATAAACTCCACTTGTTTGCCTTTGTTTTTTTGGAAACTACCCCATAAGATGGAAATACAGCGGCTGTAAGTTGTCAAAGTTAATCGACCGTATAAACCATCACCATCAACATGTATGAACAGCTTTGCATTTTAAACTTCTACTTATTAGTTTGACGGTAAAGAAAATAAAACACAAGAATTCGTTACAAGAATATTAAAAATCTCCAACTCAGATTCTACCTTTGCTGTTTTTGTTCAACTCGTTGTATTTCACAACCAGTTCTGACTTTTATACGCTCAAACAAATTCCTTTGGTGAAATTTCGATACGACAAGTCCATTAACTTGATGTTTTTGTTACAAACTTGTGATTCTATTTTATTTTCGTCAATTTTTTGTTCCGTTAACTTAATTTTTTCCCAATTCTTTGTTTCTTCGGACTATATCGTCTTTCGTTTCTATCTTTAAACAATATTAGTTACATTTTAATCTAGATTGAATAATAATAAAATCCTATTGTGTCGGCATTGTTAGTCTTCTCGTCGTTATTATTAAATGCTTATACAAAACAAGCGACCAACAACGGAATCTAGATAACAACTTTATTATTGACTTTATGCAAAAGAATATTGCGTTACACGGCGGCATTAAAGTTTTTGGTAAGCTTATCTGGAAACCGTGCACACCCTTGATGTTGACATATTATTTAATCATGAAAATAATTGGCTCGATTATAACGATGTTGTCGAGTTTCATGATACTGATTTGCCGAAATTTCCAACGAAACTCTTTATTTGCTAGAATTCCGTTAAATACAGCCAACAGGCAAGAGGAGTATCGATTGAATTAGAAATACACGCGTGGCGCCTCCACCAAAATTACACAATATATTTCAATATTATTCGATTAAATATCGCTTTATTTTTAAACAATATCCGTCATTGGTTATGGTGTCATCTTCAAAGGCTTTATCGTTGGCCATTGTTATTTAAATCTACCAGCATTTTAAACAGGCTTTTGTTACTTTAATTCGATGTAAATGTGTAAGCTTGATTTATATGCATCTATGATATTCCACTTTATAAAATATGTGCATATTTAGAAAATTTAAACGCTACCACCCTTATAATTAACACGAACTTTTCAGAAAAAAATTAATAAATAACAATAATTTAATCTTTATATGGAATTCTCATTAGAGCTATACATTTCAATAGACTTGTAGCTTTGCAGAACAAACTTTACCATTTAATTAATCACTTTGTTTTGTTAGCCAGACCAAATCTAGCAACAAACTATGCGTTCTACATGAATAGACACTTAAAAAGTGCCCGAGATAAATCAGTTAGTTAACCCGCAAGCAACACCAATGCAGAAAACGAGAGGGAAAAGCGATGAAATTGGAAGAAAAATTCAACCAACATTGATTGATCTGTGAATTTTTTAATCTGTTAATTATTCAACCTATTATTGATTATTTTTAATGGAAAATATGCCATGTGTTTATAAAGTTAGAGATTTGCACGAGCTTAACTCGCACTTTTAGCTTTCCAAAGTTAAATCTCAACTAAATAAGCTTTACTATAATGCAATGATGTATAAGGTGTGCCTCAAATGGTCGACAGCTTGAGGTAAATCTTCAAAAGATATTTTTCCAGAGAGGTTAAAAAAAACAAGAGTCGAGAACGAAGTAATCATATTTCCTATCGAAAATCAGAAAGCCGTCAACGAGAGACTATTTCTGTTGTTAATAACAGCAATAAGCGGAATCTGTGTTTGTTTTATTGTCTGTTGTAAACAGTTACTTTAGAGAATGTTGTTCGAGTCGTCCCAATTAATGGAAAATAATTTCATTACGAAAGCTCCAAGTTTGATTTCTAAATAAAACCGAAATCCGACTTAATATTGGATTCATTATGGATTAAAATTGGGGCGTTTTTAGCAAAAAATTCGATAATTATAATGACGATGATAATTGTAATAATGGGTTTCTTTGATGCATTTTTCAAGCTAATTTAACGTTAGCAATCAAACTACGTACTAGTTTGAAATCGTTGTGAATTCCAACAATGACACAAAACATGTAGATTTTCTTTGTTCAGTTTTAATGAATATTCAAATTGTGGCTACTGTGATGATGACATTCTTTAAATTTTTATTAAATGTTGGAGTCTATAGATGACCGACAAAAATAGGAAAATTATAAAAAATTCACCGCCTATAATTAGTTCATTAAATTTTACTGGTTTTTTCTTTTAAAATAAACATATTTTAATGGCAGCAATATAAATATAATCACTTTTTATTCTCCAGAATGTCGTAAAGTTTTAGGCCAACTTGAAAAGTGGCTGGTTATAAATTCACATTGGGAACCTGTTCAGATGCATGCATATTTTATCGTTATACCCAATTTTTTTAGCACTTAAAACTAAAGTTTTTAAAGCACCTGCATAATTACATATTTATACTTCGGTATGGCTATGTAAATTAGACTTGAGGCTAGAAATTATAATAATCCCTATTAAAAAAATGCATCAATAGTCTATTGTTGGATTAATAATCCAATCGGATTTCGAATTAAATTGAACATAGTTTATATTAGTAATCAATCAATAGCCACAAAACATTATTATAGCCAATAAATCATAAACTAAGAGAATTATATCTTAAACATTTTACCGTCAATAACCGAAATTCAATTAAATGGCAATCAAATCTTTGATAATACGATAAATATTGGATTTTTATCGTGCTCGAAATTGTGTGGAAAATATTAATTGGAATCCTGCCCTACAGACAAATAATTACATTCATTATAGGACATAATTCAACTGACATCCTTCTCTTAATTATCCCCCAGATTGATTTTTTCTTCGCATTTTCGTACAAACAAAATACGATAAATCGAATTTTATTTGCATTCTGGCCGGATTTCTTTGTGGAAAATTAAATTTCGGCTTTTTTCTATTTTGAAAGAAGCAGTGCCATAAAGATTACAGCAGTCTGAAACTTTGCACTTTATTGACGTACAATATAATTGCAGCATAAAGTTGAGTAACGTATGGAAACTTGGACAAATATTATAAGATAGTATTATTTGAGTGAAAAGTACAACTTTTAGTACAACACAAATATCCGCTGAAACATTTCAACACTCGAGAGATTTCAACCGAGTCGATTCCAATAAAAAATAAGCTCTCACTACAACATAAATGTGTTGATTGTGATTTTGAGATGGCAATATAACGACACTAATATTGGGTTGTTACGCTAAACTCGTTGCTTCTAAGATAATTACCTTAGGGGTGTAGTAGTTGCGAACATGTGCATGTGATATATTTTCAAACTTTCCAAACATTAATGCTGTTACTGTTGTTGTTGTTGTTGTTGTTATTGTTAAAAGCAACGGGATGTAAACTAGCTGTTCTCTATATTTATTTAAAACATACTCAAATATCTGAGTTAGGTAAAACCGGTTAATTACATTACAGCTTCGATAAATTCTCAACCGAATAGACTTTTACATCAATTCAAAATCCAACAAAACTGGAAAATCTCGAGATTATAAATTAATAGAAAACGTTACGTCTTCAAACTGAAATTAAACTATAACAGATGCTCGTGAATTTATAATAACTTATAATAGTTGTACGACGAAAAGTTGTGAATTATTACGATTTAGATGTTGAAATTAGATTCAACTGTCACAAGACCATAAATTATTTCGTATATTTGTAATCATGAATTTCTCAAAGCCCAATAATTTCGCTTTGTTGTTATTGTTATTGTTGAATAACTTATACGAAAACATCGAGATCTACCCCCTTTGCGCCCATCTATTCATGTCGATTTTGCCCCGTTTCATCTATCAATACAATCGTTGAAAATAAGCAACGATTCGTTGGAATTGCAACTGATTAAAACGCCGATTTTTCTCGATTATTTCAATTGATGTGTAGTGATCCAATTGAATAAAAGATGAACATAATGGTAATAATAACAATGTTGCTACATTGCCTTTCAACATGAGGTAAAACTTGGGTCACGCAAACAATTACAATTTACTATTTCGTTCTAAACCACATTTGTATAGAGGTTCGTGAAAGCCAAAATCATACACCTCAATTCCTATTTGTACATAAATTGACGGTGCGCTATTACAGATTGCAGATTTATTATGGAATTAGAACTGGGCTTTAATGAATATGGGCAACAAATTGGTAGTTACGCGAATTTTGTTGGTATAACTTGGGAATTTCAACAATTATAGTCTTTAAATGAGAGAATGTACAATAATTTTATTTGTAGAGAGATAGAAAGAATTCCTGAAATCTTTTTTAAAGATAGGTCATGATAAAAGCCAACTGCATAACTGGATGCGGTTGAATTTGTTACGATATTTGGATGCAACTCAATGGAATTGCGTCACTTTGACGTTATTTTACTGTTACATTTATATGAAATTGCTCTCTTGCCATGTTTCGCAAGCATTTTCCGATAAAAACACTGAAATTTCTCAAATTTCCAACTAATAATTAAAAATTACGATTACAATAGAAACTAATGTTGTTTTTATTCGAAAATTCCACCTTAAAGAGGGTTTACTTTATCATCATTGCCATTCGTATTCTATATTTCAAAATACCACACTAACCGACCTTTCTCCAACTAAAATAAAAAACTTCCTCCCTTAAGCATTCAAATGGTGGAATTTCGTTTAATAAATCATTGTTCCGCAGCATGTGGATATTTCTTTCCTATGAACGTACACAACATTAGTTCCTACAAAACCATTGGAAAAAAAGGGGAAATGATACAAATGTTGAATACAGCAACTGATAGGAACAAAAGTCATTTCCAAATAGATATTTTGTGTATAAATTCCATGGAATAACAAAAACTCCACCACTCTAATGAGATTATAATCTTCCACAATAGAATATCAACGAAACAACAATCATTATAGGAGATTTCTATGTTAATTATAATTCAACAAAGAGTTGTACAAATCATTAATTTAATTAAAATCATTCGAGAAAAAATCGCTACAACAGTTGCTTTTTAGATTTTAATTAACATTCACAATCCCGTTCTCAATCTCTTGCTGAATTTATCTCACACTTTATTCACAAAAGTGGTTGCATATTCCACACAACACGGATTGAAAAGGATCTATTTTGTTATTGTTGCTATTGGTATTTTCTATGTTTGTATACAGTTTTATATAGAATTCCAACTGGATGGATTTATATAAATTTTAATCATTTTAATAAATTCGAATAAAACCGTTCCTGTGGTTATAAATCTATGAACGCCCGAAATGTCAGTTGCATCATTTAGGAATTGTATGTTATACGAAGAAAATAGGGAGCAAGCTATAGAAAAAACCTGTTTTAAAAATTTTCTACATCGTTAAACAATTTTTCTATACACCGATTAATATCGGGTAGCATTGCTATTGTGAACGTTACGTTTATAAATCTTTGTTGAACGAAAATAAATAACGGCAAATTTCCTAATTCTTTTATATAAAATCAATCAATTATAGATTTTGAGACAATCGAATATTAAAAACATCCCCCTAGGATGCGAATTGATAGCTTGATACGGAATCTAATTCGATTCAATTGGATGGATAGAGTAGCAGTTCTGACAGATGAAATATTGAAAGCTATAGTTGTCTAAAATAGACAAATTTCTATTGGATCGATGAGTGAATTAATTTCAACAATGAACGATAAAAATTGGAAGATTTCTGAATTAATTCCGACACTTTTATTAAGAGCCACCCTCAGATCTTGCCGATTTTACCCATTTATAGAATCTTGGAATCGGTTGGAGTAATTAATTTACGTTAATTTTGCAGTTCGAATACGTTGCTGCTCTTTAAAAAAAAATCAACGAATTGGCATGCCGATCACGCACTGTCATTACTATTTCTTTTTTTGACTGGAATGAGTGAAATATAGACCATGAATCTGGTAATAAAATGACATCAAAAGTGGCGTATTTCGATCAAACTACAAATTTCTAAACTCATGCTAGCCTATCGAAACCGGTAGCGATAAAAATTGGCTTTTAATATGATTACAGGAAATGAAAATCAAGCTGTACTGAAACCTATAAACTTCAGGATAAAAATTACAAAGTATAGTAATTAATTTATCTAAAAGCCAAAGCTTTGAGCGGCCGGAATAAAATAAGTGGAATCTTTGGCCGATAATTTCTCCTTTATTTTTAGTTCAAAATTTATTACAACGACTCGTTAAAAAGAGCATGCCATCAATTCTAGCATTTTGGAGAATTTCGGCGCAATTATGAAAATTTGAAATTAAAAAAATTCGCCCCCGTAACTCAACCTATGGGATTTAATCGATAGCAAAGGGAGGTTTAGTGATTAGAATTCATCTAATAGATTGAAAACGTTAAAAGCTACAATTGTAAATAAAGGAAAACCAAAACTAGAGCAAACTAATTGATTTGTGAATGCCTGAAAGTAGATAAAATATTTACGTGTTTCTGTCTTGTTGTAAGATAAATAATAAAATAATTTCCTGTCGGTTTATTTACTACAATTTTCTCATGCTAACAATAACAACTTGTACGACATCTATTATAACAATTGTCGATTTATAACAATAACCACCTTTATAATCTCTAGGGGGTGATTTTCTAGATCATCGTTTCAAAATCAAAATACTCTAAGATATTGTGACAAGCAACAATTTTTTAATATTGTTAAAAATGGATTAATTAAACAAATTGCTTACCAGTTTGAAAATTTTGGAAATTTCATTCCACTCAACAAATGCTGCGTGCACCTGCAAATAACAACAGAAATCGTTTAATCATAACGGAAAATTTATGATTTTCATGTTAAACTTAACAACTAATTTTTAATTATTGATTAACTTTTTTTGTGCAAAAAAGCACGTCTATTATATTCAAATAACACTTGAAATTTTAATATTGCAAGGTTTTTTGTGTTGTATGTATATTTATGGCAGTTGTAGATTAATATTGATTATATTTAGATTGGAATAATGGCCTTAATTGGATTGATATTTCGTGTTTGTTTTATGGAAGGTAAATTTTGATGTGTGCGCCTGGTAATGATTTAGGATTTATATGATTTATTTTATCCTGCCTATACAATGAACGTAATAGAATTGTTTCGAATTTATAAAATTGCAAGTTATTATAAATTATCGTTTGTATTCTAATCTTGTTTGTTGGCAATGTACAAGTGTAGAATTTTACATTATACGTCGTATAAAAATTCACTGTATCGTAATATTTCATTCTTTCAAAAGAGATCGGCGTTACGCCAATGCTGTTGTTAGCCCCCGGGAGATTTATGATGCCGCAACCAAAGACAGGTCAGCGCCTTTAACTGCATTCAATTTCACACAAAAAATCTGTCTATTCCGATTTGGTTAATTAGAGTTGTGTGTGATTTGATATTACGGTATGTTTGTATTGTCGATAATTGAAATATTGCCCATTCGTTGTTGTCGGATTATGATCACGTCGTAGAAGCCTTGTCGGCTTTACATCTATCGTCGAATCTAACAATCCAGGTATTTACCGAACGAGGGAAAAGATGGAGCACAAAATAAATAGCGGTTTGTGAGATACGAAAACACCACATTCCACTAAATTCCTCTTTCTCACCTAAAACGATCCGGTCTCTACCAATCTATTTATTTATTTCCTCCTACCGTTCCTTCTTGCCTTCTCTAACATTCCATCTTGCCTCCTTTATGTTGTATAGCTTCTATTTTTTTTAGGTTGTTTAGCAATTTCTCTCGGCTGGCGTATCTCGTTCATCCCGATAAATAAGAAATGACTTTTGCAAGGGCGGTAGCAATGGCACAGCTACAAGGGTGCCAACCCCATCAATAATAATGACTGGAAGTTCCCTCTAAATACACACTTCACTTAACTCTCCAAGCGAAATATTAATGCAACTAAATTGAAAATCAATATGGCAGAGAACTTGCGGACTTTACAAACTAAAAGTCATTGCCGCCACTAATACAACAGTCGTTAAAAAACCACCACAATGATTTTTTAGCCATACTCTTAATCTATCAAATTAACTCACTTGTTTATCTTTCAAATGTATTGACTTTGGACTCGTACCTGTAATTTGTTTGACGTATTCGATCTTTCATGTGAATGTTTGCTTAGTGCCTTCAAGGCGTTATTTCTCATTTCCAAACGTCTCCAGGTAAATACCAATAAATTAACGGCAAATTTACATTTATATAAAAGTATAATTTTGGCAGGTAATTCCGCTTATCTTACTTATCATGTAATTGGAAACTGTGCCGTGTAAAATCCACCACAATCTTTGTCGTAACGCTCCACTCTTTTCCAATTTTAAGGCGACATTTAACACAATTAATCTGTTATACTCAAGTCTACCACTACTATTAATTAAAGTAACATCTAAGTAATTAAAGTGTAAACTAAATCGAATCGTTCTCAAAAAATTTTAACGATAAAATTTAGAGGAAACCTTTAATTATTATGACATACTTTAGCGTAAAATTTGACAAAAACAAATAAAGCAATCACACCGATTCTAATTAAAACAATTTATTAACAAAGTTTCCGCAACACTTGCCTCATGGTACTCTATTAAAAAGGAACTCCAGTCACCGGTTGCCTACAGAGAGACCGGTGATGTGAAATGGGAACACGAAGAAGATGAAGAATAATTGAATATTTACTGAAAATGGGAAACATTGGCACATCCGGTAAGAATAAAAATAAAAACACCACCAAGATGAGCGAGAGAAAACGAAGAAGAAGAAGGAAGAAGAAGAAGAAAAAAAACGAATATGAATCAAGGGAGAATATAGAAAATGTGTATGTATAAGGAATAGGAGGTGTTTTACATTTTAAATTGAAAAAGGCATTGGTTATCTAGAAATTGCCCAACAATTTACAAACAAAGAAATGCCATTAACGTTGGAAAAGAATGAGGGAACAATAATAAGAATACCTTATAAATTACAAGTGTCATGAAAATATAACAGGGTGGCAGCGGCGTTGTTGTTGTTTTTTTCTCCATTATTTATACCACCACAAAAATGATTAGATATCTTCGTAAATAAATCTGTTTTTTATGAACAAACAAAACGACACGAAATAATTTGATTTTAATTCAGTCGTCCCATCTCATTATTATTCTACAGCTGTGTTACAATTCATCTTAAGAAATACATCACGACCATTGTCTGTTTCTTTGTTCGTTAAAAAATGATTATTTTAAAACTGGCGCCGAACTCTCCCTCTCATTATTCACCTTCCATATATTAGACAACATTTATCATGTCTTATTTTAATATAAATAAAGACACTGTAGCCTGAAATAAATCCTTAAAACCAACAAGAAGGGCGCCGTTGTTATTCGTCGCACAATACCAAAAATTGAAATATCATTTTTCCCTTCTACCACCTAAACCTTAGGGGTAGTTTACAGCAACCGATTCACTTTAATAATTCCACAAGAACTGTCAAAGAGATGTCGAATTATAAAAGGTCGAATATATCATTTACAGAAACTCACCCTTTAATATTTTCGGTAAAATCTGAGAGTTTATAAGCGTACTATAGCATAGAAATGAGGGTAGAGTTGATTGGTTCATATTTCTGAGACGAATCAAGAGGAAAAAATTGAGAAAGTAAAGCTTTACAACTATTTACCATAATTTGGTCCGTTGGGGAATTTATTTGAAAGAAATTTAATCAATGATGGATGGATGTATCTTTGAGGAGGGGTTGATTCCTTCTACCAATTTGTTATACAGGGTGGTTTTTGTTTCTTGTACAGGATTTTTTTGGGTATTTGTACATGCACATAAACCGTCTGACACGATATTATCTGTAATGTTTCTGATATTGATGATGTATAGTCGATTTCGACCATATTTCGTTTTCCGTTGTTGTATATGCTGTGTGTATTGCTGAATAAAAGGGGAGATGTACCATTTAGATAATAAATTAGCCAGAAAATTGTACTTTAATGTTCTCGATATCTGTGTTTGATTTTTTTTCTGTACATTTGTCGTACGAGTCATCTTAATTTATATTTCTATTCGTTCTTCTTCATTAACTTTCTGTTGAGTCTTTATATAACTTTTCCATATTTTATAAAACTTTGAAAGATGCTACTAGCAATAGTAATGATAATAATTAATTTTCTACTAGAATATTTGCGCCTTTAAAAATTCATCTAACGGCTTTGATCTTAATGACAGGAATGTCTCATTTTATAACGACACATAGACGAAAAAATTGCAAATTAAAACAAGAAATTGTCGATTTAAATATGCATTATGGGACATAAAAATACATAAAATTGCGCTTTCTCTCAATACCAAGAGCATTTTAAATATTATTTGGATTGTTTTCAATAGAGTCGAATGGAGTTTTGATTACTGATTACCAGTGTGGTTCACTAGTAAACTCCAATTAGTTTACAAACAATAGAAAAGTTGGCAAACAGCTTTCCGTCTTTTAATAGCAAATCAATGTGGTGTTCTTTTTTCAACTTTTGGTTTTGTTTCTACAGCCAATAGTTGGTCACGGCTGCTACATCAAAAAGTTGGAAACGGATTGGATTTCATACATTGCGCTTTATTCGTGTACGTATCACAAAAATTTAAATAAAACTGTAAAACCCTATTGGCAATTTGTTTTGTACGTGGAACAATAAAAGTGTCTTTGTCAATACATGAGCACCAATCCCAAAGGATTATCGGTGACTTTTGATGAACAACGAAACAAATAATGACGATTCGAATGCGATTAAAATCAATTAAAAGCTTAAATGGAGAAACTACTCTGTAAATCTTGTGTATGCATAATGAAAGAACAGTAGGAGTGGGGTCAGGGAGATTTTCATCGTGTGAACACACAAGAAAAAAGACCTTTAATTTGATATTTTTATTTTGTTTTAAATTTTTTAAATAAATGCGATTGTGGAAGATTCTCCGAAAAATTTCATCAAATTTGTTGCAAAATACCGAGAGATTTTGATTATTAAACAACCAGATTTTCATTTTTCTCCCATTGAAAAGAAACAATGTCGTCTGAGAGAATTTCATTATTACTTCAAAGTAAATTTACTTTGTCTACCATAAGGCTCATTGTACAACATTAGAAATGAAAATCCTGAATGAAAACGTCGAGGGAAATTTTCAATGTAACATAAAAATTACAATAAGCTGTGTCAGTTTTTTTTTATGTTTTCCTTAGATACAAACAATAAGGAACAATTGCACTTTTTAAATGAAACTTTCTGTAGGTAGAACAATTTCGAAAATTGCCTGAAAACATTGATAGATTAAGTCTGTCTAACTGGCAGTATAAAGAAAAAAAATTGTAATTTTCATATTGCTGAACTCATATTCGTAGTGGGATCAGAACTGCGGGAGAAAATATGAAAATCACCAACAATAAGTTTTCAAATTTGATGTACGGATGTTCCGAATAGAATTACATACTTTTAAGGGGGTAAATGTATTTTTAGTAGCACCCCGTTTAATACCAGGGCGACAGGAAAATGTGACAGACTGTATGAATAATATAAATTTCATTACAGTCGGCACACATCTATTAAACGACGACAAATAGGTAAATTCCACAACCCTTCGATACAGTTTAACAGCCGTGCGGGTGTGCCTTTATTGCAATTTGATTTGAAATTTTCGAGTCGCATTAAAATATTTCCCTGCTGTCAGTGTATTTGAATACGTTTATTATCGATGTATTTATAAAAGGATCATAAAGGATTTGAATGTGGCGCTGTCAGAAATACAACCACCAATCAATTTTCGCCAGATACTGTTCTCTATATGTGTAAAATACCAAAATTGTCCCCTATAGAAGATTAATCTACGTTTGCAATAAATTGATTTATTACCCATTAGGAAATAAAAAACTGTACAAGGGAACAATCGTAAATTTCCAATTAGTTTGGCGTTATTTTGGAATTTTTATTTTTCGCATTCGATTCTTTAATATGGAAAGAGACATTTATTAGAGCCAACAGTATGGGGTTGACTTCATTTTCACCAAATTTAATTTTATCAAGTTCATCGTCTACGTCGTCGTCTATATTCAATTTAAGGTGGATTCGACAGCTTCGATATTACCATATTTTATGAAAAATCAAAAACGAAAGATAATAAAAGCGAAATCGATATTTTAGTTTTATTTGGCCGAAGTGGAGCTAGAAATGGTCCATTTGTGGCTGCAGCTTGAATAAAACTAGTTCGAAACAACAAACTTTAATTGTAGCAACACGACGATAGTGTTTTCTTGTGAAACTCGAAAGAACAGAGACTTTTTAAGTAGGATTTGCCAGTTCTCTTGAAAATCCTAGCAAGACTTGTTACTATTTTGAGTCTTTTTCATTTTTGCCAAATATCGATCGGATTAATTGGTCCAATAAATCTATCGCATGTGTAAAGTTAGCTTGAAGAGTAGACAGAAACTGTGAATTATTTCAACCCTCTTCCCCCGATTTAGTATCTTCTTCTCATTTGTTCACATTGACCTGCCACCCCCCCAAAGCACATCAAACTCATCCGAAATGGCAAAGTTTGTAAATTCTCTCTCGCTGCCGACTTGTCGAGGAGCACTTTATTGTTCACAAGATCCACTCATCTGAAAACAAGTGACAATCTCTAATCCTTGTAGGGAGTGTTTTGTTTCGACGCTGCGTGACTCCTTCTAGGTGTCAGACTTTCGGTCGAATGGCAGCAGTACCACCACCACCACCACCGCCACTTCTACAACCACCACCACTTCTAGCTTTATACATACACATATAAAGCTACACGGTGTAGAGAGAACTACCCTCCAAACACAGAGCCAAGGGGAGAACTGGGTCGATAATGCCGGGTTTCGACTAGGGCTCCTCAAAAGGTCGGTTTATTGGCTCATTAAAATTATTAATATTGGCCCGTTGACGAGGTTACCGTTGACTTTGAATATCGTCTAATATCGTTAGATTTAGAAGCGTTGCGTTCAACCATTCAATATAATTAACTGATTATTTACATAAAATAACGTATTAATTTTCCAAATTAATCGGAAGACTACCAATTTTGCTATTTACAAAAATAAATTAACCCGTATCAAGACCGATGTCATCCTATTCGAAATTAACAACAACCGCCCAAATTCCGGAAAAGCATTATCAATTTTAAGCACGACTGGGATAATTGTGGAAAGTGATAAGGCGAACTTTTCCTGGTCAAGTTTTCGTGTTGAATATGAATTTTAACGTTACAATAAAATTTCCTCCCTTTTACACTCAAAACATGTAACGAAAGTAAATTATTAGCAATGTTACAACACGTGAAAATTTGATCATTTGCCAATTGTATAACAAAAATTATTTTATAATATTTGGATCAAGATCGACTCTAATGCAAGACTGTTCGTTTTCTCGCCACTATCAATAGTTTGAAAGTTTTTGATTTTATTTACCAAGAGATCAAGCTCCAAGTTGACGAGTAAATCTTCGATTGAACAGATAGGGGCTTATCGTGAAAGATTACGATTAATTGAGGTATTTTCAAGATTTAAGTGAAACATCTGTTTAACCTTCGATTAATTATTCCTGTTCAACTTTAAGTATCTAGAAATTTTAATGGAATATAATTCATAATAACGTAGCGATCATCTGTTACACGTTCTTATTTGAATAAAAGAGAAAATCATTCCAGATGGAACAACGGATATTTTATTTTCGGTAATTCAACATTTCACCCTTTCTATAATCGACAGCAACAACAAATTAAAGATCCATCTACGGCGAATTGAACGATGAATAAATCACCCCTTGGGTAGTTACAAAAAATACAAAAACTAATTATGATAGGGGTGTAGTTTAACAAACAATATTGTTGAAAGTGTACAAGTGAATTGCATGTGTTCTCTCATGTAAATAGGTCAATAATAACGTCCACAGTAAACGAATTTTATACACATAATACTTGTTATAGACTTGTTTTTCTTCTATTGAAAATCAATATTCCATTTTCTCGTTCAAAATACTGAATTTATTAATATAAATGTGTTTTACTTACCTGATAAATTCGTATTAATCAAATCGACAAACAACAATTATGCTAATCGAATTGTCTAGGAAATGATTAACAAAAAATTTGTATTTGAAAACAGGCACGTTTCCAATTAACCAATATCGTCGTCGTCACAATCTGATAAAGACGATGCACTTGACTTTTCGAATTGATCCGGAAAATTTACGGACGCCATTCGAAAACAAGACCTGATATTTTCTCGGATATTAGAACGAATCGATCAACTTTACATTATAAATATTTATATAATCCTAATTACCAGAATTTTATTGAAACAAATATTAGTTGATCCAAAATTATTCGATTTGATTTTAAGAAAAAAAAACCGGAATCTTGTCGCTTTTTAATATTTAAATAGCTGATATCCAGGTCGGGTTTCCATGAAAAAGTAATTAGACAAGTTGGGTGGCGACAAACCCCTTAAAAGAGGACGAATACAGTCTCTATTTTGTACAGAATTTATTTATATCGACACGTATTACACGATTGAAAACGCAAGAATCTTGATAAAGTTAGTTGGATTCTTGGCATTTTCACGACGTTTACTAAGAAATTAATTATCGAAATTGCAATAATTATCAAATTGTAAAGTTTCGTGTTTATTCGAAAATGTACTTGAAACGATATTGCGAAATAACTTTCGAAATAAGAAGCTCAGGCAATTAAAGTTATAATTTCAGTTAACTTCTTGACGTCATTTAATTAGAGAATCAATTTGAAAATAAGTTTGCATTCCTTTCAAATGAATCCGATTATATTGTTTTTAAACTGAAAAAGCAACACAAATAATTGTCTAAATAAATCCAAACAACCCTAGATTATTTTACTATTATTATTATTATTTGTAAAAATTTGTGGTAAAAGTAATCTACATCTAGGATGCAAGTAAATCGCTAGACAAATCCCAAATGGACCTGCGGTGAATTATAACAGGGCGAGTTTGATAAAACGAGGATAAAGCGACTTTAGTAAAATGTCGTTGCAATAAATTTACCTACATTTAAAGTGCTTTAAACAGACTATATATCGAATAATTGTTGAAAAATCAATGTTTCTTCCCCACTTGTTTTAAAATAGGTCGCACCTATATATGTGATTTTCTTTTGCCAATTCCTTGTTCCCGTTCCATTTTTTTTTTTTTTTTGATATAGATACACGTTCAACTGGGCTAATCCGAGATTGATTTCCCTTCACGATTCTTTATTAACCGGAGATTAGTTTTCTGGAACCATAGAGAGAATGGGGTAGGTGATGGCGTCGATTTTTTTGCTTGTTCACGTCCTAGTATCGGCAAAAAGTGCTCTCTTTTAACCAGCGTACGGGGGGAATTATATAAAATTGACGTTAATCCCTACTTGATTGAAACACCACAGAGTTTTCGATATTAAAGTTTTGCTTACGAAAACATAAAAATAGTATGCACGATTTCTTTTTGGTGTTGTTTGATCCAACTATTTGGCGGCTATAAAATCGCAAAATCCATCAGATGAGTCGGTTTTTCTTTTTTCGCTTCTATCTTCTGTAAATTGCAGCGAGTTTTTTTTACGACTTCACCAATTACTTTTTCGGTCGTCAAGGTTTCGTACATCACAAAATTACTTTTCGATATTATCGTTGCCTAAATGGGATGAGTTTTGTTTATTGTTTACGCGATCGCGGATGGAAATATTGTTGTAGGAAACTCAAAGATAAGCAGACATGTTACGAACCGATATCGACTCAACTTTTCAAATATCTCGAACGAAAAAGAATGAAATTGGAATGGGAAAAGAAAACAAAGCATACACACACATAAAGGGCAGGAAAATAATAAAATTAGAAAAAAAAGAGTCTTTAACTGTCAGATCACATCTCAATCGCATTTCATGTCGCCAACAGCGGCACCTGCCATTGACAACATCATCTTTTACGTCTTAAATCGAACCGGGGACCGGCTATAACGATAGTTTCCCAACTACCACTACCGCCACCACTGTTTAAGGGTTGAAATACTGAACCAAGGTGGCAACGACCAGGTCAAATCATTATTGGTAGAAGTGGTAATTAATCTCGAAATCCTGACGACAAGTGACACATCTTAAGCCCTACTACTCTGACTATTTTAATCCACCAATCGTTACTTTTTATTTTTATTACCAAAAGGCTCAATTGCATCTAATTACCCATTAAATTCTAATATGATGTTGTAAAAAAAACGTTGAATTTATTAAAAAACAGTTTAAGTGCTTTAGAGCGAGTCATTTTTCTGGCTAAATATCGCCCATTACCGGCACAACAGAATAGGGTTGAAATTGGGGTTGGAAGCCTCCACTTTTAATCATTTAAATTTATATTTTCGCTTAAATATTCCGATAGGTTTTTTCCTCTAGACTACCCCAAAAAAAATTCTTCACCATGGGAACAATTCACCTTATCACAAGAAATACACCTTTGCTTTCAAAGTTAGTTTGTCATCTGTCTATCCCCATTAGAACCACATCACAAACACCTATATCGATACTTTATTGAGATGGTGGTGGTTGTACGGACTAGTTGTTATCGTGGTAAAATTATCTGCTACTATAAAGGAAATACTATCCTCACCCTCTTTTAATACCTCTAGCTATTTCCTCCAAACGACCACTGAAATGGGAAAAATTCGTCTCTCTATTGTCAGCGGGATATCATTGCTTGCGTCCAAAAAAAATAAAAATAAAAAGAAACGACCCAAGATTGGATTTTCTGCAATGAATCGATACTAATCGTGTCATTCTAAATGCGAAACGCTGTCAAAATTTTATTAAAAAAAAACGACGAACTCTACGACAATCGCCTAAATTAAGATCGAGATAATACTAAAGGATTATTTTGGTTATAGAACCGAGACTATTGTTGTTTTATTGGTGTTTCGACAACAAAACAGACAAGCAGATACGAAGCCACTGTTGGATTTTCTTTTCAGCCGACTCTAATCTTGATGATTATTTTAAGCTTCACTGAGGATTCTGTTGAATTTATTTTTATTACATTTCGTCCTAGTTGTAGTGTGTGTGTGTGTGTGTGATTGCCTCTCAAACATCTCTCAATATTTACACATTCATCCAATCCAACCAGATAGAAACCGAAAAGAAAAACAATATCTTGAACAATTCGAAATTCTGGATTGACTTTTCAACTGGAACTGTACGTTTACGACAAAATTCTGCCGTCATGCAACGACACAATTTGACAGATTTTGATCGAATACCCTGGATGGAATTAAGAACGATTCGAGAATTGACCACACGATTTAATGCATGATTACGAAAAATCAATATGATGCTGTACGAATAGCGGGTGGTTGAAACATGCTATCGTCTTTGTAATATCGAGTGGATTTCTCCTGCTCTATTTCACTATAATTTATCAGGTAATAAATATCGGAAAAATGGCAAACAATAAGGAATAATCGAGAAGCAGATGTTGAAAATAAAATATGACAATTAATAACTGCATTTTAACAATAATGTTAATCCACGTTTATTAATTTGTTTCAATTACATAAATTCGTTGACTAAATCCAATATTTCTTTATATAAATTTGTAGAAATGCGTGTTTCAAAAGTTACCCCTTGTTGATTTGAAACGATTCCAATTTCATTGGAAATTCCAATCATGTGCAACTTGGAAATTTGAGTATATTTCCCCTGGGGGTTGGTGTGTGCTGTTTTAAAGGTCCCACCCTTCGTTTATCCATTTAAAGCAGTACTACTACTATTTGTCCCTAATTAAATTAAACAACATTGAAATTTTCATTCGTCTAAACGGTCTCGTTCTCGTTCTATCTCGCTCACTTTTGGTTCGATAGAAATCCGTGTTAGTTTCGGTTCAGTGGTCAGATCGTGTCGAATTACCTAGTTATAGCTAATTTATACAAGTATTGCATGATAAAGCCACAATCCAACATTGTAAAGGGATACTGTTAACGGTCCAGAATAACCCTACTACTGCTTGTATTTTGTAGATCTTTTATTAATTAATAAAAAAACCTGTCTCTAATCGGATTAAGGGATACAGCAGGAATTTTTTCTGTTACGATTTCTATTAGCCAATTGAACGCGGAAAATGGCCTCAACAAAAACATACAGATTTATTATATTTTATTATAAACGAAATGGGCAAATTGTATTGACAAATATTTCGGACACGTTGGAAATTCTCAGTCAGTATTTATTTTTCAACTATGAATAAATGTGGGATATTGGGGTGTAAAACCATATTCATCATCCGGACAGACGTATAAGAACAACATTTAGTAGAATACAATGTGCATAAATACGGTTTTAAAACTGGCACCAAGACTGCTCATGCCTGGTATAAATTCCAAAACGCATATTGTAATAAAACATTAGCCTTGCCTCTAGGTCGACGTCGCCGCCGCCAAATGCGCAAAATATTAAAATAAAACCATCTCTACTTTTGTATATAAACAATGCGAATGTATGTGCAACTTTTTAAATCTCGTAAAAAAATGAAAAATGAACAACATTCGCATTTTAATGATGCCGAACCGGTGAAGCACCTCTGAGAGAACAAACGAAATAAAACGACCGACTCGTATTGTATGGCACGCAGCAGGACAGAAATTGAACGGAGAGAGGGTGGTTTTTGGTACGATGGACGAGTCAACGCGCTCATATTCCTAATAAAGTTAGGAGGATACGACGTGGAGCTGGTCGGAAGATAAGCTAAAGTCCTCCGAGACCGCAGACTTTGCCGTCTTTTTTCCCTCTTCTTGTCTAGTTTTTTGTCGCCTCTTTGCTCCATGTGAATTTCCGTCTTTGTTCTACCCCATAAAGACAACCCTACACATTTTGCGTCTTTACAAAAATAAATTCAACGAAATTAAAGTCGGTGAAATGTCTATAACACATATTTTTCTGCAATTTTTTTCCGATATTCTTAGTTTATACTCCGTGTCACAGGAATTGGCGCTGGCTAAAGTTGGGAATTATTCAATATTTGTGGACTTTATGAATTATTTAAATATAGAGACGCCGCATTGTCTTTCCTCTTTCTAACCCTCCACCACCACCACCTCCTCTCCTCTATCAGAATTGCCACGCTAACAATAAATTACTTATAAATTTCTTCGTGTTATTCTATTCTTGATTGTGATGAATTGTACATACGTCGACACAGACAGATCAATGTTGAAAAATGGAGTTTTAAAAAGTTTTAAAGCGGACTTTCGTTAATAACAAAGGAAGTTTTCGAAATTGACGCAATATCGTCGAATATGTCGTTATATCCGATCGGTGACTTTAAGTACACAATAAATTGGGTTTTAGAACCATTGCTGGAACGTTAAAACTAATTTTCTATCGTTAGATTGCTCGTATACTACAACACCAATCGGTTGTGCGATCAAAAGCTGCCAGCGTTTGACATCTTTAATCGTTAAATTTAAACTTTACGATAGAGACTGTATTATAAAAGTGGATGAAAAGTTTTTTAAAAACGTATTGTTTTGGTTATTTGTTTTATTTGGTCTGTTAAACTAGCGGAGTCTATCAAAAATCGACGATTTCTGGCAGAATTTCCATATTGTTCAACCATAAAAACGATTTAGACCTAGATTTTCTGATCATTTTCGGTGACTTACTAATTTTTAAATGTTGCGGAAAGATGTTTAAAAACGTTAGATGAAAAGAGAGAGCAAAAAAACGGGAAAAATCAGAGCGAAAATTCTTTGCAAGTTTAAATTCAGTATAGAACAATTGATAGGAAACTTCAATCAACGGAAACGTGTACGCCGATCGAATCCACCAAACGAGTTGTGTTGGCAAAGAAGTTAAGGAATGTCATCCGGGTCAAAGTATTTTAAATGGATGGCCGACGATCGATCAATCTGAATAGTTTGATTCAATTGGAATACCCTTCTTAAAGGGAAATGTATAGAGCAAAGTTTGAAAATCAGATCTTTTTCACGTTGTTCTCTACAACTTTTAAGAAAATTGTCGCAACAATAAAGCAACTTAATATTCTACCATCAAATCCGTATTTAATGGCAAAATAAACAAATAAAAGTAGTTTTTACAACTTTCTAATTAGGTAATTGTTGGGGTAATACACGCTTGTAATTAACAATGTTTGTAAATCTCCAACTATTAGACTCATACACATACACATGTAACAACCCCTAAGTTATAAGGTGGGAAATTTATTGCTGCACTTGCATTCTACGTAATACATCCAACAAATTCCAACCCTCCCCCTACGTTTCTTTTATCGTCAAAACCGACAATTAGTGTGAGAAAACTTTTTTAGGGAAAAAAATATAATAACCGGACGTTGTCGCCGATGGGGGTTCATTCATAGTAAAAGTCTATAAGAAAAGCGATTTCGTCACGTAATAATGCAATTGGATGAAATGGACGCGGCATCAAAGCATAAATCTACCGCATATTGTACGTACCCGCCCATAATTAGAGCACAATGCATTACTATTAAATTATTTCGATATAAATAAAGCCAATCTAAATCGAATTTCTCAACACTCAATATCGAAACATATGGAAATATTGTAAAAAACGCATTTGAAAATGCGATAATCGAACGGTAATTGCGGTCGCCGACAACAACAACAACGAAAAGTGATGGCTGCACGCGACAAACACCCACTTTGTTGGTCTTTGGGCAATAAATAAAAGCCTTTGAGGGCCGCCATTAGACGATAACTTCATTAATAGCATGCATGTTTCTAAAAAAAAAACAACACAAACTCCCGGGTCTTTCTAATCAGGCTAATTTCACGAGAATTATAAGGCCGTGGGGTGTATCTTTTCATTCCAGCAAAACAAACGGAACGAACAAAGCATTCTTTCATCAGTTTTACTGGAGACAAAAACAAAAAAGCAGCAACCACATACGAGAGAGCACAAACACATAGACAAAGTGTCGTTAGTCATCTGTCACTGTTGAAAGATATGTTTACGGAAAGTTGGCATTAGTTGAACTTTCAAAGAAAAAATCAAAAAAAATCAACTACGATGTGGGGCGAAATTATCGACAAGTTCTAGTGCTATTCTTGAAACGGTCTGATGGACAAAAACAGACAAAACTGCACTGGCTCTATCTGTATCCTATTTAAAATGCAGCAACGGATTGACTGTAGAGATATATGCCAGGATATCCGAGCAATGTCAATATGTAACGTCAATATCTTTGTGTTGAGTTTCATCAAACTATCGCCCTATTGTTTCGACAGTACAAATTCGTGATTTTATATTTAATGTTAAGCTTTATAAGAGCGCTTCCTGGGAGGAAATTATTACCCACTTTCCCTATCCGATAAGAGTTAAGAGGAATATTAAAATTACTAACCGTAAAACTTCAATTTTGCCCTACTTATATCATTTATATTTTTATAAAATAATTCGATTTAGTCTAATAATTAAGATAGAAAAAACTCACTCGAATAATTGACGAATTGGTGAAACACAACAGCACCCAATGGACACAGAGTACGGCTCAAAATTGAAATTGTAAGGTTAGAAATCTGAAGTTTTTGCTGCCTACCACATTTTTAAAGGGCGCGCATTTCTAAATTTCAATTTGACCAATAGACTGGAGGCTTTAAATCGAGCACCCATCAAAAATGAGTTGGTAACAAAATCCCCAGATGTTAAACTTCTAACCTTACAATTCTAAATTTGGTTAATATCATTCATATTCGAGCATTCATTGTATGTTCCAATATTTTGAACAATTGGTGAGTTATTTCTAAAAATACTATTTCGTTTTTATCTTGGTCATTTTGATCACAATGTTGCTTTATTTTTTAAAACGTTACACTTTTTTGTATTATATTTATTTTACTGTTTTCGCGTTTGTAGATGAATAAATTTTCTGAAATTGGCCAACATTTCGCGATGGATTTTTTACTAGAGTCGTCATTCATTTTTGAAATACCAATAAATTAATTACAAAATCGTGTATTAATAAATCGAAATTGATGTTATTAGTGACTACATAGATGGAATTTGTGGTTATTTAAATTGATACATTACTGTTAATTTGGTTTGTTTACACATTTTCTCATAATATACAAATTCAAATTCATAATATCTCAATTTTCGTATTTGTTGATGCAAACGATAGAATTGAATAATATTGGAAATTAATGCGTTTTATACATGACCGGATTATTATAACAATTGCAACGATGTTCTCTTTAATCCTCTTGTTGACAATCGACAGGTATCTAGTCGGAAACAGTTCAATTCCAAGTAACAATAGAGATGCACCTGTAAATTCAAGATTGCATCGTTCCCAATAGACGTACAGTTGACCTAATCACTCCAACAATACCAGTTTGGTTCTATATTTAAAAATCGGTCATCTTAGACGATCCGTAGCTTTTTAATAACAAACCCCGAATTTCCTCTAAACAAGATTACTTGTTGTCGGTGAAAAGCAGTAAACGAGCATACCCGAAAAGAATTTTAAAGGACAACGTTTTTATAGTAGAGCTGATGATAAATGCTTGTCTATTGACAAGTTTTAAGAAGTTTAGAAAAAACTTGAACATCATTAGTAAGATAGAGGATTAACAATTAATCCACGAATGCTGAAATGTAGACAAATATGAAACTACTGTGCTCAACCAGATATAAACTGTTGTAGTCAGTCATTTAAACAAGGGTTACATCATCAACAAGCTCTTTATTTGGCATTTAAATCGATAATAACCCAAAGGGCGTACTTGTGAAAGGTTACCCGGTTCGATTTTAAGTTTATCGACAGATCAATAATTCGATGCGATTTGAGTAGAATTTTCGATATGAAATTTCGGACATTTATCCGGTAAACAGTTCTTTAATTCGTTCGAATTGTATTTGTTGAAGAATTGCAAACTTTAATACTTTCGAAGATTATCTCCATCTTTTTCTTTGTCATCTATTTACCGTTCCTATTTCTGTCTCATTGGTGTTAAATCCGTAAATCGAAAATTCCAGTTAAAAAGTTTGAGCAATCTATCATGGTACCGTCAGTAATTCCCAGTTTCACTCCACTATTTCCCGATATTTTCCCACTTTCTATCTACGAGGAACGAACGAACCAACGAGACGACAAAGACGTGAAACCGGGCAGAAATAAGGAAATAATCCAAAGAAGAAAAAAAGGAGCGAAACCGACTGGCATCCGATTGATTCGCAAGATACTTAAAGATATTATCGCATAAATAATGCAAAAGAAAAGTATATATAACCAACATCAACTGCACTTATTTTCGTATTAGGAACGATAAAAAATGAATGAGATAAGACTTGGGAGTTGTAGAAGACGATCGATGATATTTGAACAGAAGTAAAATAGATGAAATAGAAAAATAAAAATGAACATAAATGATGATGAACGGTAAAATGACAAAATGCCAACAGATGCCAAAAATGTGCTCGTTTAAATCGTTTCGACAAGACCACAAAATATTTGCATTCACTGAATTAGAAGATTACTTTACCAAGATAGATGCCCGTCGTTTTATCCCGAAATTGCCGTTTTCCATACTTAAATTGGCATTTATTATAACCGAAAAATTCCATCCTAAGAGAGTGTAAATGAGCTGTGATTGCTCAAATAGCCCATTTATAACAATCAAATCTGACAACGTCAACTATCAGTATCTTTGTTGTTGTTATTATCATTATTATTATTATTAGATAACTGTAGCTAAGAATATATCATTGGAGATCTCTACCGGAACTATAATTTTATCTGACATTATCAAATTTAATTAAATAGAACGACGTAGCGACATTATTGTCGACATACACAAATTTAACTTCACTCTCTACATAATTCACTGTTTGTACGAAATTGCAATATAAATTACCGACTAGGAAAAACGAATATTCGTTTAAAAATTCTCCAATTCCTAGTTAAATTTAGATAGATTAGCCTATTTTGTTGTTGTTTTTAGAAATCGAAGTAAGGATTAAAGTACGACACCCTTGGGGATTACTAAGAAGACCACCACTCAATAGTCGGGCCACTAGTGACTAATTAATTAATTGAACGTCCATCAATCGGGCCGTTATCCGACTTATAAAAGTTGCGAATGATTCAATCTTCACTTGAATCGCTAAATGGTCTTGAATTAAAATAGAAAAATGTCCAACATGTCAAATTAACAAAAATTTATGAAACAATAATGAAAGTTTCTATTGAATTTCTGATAGTAGCATGTTATCATTGTATAGAAAAAAGTGTACAATAACCGTTTGTGTCCAAAAATTCAACAAAATTATTACACACAAACACCAAACTCGTTCGCACAACAACAATAGAAAAATAAATGAGATACCATCTAGTTCTATAGATGCAAAACCGGCAATATTCACACACAATAGACGATTGATTTGCACGTAAAATCAATTTAACAAAATATAAAATTTTAATTAAAATTCCTGCGTAAGTCAAACAAAAAATGCGCGAATTATAATAATCGGAAAGATGTTGCGATTTTTAAATTAATTCGCGTAATTTGCAGACGAGAGAAGAAAAACAGCCGTGACATACAAGTAAACAGAGTTGTTTATCTTGAAAATTAAGAATTTATTCCACCGTAAGAGACTAATTTATATTGTGTCACGGTTTTTGTAAGCGCCACAATACGCCAACGGAATTTGGCGAAAAAATTCGCGTTTTATTAGAATTTTGGCTGGTGTGCAAAATATACAGCGCCCCAACAAAAACCCAAATCTGACGTATAAATCCAACTACAATCGAAATATTTGCTATTTAATCGACGAATTCCTGCACGCTACAGCTGAAATGTAACATTTGTGTAGAGCGAATCGAAAAGCTGCTTGTTCTGCGAATTTGAATCGTCTTAATTAACAAACATTGCAGCTAATTACCGCCATATGCAACTCTACGGCTACAATAATCTATTTTTCTATTTTAATTTTATCAACGGTTTTAAATTATAGCACACGCCATATGTTACTATTTCTAACTCGACAAGATACCAACCATGTTATTTGTTTTTTCAGTGTAATTTTTTTACACAAATTTCATTCGAGTTACATGTTTCCTTAATGAGTAACATCAACTAGTGCCATAAATTTTCGGATTAACGGGTGTCGGTCGATTTTTTTGTTGTTGTTCAATTCTACGCTTTTATTCTTTCGTATTCGCCATCGAAATATTGAACAGTCTCTGTCTGATATGAATATTTCATTATCAATAATTGATTTATCATGGTCTTGTTTATTTTAAAATGCGTTATTAGAATAATCGAATCATCTTGTATTCTGTTGTCTTGTTGCAGCGATGAAGAAGGCGAGTCTTTATTGTAAATTGAATTTCCACTATATGTTGTTGTTAACTTAATTTTCTACAATAACAATAATAATAACGACAAGACAAAGGGAAAACGGCAATTTTTTGATTTTCATTGTAAATATGGTCGTTCAACTGTGCTGTTTAGTATTAAAATCAGTTGATTTAATTTTATTTTCTTGATTACATATTCTGGACGCACGAGTGTTGTTTGCATACGTCGGGAAAAAGCTTGAAATTTATCGGAATGTGAAATAAAAATTGAACAATTTTCCACATAAAACGGGAAATATTACAAGGAACACGTGCTATTTCGGATTTATCCATTAAAGAGACTCTACCGGAGAGATTAAAAAATCTTATTACAGTAATAACAGTGAAACTCACCTGGTATCCTTTCATTTCCATAAAGCTTGCATTTAAGTCATTTCCAGGATAAGACGGATTTTAATTAAAAACAATCTCTACGTTATTATCCTTTATTCTTTAGACTTTTCAATGTTTGTTTAACGAGACAGTTAAAAATCCGCTTATTTATAAAATAAGGAAACGTCACGACGCCCGTCTACAAGTAAATCATCTTATTATAATGTTTATTCACAGAAAACCGCCACTTTAATTGCATCTATCCAATACACAATCATCGATAATAATTACAATGAAGCACCGATGATTAACTGTTCTTTTTCAGAGAAAATTACGTAAAATATTTCAGCACAATTGCTAACGCTTAAAGCCCCGGGAACGAAATAACTTCTAGGGTACACACAAATTCAACGAGAGAGCGGCGCAATTTCTCTCTCCCTTCTCAGTTCTTCGTACAGTTGCCGTTAAAACACGAAGGGGCCCTCGAATGTACAGGTCGCAGATGCGACGGCGCATATATTGCATCCCTTTCTTGGTCCTAGCATTATAAACCACCCCCAATGTGTATATCCATATACATATACAGGAACGGACTAGAATATATCCACAAAATACCCCTAAGGCGCTTAAATGGAAACAAGCCGCATTTAAAACCATTCCAATAGCACCTGAATTGACATGTAGTAACGCTTCTTGTATTATTTTTTTAACACCTGAAATCGTTCTAATACCGCCTCTGATATTAAGCCAGTATTCAACTGATAGACGGTATGTTTTATTCAATTTGACGAGACGATTTAGGGATAGTTTCTGTTGCGGAAAGAGGGTGAATTTTTTGGCTTATTTCGCCTACCCTACAATTTCTATTGTAGCGCCTCTAAAGCTCCAATGATAGACGGCTGGAATTGCTAAACTTTTACGATTGTGATAATCTATAAAGTTTAACACTAGGAATTGTTTACAAATATTTGATTTTAGACGGTTTCAATAAACGAGCAACTCTTTTAATTTGTTAGTTTGAAAGGCGGATTGTAAAAAGCTCGCCAATTAAGCGGGACCAGTGTGATGGAGGAAAGGAAGTAAAACTGGAAGAAACAACAAGGCGAAAAAAAGAAAAACAACTAAAATAGAAAGGAAGAAAAAAGCACTAATTTAATTTGTCCGGTGCATCTATGGCGCAAGTCTGCTGGCCAGAATCCTAGGTACCAAGTGATTTTGGACGAATTATCTTCTGTTTTTGTTGTCGTATGTCCCTCTTTGTTACACAGTCGATAAACTGTCCAATACAATACTGCACGAAAAACGGGCAAATTCAACCTTCCACCACTTCTCCATATTATACAATGTGCAATTTCTATGTCTATACACATACATATCTGTATAGAAATACATATAAGTAGTTTTCATATAATACGCAAGCGCAACCGGATTTATTTCCTGGAGCTTTGTTTTTCAGTCATTCAGCTGAAAGCTGTTTCACTGCTTCAGATCTGTCGGAATTAGCTCACTAAAATAAACACAACACCACCACCATATTTACGTTATTAACAATGTTGGCGAGATTCTAACAAAAGCTCACCGACGAGACATCGTACAATGAAACAACACGCCATCTTATTGTAAACCAGCAAACTAATCGAGCTTTATCGCAAAATATGCACAACATAATTTAAAAAACATCCAACAAGATTAGATTTAGTGATTAAAACCGTGTAAACAAAGACCGAAAGGATCCGGTTTAGTTTACTGAACCAGTGCTGTGGAATATTTGTTTTAACAAACGTAAAATAAAATTAGCGAATTTTTTTTCGGCACATATACACAATTCGTTAGGTACAAGTTCGTATAAATTATCCCTCACTCAAACCCAACTGGCCATTTGCTTTTATTTATTTTTGGTACGTTTTTCCAGTACGAATTCAACCGCTAAAATTCAGCCCTTTAATGGTTGGATGAGCTAGAAAAACGTCAAATGCGGTTTAATTTAACAACAATTTCATTTAGTTGCACTATTTCGATGATGATCATTGCGATAATTCATCCCTTCAACCCGTATTTTTGTATTTATTACTAATTTATACTGGCTTTTTAAATAAATATTCATTAAGTAATGTATAATTAAATGTATCGATTGTAATACAGACGGTCTATTAGAATGGCTATCAATTACTTAAATTAAAAACTTGATATTCGATAATTTATAGATTGCTTAGAATTCAAAGAGGGTTACCGACATACAACATATAAATGACTACAATTTATTACAATCGAAATCAACAAAGCAACCACAACAGCCCCAAATCTCTAATGGAAGCATGTTTTTGTGTCGTTCTCTCGCCCATTTCTCAAACAACAGACTATAATCTTATAGCACATGGGAATTTTTATTGCAATTTATCAATAATCTTGCCAGACATTGTAATTTAATCCGGCCGAATTAAAATTTGAATTCTCCAAATTCATAAGATTCCTTTCAATTGTACAATTCAATAAAATTAATGGCCACAATTAACTGGGTTTAGAAAATCGAACAACAGCAATTTCGACCTTTTACATTTCATGTAATTTTTATCGGTTAATTGATTTTCTGACAATTCAATAAAACCCATCAATTGCATGCTTTTATAACATCCAAATTATAAATATTTTAGTATAATATTAGTGCCAATAATAAAAAAAATAAAAACAGAAATGTATAACTAACATTTAACGATTATAGCCGGTTGTTTATTGTGGAACCTTTAGAACTGGTGTAATTAAATCAATAGAGAATACAATAATAAGAAAATCTATCAAATGGCTCGTAAATTTCGTTTTCTTCAATGATTTCAGTAGATACAAACAATAATAAGTCGATTTTTATTATTATTGTGTATTGCCAGTAATTCCGCTTGGAAACGATCGAATTAAATCGTAAAACAAGCTCTAAAACTGCATAAAATTGCCGGAATTTAAATTGTTGAATTGTCTGCGAAGGAAATTCGCCAACAAAAGAAATCAAAACATTAACAAATAATTAAAGTAGACTGAAAACAATACGAAATTCGTGTATAAGTAGCGAAAAGAAGTCGAAACGTTCACTCGTATAAACATTAAAGAGACCCTCCAGCAACTTGTAATGCTCCAAACTTGTTGTTGATAGCAAAGTTGAATGGCTGTACGATACAATATTGATAAGGTTTTTATTTTGAAACTATTAAAAATTTTATTTCAACTTGGCTAGCTTGGAATAATTTGTTGAGATTACAAAAAGTTGGACACTTAGAAAGGTGTAAATAACTGAATGAATGGAATGAAAGTAGTTTTTGCGTAAACAACAACACAATGTGAACAATAAAGTCTGTTCGTTGAATTGCATCAAATACTTGAAAGAAGACAATTTCAATTTAGCTCCAAGAGATATGTCTTGTATTTAAATGTTTTCGTTAAAATAATAAATAAAGGTATAACTGTTGATTGTAAATTATGTGTTTTGAACGTATATTGCATTCCAGAGACTGGATTTAATTTTTCATTAGCTCAAGATTCCGTTGTCAACAATTCAATTACGTACATATTTGTAAAGTTCTCGTCGAGGAACAAACACTAAAATACT
This sequence comes from Mylabris phalerata, assembly GCA_020740385.1. Classification (NCBI taxonomy): domain Eukaryota; kingdom Metazoa; phylum Arthropoda; class Insecta; order Coleoptera; family Meloidae; genus Mylabris; species Mylabris phalerata. The sequence continues at coordinate 1,427,101 of JAJEOX010000034.1, forward strand.
ATTACCAAGTATAATACATGTTAGTGGATTAAAATTGAGCTTCAAGTATTTCATATGCACTGCATTAAAGGTGTCTTCTAGGCCAAGTTGGGTGTTTATTGTTGAAAAATCGCCCATTCATCCGGAGCTCATTGACGAAATGTTTAATTAAAATTCGATTTTTCCACCGTCTGACGATTATTAAAAAACTTCGGTTTTTTTAAGGAGAAAAACGACTGGAAAAGGCACGAAATTTTCGGTCGTTCCCCGATAATGAACAAAACTTCGATAAAGTTTCTTAATTAATTTGAGCGTATATTCTATAAATAGATAATTTGCCAATTAAACTCAGCCTTCACTGCTTGTTATCTATAAAATAATGAAAAACATTTCAATTTTACACGAAAATATCAAGATCTAGTTGGATATTGCACGTATTCTGGACGGTTTTGATTGGACTACATCAGGATTAGGTTTCGACTTGGAACAGCTGCGTTGAATATCCCTCGAATGCCCCATCCCTTCAACATAATTTAAGTTAATGACAATCCTACTAGTAGTTTCTTTGACTTTAGTGATTCCTATGTAAATAACCATCTTTGGGAATATTTTTAAAGCCTCCTGTTATAAATCATGTGTGTATTTTTGTTAGAGACACACCTGAAAATACAACTATTATGAAATGATAATCGCTGGCGTTATTATTAACGGAATAAAATAACATGACGTGGCATTTTATGGATCATTTATATCACTTTAACGCGATATAATAGCTGGATCATACACACCTCGAATTTTTAAAGATACTCCATCATGATTGAGGCCGTTCTCACTAAATACACAGTCAATTCTCGATCGTTTTTATTAGAATCATTGTAAAAGCTCTACTCAATAGAGCAGCTTTTCAATAACTAATTAATAGTTAATTAACGAACAGTCGGAACGGCTGTGAATGGGGAAACTTTTAGAACGAAATTCTAATATTGCAGAGAACTCATAAAACTGGAAAAGCTCCCTTTTTAAGATTATTCAAACATATGTTTTATTGCGTGTGGAAAGCTTAAATCTTGACATGACCTTAGTTCGTGCAAAAAAAAAAACGGAAAACAACTGTAATCTACTCAAAATAAACACATTTAAAATGAAAAACGGCCAGAATTCCTAACAATAAATCAGCAATTGTTTATTCTGTTTCAGCAACAATAAATTGAAGAGAACAAGACAATTCTTTTAAGCTTCAACATTATCTCGTATCTGTTTTGGGGGTATTATTAAACATTTCTAGCACGCACTTTTTCGCCCCCTTATATTCCAACACAATCCGAACTTTATTATTATCAATGTTGAATTTATTAAACGTGACTAGATTGGTTTGTCTATTGTGGGATCGAAAACCGAGTTTTGAATGGTGGTAGATGTTTTTTATTATTGTAATTCATGGATACGGTTGAGTTTATTTTTACTAGAATTTTTGATACTGAAGTGAATTTCCGTTGGTTCATTCAAAACACCCCCAGCAATCATCAGATAAGGATTTTACCCTCGTCATGTTGGCAGGTAACCAGATACTTCCCTATTAATATGCTATGTCTATTCCCTTTAGACATTCACCACACATACATAAACAAATATGTAAACGTATATTTTATAATGTGATTATATCAAGTTTTTCCCCGTGTCTACTTTCGTCTTTTATACGGCCGACTTTTTTATATATTCGCAGACATTGTTCAAATGTTTAAATTACCATTTAATCAAATTAAAATCAACACCTTTAATTTTAAACGGTATACGTTTGAATATTAAATAATACTCAAACGTGTCTGGGGATGTTAAACTCGCTCACTTTAGGCCAGAAAAAAATGGATTACATTAATTTCCAGACGGTTTTGTATCAAATATTTTTAAATGTTTTTATTAATTCGCAATTAACGAATACTACAATAAAAGATCCAGTTTATGTTAAAACAATACGGAGTTAATCAAATTGAAAACGAATCTAATGCATTTTTGATGTAGAGAGACAGTTCATAAAAGCCTTTAAAACAATTATTAGACAGCATTATCCGAAATTCATGTGCATATAGTGCAATAAATTTAATTTCTAACTGATTATTATAATTGCGCCTTGATTGGAAACGAATTGATGGGACATCGGCTACCCTACTTATGTCTTGCTTTGGCCTCAGATGTAGACCCATTTCTACAAAGACGTCCAACTTTAATAAATTTAATTCAAAGGCACTAAATAGTGGATGATCAATTGTGGTCTAATCAATTATGCAAAACTGTTTAGATTTTTGCTAATATAACCGAGTTGATTTTAATCAATGCATTAGTTAATATGTCTGCTCCGTTGCTCTGAAAATTCGATAGAAATTTTGCATTATTTGTGCTGAAACTCACGTCTTTGTAATGAAATTACATTATATAACTATTTATTCACGATTATTTCAAAATCTGTACGTTATTTTAGCGATTACTGTAAATTCTGGAACATTTGTGCTGAAACTCACGTCTTTGTAATGAAATTACATTATATAACTATTTATTCACGATTATTTCAAAATCTGTACGTTATTTTAGCGATTACTGTAAATTCTGGAACAGTGGCATCTTTTGGAAGGTAGTTAAATTTCTCTTACTATACCACGACTTTATAGATTACAGAAATTTATTTGCTCTGATAGTATATTTTGGCTACACATCAATAGGTGCAAGATTTCGAATAATTATAAAGATTCTCTATAAATTTCCATAATTGTATGCAACTTTTAATGTCAGTATATTTTAAGCGTGGAATTGTTAGAAAACTGAAGAAACTACATGAGAATACTGAAATTTGGCCAAATTCTAGGTTTATTTATTTGAAGAAAATTTGTGTGGAAAAATCAGTTGTTGATTCGTCGTTGTGGTCGAATTGAAAGTGTTTTGTGAATTTCAATTATTTAAAAATCCGTTAATTCTTCTTTCAAATGTGTTAATTAGTAGCTCTGTTGGTCAATTGAATTTTAATGGCAGAAGAGTTTAAAAAGAAAAAGCGATGCACAATGACATTTTAATGTCTATTGTGTTTGGCAATGTCTCGCCTGAAAATTTGCATAGATTTGCCTAAAAATCGTTGTTTTCATGTCTACAAGGAGTGTTTTCCAATTTTTATTTTGTACAAATCCCCTGCTCAACAGTTCACAGTTCAACGGATTGTTTTTCATTATTTTGTTACCTTTTTTACCAATTTAAAAGAATGACAGAGGCCGTTCACTTTCAACAATAATTAAATCAACAACATGCACAATTCAGTTCAATGTCACGTTCGTTTTTCCATTCATTACTAACCTGGGCCATCGTATTTTGCAAGCCATCTACAATCAAGCTTACATTAATTTTTTGCGTGTGCAATAGCGAAATTTCAAAAGCAAAAAACATGTTCATCTTTACCGGAATGGAAACTTTCAATATTGTACAATTTTACAACAAAACAAGCCAATTAGATGCACCGTGTTTCTATAGTTTGTTGTTTTTTAATGAAAAAGCCTACGCAATTTTTGAGTTTGATGCGAGTACGTTTGGTTGAATCGAATCTAATTAACTTAAATGGAAAATTAGGCTGAAAATATGAATTTACGCAGATATTTATGTTGTTTTTGTTTAAACAAATACTTAAACAACTTTATCTCGATCAAAATTTGAATTATGATGAGAAAAAAATTCAAAGTAGACGTCCTTAAACGTTTTAACCAGAAAAAGTTTGCATTTCAATAGGTTGAACTTGTTTGCAAGAATTCTCTAATTCTTCGCTATTAGTTTGCAATTTCCTTGGAGTTTTTAACAAAACTGACAAAAATTTGTGTAAATATTTCAATAAAAATGCAGTGTTTCTTTTTAAACTATTCTACAAAAACTTTCCCTTACATCAATAAACAATTTGACAAATTCCTTTGTATTGTAAGATAATTAAAATAATATTAATTTAAAATAGATAATTTTAATTGTTCATTTAAATGTAACGTGAAAGATGTAGGTTTCTCTTCATTTTATAGATCAATGTTCAAAAAATGAAACGCGTAACAGCACCATTCCTTTTCTGTGCTAAATTCAACAATAATCTATTGCAAAATAGAGTTACAAAATTTTTCTTCTTATTATGAAAATTCAAGTGGAACTCGCCGGTTACAAAACCTCATGACGCTTTCCAAAATTTAGTTTTGAATGTAAATACCAGAGATGCTGGGATAGAACCACTAATAATCAACATTTCCATTAAAATGATTGACATTTTATAAGTTTTGACAACAATTGTCAATTTTTAAATGGTCAAAGCTTCCATTGTAGTTTTTCAATAAGGATTCAATCAATGCCGATCAAACATTGAACTGTCCGAAATGAGAATATTTCAAAATTTACATCACCTTCCAGTCGATTTCCTTAAACGAAAAAACAGATTTCCTCATCATTACAGTTATTTTCAAGTTTCTAATCTTTATAATCAAAATTCGTAATTTATTCGAAAAATTTCTCGGCGATAATCTTATAAATCTTCCACAGATCTGTGCTATATCTTTTAATAAAATTATTGTATCGAATGTTGTTGGGAGGAAAATATCAGCAAAAAAGTTTCCTTTTATTAATTGTCATATTGACCTTTCTCAAACTAAAATTGTGGAATGTTTCTTTGTTTAATTGATTAGAAATTTTCCTAGCGTGAGGTTTTCCTTGAGAATTGGACATCGTTATATTTTTATTTTTAATATTCGTAAACAATAATAGAGCCGATAGCCGAAAAGTGTGATACTGTAGGGTCTGGTTTAGGGATTTTTGAATTTCAGTTGAGACAAAGATTTAGAAAAAAATTGTTTGGCGGGTAATTAGAAGAATATTTCAAGGATTTACAGGATCCCTGAAGACCATTTTACTACAATTTGGGCCACTTGAAACGTTCAAAAAGACGGGGAGTTGATAATTTTTCGACAATCAACACCAAATCTGCTAGTGGACTGGATTTGTTCTTTTTTCTTCATAATTTTGCAAAATTCTATTGTTGATCTTTTGTGGTACAATTTTGAATAAATTTTGCCAAATCCAACCAAAATTGAATTGAATTTGTTCTAAAAACTAGCGAGTATTCGATTGTGGCTTACCTGGAAAAACTGTCTGACTTCCATTACGCTTTAGAAGAGACAAAAATCGAGAATAACACGAAAAAATATTCGATTGTCGTCTAAATTCCACTGTAAATTTATTTAATGACTGAACATTCTTGGTAATTTTCGACCTCTTGAAAGTTCTATCCAGGTATAAGGTAAAAGTCCCAATTATTATCACTGAACCAGTTCTCGTCATGGTCAGTTATCGTCACAAGTTTGATAATTTACATATTTGTATTTTCTTTTTTAATAATTAACAAAAGTGTAAAATAGTGATGACGATAACTGGTATCTTCACCTTAACGCCAGTTTATTTTTATTTTTATTATTACTATTTTTTTAATGAAACATTTATTTACAATGAAAGTTAAGTAAGACAGAATCTCTTCAATGGTTATAATGATAGCATTTCACCAACAATTGCAAAGTTTTTACGGTAGTTTCATAAGACTAGAATCAACTATGGTAATTTATAGATGAGAAACTCCACTTAAAGTCTACATATGTATGAAAACTTAATATGAATAGAGTTTCTACAAATAAAGCTATTTGCTTATAAAATACAAGTCTATTTGCCTTTAATTACTTGTTATGTGTCTCAAAAAATGCAGAGATCTTGAGTGACTTCCGCATAATTTAAATATTCCTTCGGTAATACTTTATTTTAAAAAAATATGCGAAATTTGGAGATATTTTGAGGCGCTAATTGGTTTATTAAGCGAATTTTAACCGACTAAACAACGCTTTGTACAATTTGATAAATTGTAACTAGTTCGCCATCAAAGACAAACGTTAATCACCCAAACAACCTCAGTTTTAATCCAGTACTTCATACACTTATTGCGGCTTATAATTGCAAAATTAGTCTTCTTAGAACAATTAAAATTTACGAATAAAAGCCACAAAATTACACAGAAGTCAAGCTTTTATAGTTAGTTTGCGCGGTAATTTTTCTTGTGTTCTCCGATTTTTGCTTTACTTGGTCCGCAAATAGTATATTATATACCAAGGGGCTAAAGCGCGTCATTTCGTCCCGAGAGTGGAAGTTTATTGCCCGAGGGACGTAAGTCCGAGGGCAATAACCACTCGAGGGACGAAAGAAAGCACTTTAGTCCCGAGGTATATACGATATTTTTTGCACTTTCGGAAAATGTTTAAAGCCATAAAGTAATAAAAATTAAAGATTTGGAAATATCTATTACCATTTTTATTATGGCCTGCTATGCTAATTTACCATGGTTACTGCATCAATAAACAAGATTAGTCAAATCGTCATTATAGAAAAGCAATGCCTGAAAATTCCAATTTAAAAATAAGTATTTTGCCTTCAAAATCAAGAAAATTATACGAAAAATAGTGTAAAATATTCATGACTTGTTGCCACGAGAAAAAAAGCAGAAGTTAATGAAGGTTCTTTGTTAGTATTTTTTATTGGAAATCAAAATCAAATTTTTGTAATAAAATTTGACATTTCTTAGACTTTTGTTGTCATGGAAACAATTATTTATTTTTCATTATATCCCTAGGGATATAATGAAGTACTTTAGTCCCTGTTTTGAGGGACTAAAATCTCACTTTAGTCCCGAAAGTGCAAAAAGCAAATTTTCAGGCTTCTGGGAAACTTTGACTTGGTAAGAAACCATTTTTAAGAGCGCCTCTTTTTTTGGAATTGTAGAAATTACAATTGAAAAGGGAAAATTGAAATACTGGTAGATTTGATGAGGTCAATTTCTTATTTTCTGTAGTGAATGTAACGGTGGTGTTATGCAAGCAAAGGTAGCGATGTGGAAATATTACTAGTAAGCAAATCTGCATTTATCGTATAGTTTACTATTGGTGGTATTATTAGAAAAATTGTGTTTCTTCTATTTCTGCAACTATAATAATGTAAAAATATATAAAAGTGAGTAAAATGGAAATAATCGAAAAACGTCCAAGTGCATTTTTAAAATTTTGGCATTAATATTAAAAAATTTAAATTCGTATTGTATTTTTCCATTTATTTTTGTCTTTTTTAAACGAGTCTACAGTGCAAAATTTAGACAACAAAATATAAACATATGACGTCAGTTGCTATTATTTCCTGTAATGAAAAGAAATGGTAATCCCTATTTCAGACTGTTGCGAGCTTCTTCAGCAGCTGTACAACGAATCGGACTGTTGGTGCAAACGATTTTCAACTTACTTGTGGCATGATCTTCGACATTTGTTAAATCAATTACGAGTAAGTTCATTAATTTTTTACTATTGGAAATTAATCGATTGTACGCCTCCAACTAATTCATGAATTTCTACAATATTTACCAACAACAAATACCAATCAATTCGATTCCATCAGGTTTTACAACGCAGCGAAATTACCGTAAAAATCCATTTACAAACAATAGAAAACGCATGAAAATATCGGATTTTAGCCGAAAATTTCTCTAAAATCAAGAAATATTTGGAAATCATTAATAATATTTGTACAAAATTTCGATCCCGTTAACTCTAGAATTGTTCTATTATTAAATATTACACAGTTGTATGTCATTGGAGTTTGTTGAATTTTCATGAATTTAAAGAGATAATCACACGGTGTTTATGAAAATAAATCCATCGGCATTGATAAAAAACCTAAACTAAACCACCTTGATTGGCGATTTCATTTTCTTTTCCACCAAGTTCTATGTCAGTTAAACCGAAACATTCACAGTAATCTGTTGTGCCTTCAACAGTACTTCGGTTATTGTAATGGACTTATAATTTTTCATCAATCAAGAGACACGTAAGTACAAATTGATGAACAGTAATTGTGATTTTATTGTGCAATAAATCCACTCAACCATTCACCTTTTCAACAAAACAAGACGCTAGTTATAGGGCACAAATTACCATTATTCTTACATAAGATTAATGTTATACATTAAAGATCGAGAGACTTTCTCGGAGAATTTTTCTAAAATTGTCGCCGTTGTTGAACAAAACCGCAATATTGTATTTCGATTTATTCGAAAAAATCTAAGGAAACAATGTGTATTTGTTTTTATAATTTTGGGATTCTTGTGGATTATTCTCCTCCCGAAATCCAGTTTTCTGCTTGATGCTTCTTGTGTTATTAATTTTTGTTTAACATTTCCAGACATTGGATGACAGTTGGTGGATGCAATTGAAATTCTCAATATGGATTATATCAACTCAACTATACAATTTCTTGAATCAAAGAGTGGTAAGTTTCTTTTCTCTTCTTAATTAATTCAAGTATTCTCATAATTTTTGCAACGAACAAAAGGATTAATAATGATTTTGTGAAATTACAACAGGTGTTTAAGATTAATCACTGGCAATTAGTTTAATTGTTATCGAAAATGAAGTGGATAAATAGTTTAGATTTTTATGGAAATACCGTACTGAAAGAGAAAGTTGTAATTTAATAACAAACAATAAATAATAAAAGGCAACAGTTGTAGCGACAAATAGTTCAAGTGCAATCAAGATATGGAAATTCTATTCATATTTATTCAATATTGAAAATTGTAAAAGCTCGACTTAAGTGGAGCTCAATCGATATCGTTGAAATTATAACTGACAAATCAACAAGAAACGTATTATTTGTAATCTACGGTAGAGGATTTACAAATTATAGCTTCCGTCAGTAATATGGGAATCTTATCGTAAATTGCTACTGTTCCATGCGATGATATTTCCGCTATTTCGCAATTATTTTCAATTCGATTCAATTACAGTAATCGCCCATCAACGGACGTAAACTCGATAGAAAATTGAAATTTTGCATCAAAGCTTTAGAATTTGAAAATTTCAAAAAATTGTTCAAACTACTACTTCTTACAACATTTTTGATCTACTTTGGGCCTACAAATCTTGCAATCGTTCCTTAATGAAATCATTTTGGAAACCTTGTGTGGAATTGAATTATTCGCCAAAAATTGTGAACAATTTTGAATTTCCGTGCTCCGAATTGTGCGCAAGAATAGTTGTAATTTTCCAAATTTATAAATTTTCCACCCTGGTGGCCTTGTCGCTAACGCCGTTCCGTTTGGCTGTCTACTGATTTTATAATTAAAGAAAATTGCGTCATTTTGTTGCTTTGTTTATATCTAAATAGATTTTCACAAATGCTTAGCCTACAGATATTATTTTTTATTCTTTCTACATTTCCACAATTATAATTAATTATTTAATTAATTTGTCTTTTACGGAAAAAATTGTTAAATATTTTATTAGATAAACAACAAGGTAAATCTTTTCTAAATAAATCAAATACTAGTTAAAAAATTAAATGAAGGTCCTCCAAAATTAAGGAACTCCTTGCTGTTTTGTCTAATTTAATAAAAATTTTAATATTTCGAACATAAACAGGCATAGTTTTGGAAATTTTGTATAGAAAATTCGGTAGCAGTAGGTCAAGTTGATGTTAAAAAGAACGAATAAATAAATCAAGGTAAACCGCATAATTTTTTCCAAAAAAGTGCCAACATTGTCAATAATTTTTCGGTCTTCACCAACTACAAAATAACTGACATTCAACACAAAAAATTTTAAATGTAAAGATGTCGGAAAGAAATAGAATTCTAAATTCGGTTATTATGCAATAAAGTCGATTAGATTATCACTTCCGGCAGTGGAAATTTTAACACCATTGCGACGCTTAGTTTTAGAACCTGTTAGAAAATATAAATAAATAATTATGTCACAATCTTATAAAGGAAATTAAGCCTTTTTTCAAAATTAACAAAGTGCAAACAGTAAAAATACTGAGTAGTGCGAAATATGGGCTTGTATTCTGCAACTTTCTAGAAGTAGTCACCAGTCTAAAAATGCTGTAACTACAAAATCCACATATCTCAACTGAGACTCGACTGATACAGAATACCATCATATATTTTAAGTGTTTAAGAAATATTTCATATTCCACAACAAGACAATTTTATCTTGCAGGTGGCGATGATTTTGTAACGTAGTGTCGTAGTTTAGTTTACAATCTTTGATATTTGTTGACGTATTTTTCAAAAAGAAGCTACGGTGCTACGTAACCAAAGACTTAGCCAATTACGAGATGAAATAGGGTTAGTAACTGAGCTTGGGGTAATTTGACAATCTTTCGCAATTAAAAACAACCCAGTTTACTGAATTATTCATGATTACAACCTGTAAGTTGTAACCTTAAAAATAATTAAATCTCAATAACTTGATTTTGAAATGATTGATTGAAGGTGAACTGTAGATTATAATTTAACATTATTTAGACTATTTATAGTTTGTTGAAAATTTCCAAAATAATCTTAATTTTTTTTTCAGATCCTAGGACACAAGAATGGTTGTTTGTAGGCTCCGCAGGACCGTTAATTACAATTTTAGCATCGTATTTATACTTTTGTAAATCAGCCGGACCACGATATATGAAAGATAGAAAACCGTACGATTTAAAATATGTCCTTATATTTTACAATTTATCACAAGTTATCCTTAGTATATATCTAGTTTATGAGGTAATTATTGATTAATTAAAGTTAAAAAAATCGATGAAAATGCTTTTTTTTAGGGTCTAAATGGGGGATGGATCAATGGGTATAGTTTTATTTGCCAGCCTGTCGACACTTCTGATAACCCTGTCGCTATGAGGGTAAATATCACGATTATTATCACAAAAATTGATGATGTTTCCAAAATTTCCAATTTCAGATGGCCAATGCTGTTTGGGTCTATTATATGTGTAAATTAATTGAATTACTCGACACGGTATTCTTCGTTTTAAGAAAGAAAACGAATCAAGTCTCATTTTTGCACCTATACCACCATACAATGATGCCGATCTGCGCCTGGATTGGTGCCAAATTTTTGCCAGGTAACGATCTTTTCTGCTATCGAAATAGAATCCAGGTGTCCATTAAAAATGTAATAAATTTTTGTATAGGAGGTCATGGAACATCGTTGGGGGTAATTAATTCATTCATTCACGTAATTATGTACTCGTATTATTTGTTGGCATCACTGGGGCCGCAATATCAGAAATATTTGTGGTGGAAGAAGCACTTGACTGAAATGCAAATGGTGAGAAATAAAATTAATTATGAATTTAATCAGTTGATCGATTTTTTCGTTTTAGATTCAATTTTGTATCATTTTCATCCACAATTTCCAAATGTTGTTCAGGACTTGTGACTATCCAAAAGTGCTCGTTTTTCTATTAGCCTTCCAATCTTTATACTTCCTGTACTTATTTGGCACATTCTATAGCCGAAATTATCTCAGGAAAACACCAAAATCGACACCAAATCAGAGTAACGGTAGAATTAAGTCCGATTAGTTCTTATTAATTATTATAATAAGAAATTGCATATATTATAAATTTAATTAAGTCAAATATATATAATTGTGTATTTATTGATGTAATTTCTGCTTCTGTCGACAATTTCTTCAGGAAATGGGCACGATTTGACCCATCTTTTTCCATTTAAGTCTCAATAATTACAAACTATTGTAAAGAATAAGAAAGTCTCAATAAATGGCAGAGGTATTCTAGCCCTGACAATAAAGCTTTAGATAAAAATTTCGATCTTTGTTTGGCTTTCTCTTATTATACACGATCTGTACCGGGAATAATTACAATAATAATAAACATCAATTGTGCCACAAATGTTGAAATGGAAATAAAGCCATATTGTTAAAATTAGATGCAATTCATTAATAAAACTGCTATCTCTTAGGAGAAATCGACTTTTTCTAGTAAAGAGTGTGACAAATGTAACTTTACACTAAAGTGACTTTTATCGAGAAACTAAATTTTGGGAATCTACTTGGACAAAAATTCTTCTTATTAATCTTAGAGTAATCTTGGGTTTGGAATTTTCGAAGTACTGGGGCGATTTCGCCGATTCTTTGGAAACTTTAAAGTAATCTCGTGGGAATTCAATTCGATCTCCCGCCTTAATTTTACTCTTATTGAAATTGCCTATTGATGGTTAGATTTTAATTAAATTCCGATAATTCATGACAATAATTTGACTATATTGAGACTAATGTGTGTCAGTAAACCGTGTCAATTGAATATAAAAATCAATTTTGATAGTCTGATAACAATAAGAAAAGCAATAAAATTATAATTGTTGTTTTAATTATAATTTATCATTATTACTACAAATTGTTAATAACTAATCTTATTGCTTGTACATATTTTACAATCATTTACATTTAGCTTATTGAACTCAAACTAATTAAAATTTATAAATTCAAATTTCGAATGGATGACTCTATGACTTTTAACAATTACGTTTTGTGCATAATTAACAACAATATATATACAATATTATTATTTATTTGTGTTATTTTCATTCTTATCAAAGTGTTTGTTGTTATAACATATCGAAATTTGCTATGGCACTGATTTTAAGAGAGCTCTACCGCGGATATTTCTGGTTATTTAACGAATTTGCCGGTAAGTTCCCCTATTTGTCTATTCTAGAATCCTAATCGATTGAACAAATTTCAGATCCTAGAGTTAACGATATGTTTCTAATGTCATCACCGTTCCCTATAGTCGGATGGTCTTTATTTTATTTGTATTTGGTGCTCGATTGGGGTCCCAAATACATGCAAAATCGAAAACCGTTCAATTTAGACAAACTAATGACACTCTATAACGTATTTCAAGTGGCTATCAATTTGTATATTTTCGCTGTTGTAAGCCATAAAAAGTCGATTAATTCACAAAATTAAATCTACTCAAATTTAGGGGGCAAGAGAATTGATGAGGATAGATTGGGGTTGTGCACCGATCCATTACACAACAGATCAACAAGGGATGCTTATAATAAAGACAATCCATTTGTATTTTCTAACGAAACTTACCGATCTACTGGACACGGTATTTTTTATTATGCGCAAAAAGGGCAATCAATTATCATTTCTGCATGTCTACCACCATTTCGGTATGACACTCATCAGTTGGATTGGGGTGAAATTTCTAGGCGGCGGACACAGTATTTTTATGGGTACGGTTAATTGTTTGGTCCATGCTTGTATGTATTTTTATTATTTGCTAACGAATTTGTGGCCGGAATATCGGAAGAATATCTGGTGGAAGAAACACATAACGCATTTACAATTGGTAATTATTTTGAGGTTTTAATTCAATTTTAATTAATTTGATTTGTTACAGATGCAATTTGTTTTCTTTATTATAATCTACGGGCAGCTATTCTTCAAACCAGAGTGCCAGTATCCGAAAATTGCGTCGTATTTCTTTGTACCACAAAACGTTTTCATGTTAATTTTATTCGGTGAATTCTACATTAATAGTTATATTCGGGCAAAACGTAAAGACGTTAAAAGTCAATAATTTTAATTGATTTAATTAATTTGTTAATAAAAATTATAATATTAACAATAACAGTAAAGCCAGAGATATTTTAAGTATCGTTTTTCTTTCATGTTTTACAGTTATCCAAAAAGAAATAAGTCGCTTTTTTGGAATTTGGATTTGATTTCGATTTGTCTTAGCGGAAACCGGAAATTCCAACCGTACAAAATTTGATTCAATGTTTCATCTATTTTTGTACCTAATTTATTCGCATTGTTGTACCGGTAATTCTGTTACATTTATTCAAATTTATGTACATTCTTCCTTTTATATTCATAAATACTGCATTGATTATGTAATTTTCAAGTTCAAAACAATTCTTCAAGTTTCGAATTAACTCAACTATTGTTTCAGAATTTAATAAAAATCATTATATTGGCGAAAATAAGAGTTGTAGATACCCTCAAAAATCCCAAATTTGTTTTAATCGACCTAGAATTGCTCAAATTTCTGTTTACTATTGCTGTTTCTTCTCGATGGCTTGCAGTTTTTAAAAAGGCTTAGAAAGTCGCAATAACGGTACAAACAAATTTAAATTAGCCAAAATGTTGAATCTAAATAAAAATGAGTACTTGTCTGTTTTTTAAGTTACAAATTTCGGCCCTCAAGGTGTACTTTCTCTAGCCTCAATTATTTTTCGAACATTTTTTCTATTAACGCACCATTTGTTAACGATGTAATAAAATTAGTAGTCTAGAAATACAGTTACAGATGTTCAAACTCTTAGAATATCTAGTCTTAATTAATAAAATCTCTTACTAGGTTGGACAAAAGTACCACTTGTATAATTGAAACTTTTCATAAATAAATAAAGAATAGAAAAGTCGGTTTAGTTTAAATTCAAAAATACATTTACAATACAATATCGAGTAATAAAGAGGAAGAAAGTCCAATGTTTTATTTAGATAATTTTATCTACAAAGTAAAAATTTACAGAACAAGTCAATTAATTTGAAAAAAACAAAATGTTTTGCTAATTATTGTCGTTTCAGTGGTAAATTCACTTTAATTTGTAAAGGTAATTGTACTCCATTTATCCTTTGATAGGTCACAAAAATTCACACAATCCACTCAATTTTCTTCGGAAAATCAACATTTTTTCCAAAAATAATGCACTAATCAGACAGAAAACAAAATTATCTACCTAACCGTAAGCATTTTAAAGCCAAATTATTACTTTTAATAAGAGAAAACAGTACCAGAAAATCAACTCAGTTTTTCCGCAATAATTCAGCCAATTTTCAAAATATCGAAAAAAGCCTTCTATCTTGCACCCCGCCTTCGTATGTTATCAGTTTTCGAATGAGGGATTGATCAATGCTGTAAGATGAAAACTGTAGAAGAAAACCTGTTGTAGCTTACAGCAGTTTTCTTAATTTTCCGGACAACTAAAGGTGGAATCGGAAAATATAACATGTTAGATTTTCGTCTGTAATTCAAATTTGTATCAATATTTTGAAAAACGGAAAGAATCGTTAGAGGCTTTAAGAAATGCTCTTTTCAAAAATCTATCTGCGGTTGTCGTAGCCTCACGGACGACAGAGAAATCGCGAGTTAGAAATTCACATTTTCGTCAGTTAAAGCTATGAGATATTATACTCTTTGCCCTTAACTAATGAAAAAAAAAAATGTAGAATCGTTTTATTTGTGTGTCAAGTAACAGACAATTGTTCAAGCTTTCTCTTCAATGGCAGTTTTTTTTCTTCATAATCACTCAAAGTATTCTATTGATTATTAAAATAAGAGACCAAGAACCTACTTGAAAATTTTTTACCGGATGCTGTACAAAAATCATTTAATTTGATAATAGAAACATCGAATTTTTACGGTAAAATCTCGCATATTTCCTGGCAATACATCTAAAAATATCCATTCTCTACTTGCAATAGAAGAAATTTATTAAACGGTAATAAATCTTGAGTGTTTGTTGTAAACGATTTCATACTATAATAACAATAATTGGCTTTTGTTATCTTTGATGTGTGTGAAGTTTATTTTATAATTCGTCGCCGATGGTAATTGTTTACATTCTTGGCTTAAGAAGCTATCAATAAATCATCATTTAAGCGATTGGTTAATAATGGCATCAATTGAAGAACTCACGCTGCTTGCAAACTACACAATAGTAGATTTTAGATTCTAACAAAAGTAGGAAAAATTCTTCGTTTGGTGTCCTGAATTGGCCGTCATTTTCTTACAATAATTCCGACTTGACTGACTTCAATTTAGTTTTGATTTTAAAACTGTAACTCTAGGATAGATCAGACAGCACGATTTTTTTGGCTGGAAGAAAACTAATTGATCTGGCAAGCCTTTAAGAAGTCCGTTTTCTTATAAACTATTCTAAAATAATCTTTATCTATGTAGCTTTCTAGCTACATAGATAAAATTTTTGTCTAACTCATCGTCAAAATTTTTGTCTAACTAAAATTCTTTTTAGTTAGACAAAAATTTTGACGATGAGTCTACGAAATTGGTCCCTAAAAATAGCTAAACTTAGAAATGCCTTGTAATTCATAAGTGATGGGTGAGAAAAATACGTCAATCGAAAGCGGTTGAAACAGAGATTTGTAATTTGCTTCTGTGCTTTCTATTAAATAACGAATCTCTCAAATCGTTTAATCATCGACTACTTAAATAACTAGTTCAATTATGTTCTAGTAGTATAAATTCCTCAAACAACCGGTTTTCTATAGACGATTGCCGATATTTTTTTAAATATTATTTTGATACTTCTTCAGTTAAGAAGGTCGATCGACCGCATTAATTTTCCTACAATAAGTCAACAATTTTGGGGAAAATATGTTTAAAAATATAAAAACAAATTAGAACCACAAATTAAAATATTTGAAAAAGATAAAAACAATTAATCGATTAATAATATACTCGCATCCCCCTAACTAATTGAAACGAAATTGCAACCAATTTGATAGTCAATATTTCTACTCCTACGATCCTATGGAAAATTATTATTACATCGAACAAAAAAAAATTATGTAACTATCTAATTTTTTCCATCACTTTATTCAGATCCGTATTCAGATATAAAATTAGCATGAGGAGCGATTTAGGAAGTCCCTCAGTATGGCCAAAAGGTGATAAGATTGTCATTGACGTTTTTATTTTTAGCCTCAAGATTATTCCGTTTGTTTGATCGGCTTGTTAGTTAATTAGTTTGGTAAAAAAGCCGAAGAATTACAACAAATTCAAAGCTAAAGAGTATATTACGATTTCCTACTCAAGTTTTAAAGTCGACCTATAGCTAGACGACAAGTAGTTGGAAATCAGTTTCTGGTTCAAAAACAGTCAAATACTGTCCTGTTTTCGTTGATATTGCATGAATCAAATGGATACATCGTGTGAAATTCATTAGAAAAAACCAACCTACGATTGCAATAAAAATCATTGATAAACAAATGAAATTATCGATAAAATTCAATTGTTCATTCTTTTTATTATATAACGGTCAATAAGAAGTGAACAAATTAATTGGTAATTTATTCGAACTACAACAATACAACTTTACAATTCAATCAACATCCTATAATACAGCCACGGCCTGTTTTGAAAACTTCCATCAATTCATACACGTAAGTATGTAGTTTTGGTTTTTCAACTCAAATTTCTCTTTTGCAAAATAAACAAGACACAATTACGCCTTTTTTGCTTTCTTTTGCTATCATTCAAGTTGTACTAATCCATATATTTGACACAGATCTGAAGTCAAGTAGACAAAGAACTCGCAGACACTTTCTTCGTACGTACGCATCTTGACACAAGTCTCGATATCCTCTTATCTCACCCACTTCTTCGAACTAAAAGCAATAATATAGTAGGTTAAAGATGCGCACTTTTTTACTTAAAAATTCGATTTTAATCAACCCAATAATCAGCGTTATTGGTACAGCATATCGTTAATTACAAGACAATTTCGAAAAATTAACGTTAGATTGATACCGTTCTAACGGGAATACCGTTAAAATTATAATTATTATTCACAAATATAGATAGATGGCTCTATTTATTGAAACTAAATAGATATAAAGTGAAAGGTGCAAATTCACTTGCCATTTCTCATTATTAATTTCGTTAGCTTTCATATCAAAAGTCGCAAGAGGAGCTTCTAGCCAGTCATCGATTAGTATTAACACCGGCCAGTACACGGAAACAAGACGACCAATTTCAATTTCTATTAATCAATGTAAGCAATTTTTATTTTTATTTAAACTCACCTATATATATCTTTATCGTAAAACGAAAATAATTTACAACCGCGATAATAAATTTTGCAGTATTTATGGTAGGAACACTCAATGGAGTTCAAATTTAAAACTTTTTAGAGACAATAATTGAAGAAAATTTTCGAAAATTCGTTAGTGAAATTAGTTGAATTCTGTAGTTATGGCAGCCTTTACGAATGTAATTGCCGACAGTTACGACGAGCTGTTGAAAGGGGGTGAGTACAATTTTTGGATTTCTTATCTAAATTACTAGAATTTTCATACCGGGTGTTTCATCTGAAGATCCCCAATTATTATGGCAGCTCCTAATAAATACTGATCGATTTTTTGAATATTTTATAGATTTGGAAAATGAACAAACTTAATTAACTATAAACAATCTCACTACTTTTCGATCATTATTGATGTTGGAGAAAATTTTCGCCTTTTTCCAAGATCCATAGTCGTTTCTAAAGAATCTTCCAGTTATTTTTGATCGTTTTACGCTAGTTGAGATTAAAACAGCTTTTCACCGATTTCCTAATGAGCTACGAAGTTCTCATTTTGCCATAACAACTGGGAATATTTAGAAGAAACACACTGTATATTCGAAGATCTCGAATTTCATATTTTATAGATTCAATAATCGTTAACTGTATTTAAACTCGAGTTATCGCCATTCATGTAGAGTTAATATAGGTCGAATTGTTATTGGCGAAAAACGCTTACTTTCCATTCTTCCAATTTATGGCGAAATTGTCAAGAATTTGCATGTTTTTCCATTATTTACGATTTCAAATAATTGTTTATTGTTGTTTTTTTTATCGCAGATCCATTGGTAGATTCATGGCCGTTTATGCAATCGCCAGTTCCTGTAATTGGAATTCTACTCACTTATCTCTATTTCGTATTGAAATTAGGGCCGCAATTGATGAAAAATAAACAACCATTCGAGTTAAAATGGGTGATGATAGCTTACAATTTATTTCAAGTCTTGTTTAGTGCATGGTTATGTTCGCATGTCTTCTACACGAAAGATTGTTTTAAGGCTTTATATCACACGTGTAAATCGCCGTTTATCAATAAAGAATTCCAAATGACTGTAAATAAAATTCTAATTAATTAATTGTAATAATTATTGGAAAAATTGTAGGTGATACACAGTGCTTGGTGGTATTTCGTTTCAAAAATCGTCGAACTCCTGGACACGGTATTCTTCGTGTTAAGAAAGAAACAATCCCAAGTGACATTTCTACACGTCTATCATCATTCAGTTACAATGTTCTTCTCATGGGGATATTTAAAATATTTACCAGGTACTATTTTTAATAAAATTTCGATAATTTGTAACGAATCCGGGGAATTTCCAGGACCTCAAGGGGTGGTCATCGGCTTCTTAAATTCCTTTGTCCATATTGTCATGTATACTTACTATTTAATAGCAGCACTGGGGCCACAATATCAAAAATATCTATGGTGGAAGAAATACATGACTTGGATTCAATTGGTAAAGAATCGATTTAATTCGAAAATAAATTTTAAAAAAATTGCCAATTTTCAGACACAATTCGGGATAATGTTAGCGTATTTGATTTTCATAATTGTGATGGATTGCAAACTACCAAAAGCCTTGACGTTCTTCTTCGTTGCCAATGTTATAGTTTTCATCTATTTATTTACCAATTTTTATCGAAAGGCTTACCGAAAACCCAAAAGTCTACCAAATCATAATACCAATAATAGTAACAATAATAATATTAATAATATAACAACAACAGTGAAAGAAATTAAAAGCCAATAGTATGAACAAATATTGTAAATAATTTGAGTAACTTCTTGTTCGGAAATTACCTTCTAGACAATACGGTTTATTATTGTCGATGGAAATGGGTGGTAATCATTTTGAGGTTTATTGTTATAAATTAAGTTATTTATGAGTTGATTAAATAAAGAAATAAATAAAAATAATTTTGTATTTTTAAGAATTGCCTTAGAAAATTTGTTATTAACTGAGAAATATTTCTGTTGCATTTAATTTTCTCGATTGAATCATTCGTAATGCAAATGATTATGAAAATTTACTTACCCAAAATCATTTAGTACCAACCGAATTTATGCAAAACCACTAGATTTACGCTGAGTAAATAAATGGAAGATTAGCGGCCTTAATGGCGCTATATTCAGTTTAGTTGTTGGTTTTTGATAGAAAAATTGCCCATGAGAAATATAAATTAATTGAAAACAAAATAATAAAAATCTCTTGAATACTTTTAGCAACATTTTATTTATATTTGCCTGCACTTTATAATAAATGACGTTAATGCTTATCATATTTTTCTTGATATTGTAAATGCAAAATGAGTGTTAGCATGGTGACAAATTTCTAAAAAATAACTGATAATAATTTATCGAGTGTGTAAAAACAAGCGATATTTTTTTACAAATATCGAGAAATTTTTCAAAATTGCTAATTATTAATTATTATTACGCTCGAGAAAATTACTCTCGAGGCTTTAGCCGAGTGAATAAACTTTTTCTTTCTTTATTTGCCCCATAATGCACTTATTGTGTAAATAACTATAAACAAATTATATCCTTACTAAATTTCATGACTGTGAAATCAACTTAACTGCTAATTCTAGAACATAATTGATTGAATAGTGTTCTGAAAATCTGATCGTAATTCCCTCATTTAAGTACTTGGAACGGACAATTTAAACGAATTAACAAAGCAATTAATAGTTTAGTTAAGAAACAGTTTTGCTCACATCAATACCTACATTTGTTTGTGTTGAATTGATTTATAAGAGAATAGCTTAATGCTTAATCATATTTAAGTGGATGAAGATGGGTTGAATGTAGCCAAAACTGACATTACTGAATAAGTTCCTCGTGCTACCTGAAAATGTTTTGATCAATAATTTTATTACCTTCTTGATGAATGTTACTAATTGTAAGTCAACTTAACTGCCAATCCCATCGCATAATTAATTGAATAGTTTTCGGAAAATCTGATCCTAACGCCCCTTTGTGTAACGCTCAATATAATTGAATAAATTTTGCGATTTTCAACATTCATATTGTACCATTTGATTTGCTTGAGTGTTTCGTGCAAGTCTTCAGTCTGAAAAAATAATAATGGTATTCTATACAATTTTAATATTTATGATTTGATCTTGCAAGAATTACCACAGTTTCTATAGATTGACCGGCTGCACACGTTGATACACATGTTGATATTACTAGTAATGTGGCTATTGGTACATAATAATCGTATTCGAAATTTAATGTTTGCATTGAATAGAATAAATAGACAAAACTAGTGATAGTTAATAATCCAAAAAATGCAACGATAAGGATATATTTTGATATTTGACGAATTTTATTATAACCTGGTCTACAAAATTTAATCCAACTTTGAATTAAATAATAATATATCTATAAAATACAATAATTACGTATAAAGTTCCAAACTTCTTTTAACAAAACTGATCAAATTAGCTTTGACTTGTTGTTGGTATTGAATATCATCGACCACTTTTTGATCAAGCGAATCACTATTTTCCGATTCGATGATTCCATCAATTTGATCCATTACCATTAATATTTGATATTTTGCATGTTGTGTATAATAAATTACTTGAAAACAATGTGCTATAGATATGAAAGGTGCAACTAAAGCAAAGGAAAGCTTATAAATGGTTATTAGAATATTTTGATATTCTGGCCAATAATCTGTGAAATATTTAACCATTAAAAACATTTTATAATCCTGTGTATTATAAAAATAGAGTGTAAATGCTACACAAGCTGCAAGAATTAGATTACAAATTGTAAAAATTGAAACAATTCTCATTTCTTTCTTGATTCTCAATTTAGTTGTTTCACTGGCTTCATCAATTGGCTTTACAATCATCTCATCAAATAAATCTTCAACAATTCTAGGCTCAATGAAATGAAGACTTATAACCACTATTCCCTAAAAATATTATTTTTCAACCGAAATTCTTAATTTTTCAAAATTTAAATAAATAATTACCAAAGAGACTATAAGAAAGGTGGGTGCATATTGGATAAATTGTTGTGCATTTAATTCGTAAGCAAATAAATACATTTGAACTATTTGCAATGAAGAGTGCATTATGAAGTACAAAATTAATAAAACTTTAACAAAACGAAATTGATAGATTGACGATGATGTTAATTTCACAATAATTAAACCATCACGTTCTGTTAAATTCTTCCACAAACGCCCCAATTTACGAATTCTATCTCGCATCTTTCTCGCTAAAGAACTATTTACTAACTGAATAAAAATATCAGAAGTCTTGCCTTATATCCTAAATAATTAATTATTCAGTAATTACAATCATTAGGTGAATTCTGTCGATACATTTCCATATTAATGACCACGATTCAATAAATACGTAGATATACATATTTTTTATTTTCTTTTACTAATCATTATCAAATAAATAATAAATTACTTCTCTACAAAATTACATTTATTATTTGGAATCCAAACTAATCTACTATAATTCCCATCAAAAATTCTACATTAATTTTTACTATTTTCTATAAAAACATTTAGTTTCTTAATACTCTGAAAAACCTATAGAACGTCATGCCGGTTTTGAATATTTAGAAAATGAAATTATAAAAATCATCTTAATTAACAGTGAATATCAATCAATACTTTTGTACAAGTTTCCCAATTAAAATCCATCAAATTAAATTCTTCTACTCTAGACATAAATCGTATTAGAAATCTTATCCTAGAATTGAATAATTAATTATTTATCTTAATTTGACTCATTATTTATATTTGTAAACGTATTTTTCATAGACATACGTGTCCATATTTCTGTTAATGATCAAGTAAAAATATTGATTTATCAGATTTTCTTTTTTGTTTTACTAATACCGTCAATCCAGTAGATGAGCAATCGATTAGATTGCTATCTTCTATAATATTCCATTTACTATTTTTAATCGAAAATATTCTATAATTCTCATTTCTTAAACCTAATTGAATCGATTTCTTCATTTTATGAAAAAGTACTATTAGATAATTATTAGATTTTCTTGGAAATCTATTATCCTAGTTTATGAAAAAGTACCTAATACTTCGAAAGAAAATATAGAGGATCATATTCGTAAAGACATGTTCAAAATTAAGAAAATTCATACAAAAATGTACTTTAAAACTCCCTAAAACAAAAAATATAACTTATTTTTATATGTATACTTACCTAAATTTTCCACAAACACATACACTTTAACGCGTTTTTTTTAGAAAACGAGAATAACTCAACTTCAACAAGAAAAAATATTATGAAGGCATGATTGTAGCGATTAAAGCATCAAGGCCTTTTAAATTCCAAAAGAATTCCATTATCCAGCAATACCAGTAAGGAAATTTAGAGAAGAAAAATCGAGTTTTATAATAAGAGAGTGTCGTTGTTTATTGGCTTCAAAAGACTCCAAAATCAACTGGAAGATTTGATGAAGGACGATAATGAGCTGCCTTATTTCATATGTAAGAGAATATTGTTTAGAAAGTATCTAACAAGTTCTTAAGTACATAACAAGTACCTAATATGCGCTCTCTACATGATGCCTGCAATCGACAATTTTTAATAACAGTTCTTTAATGATTTGAAATATCCTGATTTTAATTTCAGTTATTAATAAAGATGGTGATGTAAATCAAAAAAGTATTTACTGTAATGAAACAGAAAAAAGATGTTAGTATAATAAAAATAATTCAACTTTGAAGGTTGATTTAAATATAAAGAATGATTATTTAAATATTTCACTAACCCTTTCGTCGACTTCTTATCATCTAAATCCAAGGGATGACTTACCGCTCCTCCGTCCAGGTGGCCCCACTAACACTTTATTTTAAAACTCACGCAAATTTATTGTTAAATTTTGGAAACAATAGCACTAACACATTGTTTAAAAAATACGTGAATTTGAAAAACGGTAGTACTTCAACCAAATACGCGTCACTTTGTTTTAAAAAACGCGAACAGTTGCTATTAAATTTGAGAAACGGTGGCACTTCAACGATAAACGAAATACGCGATCTTTAGAAACGGTCTTGACAACTCGCCGGTCAAAATTCAACTGGCTAAAAAACAGGCACTATCAAGATTCGAAAAGAACGTTAAGTAATCGTTCCTTCATTGTATTCTTATCAGGAACTCGAAAAAAAATTGACTGGATTTATGCACATTCGTGTAATCGCTTTTAATCACAAAAAACGTTTACGTAACGTGCGTAATCACAAAAATGAGTTCACATAACTCTAAAGTTATAAAATTACTGTCTAGAATATTGAAAATAAGAAATTTGAAATGCTTATATATTTTACTTTTAGGGTGATTTCTAGCTAAATTTTAAAATTGAATGATTTCGTCTCGTTAGCATTTCAACTATATGAAAAAGAATCTCGAAAATTATAATCTTATAAAACATGAATGATTAGTTAAGAATTAGGCTCCAACATGGACCAAGCATCGAATTTTTTGAAATGATCCCCAGGTGAAGTAATTTTGGCGACGCTACTAATTTTAATCTTGACTTGAAAGTTTATAATTCATTGTTACGCTACTGACGAGAAGACGAAGCTAGCACACTCTGGTTATCATGTTTGTCAAAATGACCATAAAATGGATCCTCGTCTGTTTCCTTCTAAACTCCATTCAGCATATATAGAGGATGTTTCACGATATTTTAGCTCACCGTAGTAGCCTATTACTATATGAACGAAGGTCAGCTTCTTATTTCAGCTTACTAATCTATATTAGCGACAAGTTATTGAAACAGTAATCAATATCAAAATGTTTCCAACATAAATGAGACACCTGTATACAAGTGTTTTACTGGTTGTCTATTGTACATTGAAACCATTTTATATTTTGACTTTTGTAGATCAAAGGTAGTGACGAAATTTTTATCGATTCTCACTTATTGGTCTCTTTTTCACTGATTGTGAGAAAATTTCTTAGGGACCAATTGTTACAAGTTAAATGGTTCTCAGAATAGGATAGGCAAGCAAATATTCAGCAATATAAAAACTGTAATGCTTGTCTATATAAAATTGGGCAACTATTATAATTTGGTTTTGAAATATTTGATCCCGTACAAAACGTGAAATGTCATCTCTTTTAAACACCAACAAGATCTCTCCTTTGTAAATGTTACGTAACGTAACCGTAAGAAATTTAGTTTAAATGTTATTAAAAATGATTTGTGGTATTTTGTACACTTAAAATTATTATACCACCACATTTAAACTGTAATTGATGTGTACTTCATGAATTTTTGTACGGCCTGAAAGATAATTAAATACCAATTTTTAATAAGTTGTCTTTGGAAATATCGTAAAAATCAAAACAGATTCAAAAAGAGCATTCTAATGTGGATTTAAGGACTTTTTCCATTTAAGAAATCGACTTTTTGAGCTACAGGAGAAAATTTTGAAGTATATTTCTTCGCAATGTTGTACAATAGTTTTCCTCATAACTTAATCGATGTTGTTTATTGTTCAATGATTCTGGCAGAGTTTATAGAAAATAGAAAGCACTTTCCAAGTATTTAAGAAATTCTCCACTCGGTTTGTTAGTTTTTCGGGAAATTGACAAAAATTGAAGGGCTTGTATTACATCATTTTTTCAATTGAGTATCGAAACTGCCAATATCAATTATCGACAACTCGTTTTTGGAGATAAATAAAATAGTATTAAAAGAGAATTTTAATGGGCTAAACTTAATGCTTGTGCAAATTAAAATTTGTAACGCACAAAAAGAAATCTGCAACATCCCAATTGTGTCCTGTGTGCCTATTAAACCAATTTTATTAAGAAATTAGATTATCAAATTTTTAAACGAATGCAAATCGAAATGTTGCTATAAGGACCTATGAGAAGCTGCAATAAATCGTGAATATTAGAAAATTAAGACTAGAAATAGGCAAAATTTTAATTTTTCTTCAATAATAAAAATATGCTTATTATCACATAAAAAATCATCGTCTGACACACACAAAAATTGTAGAATTTATTTCGCTCTACTTATTCACATTGTGAAATTAGAACTGTGCACCTTGCGCGTCAATTTCTCACTTTAAATACTCGTTACGTAAATGGCTATTTCACACGACTTATCTGTATTAGAAAAAAGACGCTTCA
Organism: Mylabris phalerata; assembly: GCA_020740385.1. Classification (NCBI taxonomy): domain Eukaryota; kingdom Metazoa; phylum Arthropoda; class Insecta; order Coleoptera; family Meloidae; genus Mylabris; species Mylabris phalerata. The sequence continues at coordinate 1,453,001 of JAJEOX010000034.1, forward strand.
CAATTGCGACTTTTCGTCAAATTCGTTGATATGAAGATAATAATTACCAATTCTTTATCAAACAAGTTTCTTATTATTCGAAGAAACTTACAAAAAAAACTCAATTAGTGTTGACAATACATAAAAATAGATGTAATATTACAAGGAATAATAAGCAATTATCTAACAAGAAAAAAGTGTACAATAAATAAGGCCACATGTTTTATATCACCTTTTTTATGATAACGTACCGATAATGATCGATAGTAATTAAACTAGAAACGTCATAAATGTTGTCTGATAAAAATATTTAATAAGATTCACCTTGTATTTATGGAAATTGATCCAAAGTAAAATAATCATCTTCATTTGTAATGTTTACAGGAAACATACAATTAATAATTGATTGTAAATGTCACATTCATTAGAGATAGAAAAGAACAATTATTTTACAAAACAATACAAAAAAAATTTGAAACGGGCCGAATCTAAGAACCGGCCTAATAACTTCCCCGACACATTCCGAATAGTTAATCATGAATTAGAAAAATAAATTAAAGACAAGTATCAGAAGTCGACAATTAATGCACGAGTCCAAGTTTAAAAAAAAAACTAACTTACTATAAAAATCAAAATCAGGAATCAAGAAGCCGTGGCTATCTCACCACCACTGAAAAATTCAATGAGAAACCAGCACCTCGTCAACCAAATCTCTGTTCACTGATCGGTGATTCCACACACACTTTTCAGTTCAACTTTCTTATAAACTCGATACACGATTCAATTGCGAAATTTTGACAGAACCACAGAACTGTCATTTCAAAATTTCGCAATTGAATTTTCTATGGCAACCGATCCCTTATAGAAGGCGGCAAATTTGAATTGGTTGACTACACTATTTTGCCAATTTTATGCCCTAATTAAAAAAAGAAAAGAACATCGCACATGAGGGGTATTGTTTCGAACATAAAAGCACATGCCCTTTCGATTGGTGATATCAAATTAATATGTTATCTTAAATTTTTTTCAATCAACCCCCTCCCCCTTCCACCCCCGTGGTCCGATTGGCACCAAAAACTAATCAACTCGAACGGCCACCAAATGGTTTGTGCTGACCAAATTTGAGCTCAATCAGTTAAACCGTTTTTGAGTAATCGTTGGAGAAACGACAGACACACACACACACACACACACACACACACACACACGGACATCATGCTAAAAACTTCAAAAACGTGTTCAGGGGACCTCAAAACGTAAAGATCTGGTGAAATCTCGAATTCGAAATTTTGGTCCGAAACTAATAACTTCCCTACCCTCTGGTCGGGGAAGTTAATAATTAATTTCATCTTTCTTGAAATTACTTTCTAGTGTAATTAATTAAATTAATTAATATTGGAAATTATTTCCAATAAATAATTGCGAATTTAAATCAAGAATTATATAATCTGCTGGTATTTTTACCATGGAAGAAGACAAGGAAAAGTGAAATTCAGCTACTAATTTTCCATTTCATTAGTGTAATTATTAATTTTATGGAACTTTGATATTGCTAGTGGCTTCTTATAATTTACTATTTATGGTTGATAAGACGATAATTCTAACAAAACAATATTGGATCATTAGCGTTTGAATTGGTAATAAAATTAATTAATACTGCTTCGTACTAATTACTCAATTTCACAATTTTTCTTGTGTACAATTCAATGATAATTTTTTATTTGATAAACAACAGATCATTGATATGCCTACTAAGAATTATAACAATTAGCAATTTAATTTTTCTAAAAAAATTAGCAAATAAATTAATAATTGATAACGTAACAAATGTTAATTGTGATAGTTGCTAAACTTGCCGAAATTCCATATTAACCACCTTTATAACAAATCTCCAATTACAAAATATTTAATTATTTTATGACTCACCGTTGGATTACTTTAGTTTTATTTAAATTTCGTTAGTTTCTTAATAATAATAATAATCGTAGGGAGATTTAGCAATTGGATTTGACGGTGTCATGATCCATCGTTGAAGTCTCTAGAATTTTCACCAATTGTCATTCAAGGGCGCCACTTTAATTTGTTTGGACTCATTTTTTATGAACAAAAATTAGTCGAAAGTCTATTTTTTAATTATTAGTAATTATTAATTTCATTTATCCATTGGAAATTTGATTAAAATTTGTGTTTTGAATACCTAAATTCTTGACAAGTCTTCAAGGATTTTCGGCAAAAACTACGCGTAAATTAATGATTATTGGAGTTTTAACCATAAAGAAAACTTGGATGTTTATTTATCGAGTTTGATAAAAAAATATTTATTGGTGTTTTGAAGTTTTGACCTTTGGCGTAATCGCTGTAAATTGTTCCGCAATTTCTCCATTTTATTTGCATTTTCTTCAAATTCCCAAATATTGCGGATTAGATTTTTGAAGCTTTTTACAAGTGGAAATACGTAAATATGACGGAAACTTTTGATTTTTTTCGGAAATAAACATACAGCGTTAAAGATCTCTATATTTTTGTAATTATTCTTTCTTGAAAAAAATGAAAAATTAACGCAATGTGAGCTTTCAATGCTGCCCACGAAAGTCAATTGATCTTAAAGCAATATCAAGTTTGCGCCTTGATCTAGCGGAAAGGTCTCTATATTTGTTGCCCAATAATCCGCGGTTTTTTCTCATTTGTCAATAAAATTTCGCAATTTCTTCAATCTAACAAATTTCTACGGTCTTCTAAATGGATTGTAGTTGTGAATAATTGTGCAATTAAGTATAGTGCAATTTAAAACTTGAAAAATTCGCGGAAGGAGTGGCTCTTGTTATTGTTAAGATTTTAAACGAGGTCAATTCATTCGACTATCTCTGTTGTTCGTTAAATATATTCGATTCGTTCCTCATCTTGAGCAATTCGAAATTGTAAAAGGAATTGCATAAAGCTCACCAAATTTTGACATGAACGTACTTAGTATAGAACAATAATAATTAATGGAATTAAAGTATTGCGTGTCTATTCCAACTAACCCCTTGAAATGTCTGGAATTTATTATTTTCAGTAACAGGCAGATAAATAAACACAAAACTTGCATAAGTGAAATTCACTGTCAGAAGTGAAAGAACTTTTCAACCGACCTTGGCTTAAATTTTGTGTTAGCATTATGGCATAACATACTTCAGGTGGTTTTCTTATTATATAAGAAGCCTACTTTTTTTCGTGTAAAATAATACCAGACAAGATCGTTGAAAAGGACGAATCTCGACAAACAAGGACGTTTTATTCAAAAAATCACAAAAGTCTGCCTCCACACAAAGAATTGAATAATAAATCAAATCATTAGTATTAATTGCTATATCAACTACATAAATGAAACGATTATAATCGTATTAGTTTATAAAATTCGTTAGTCTATGTATTGTTTTTAATAAGATTTCACAATATTTTCTTTGTTGCAAAGTGACGAAATGTTCCACTCATGTGGACTCTTTTGCTTTCAGATTTCTCAACTTTTGTGTAGAAATTTAATCTATCGATTACCGACAAAATAAATACGACTGAAATCAATGAGACACTCGATAGTACTCTATTGTAAACAAGCTATAAAATCTGATAATAAAATCAAATTAATTCGAATAATTACAGGCTGGTGAGATCACACGAACTCAACCATTTTACAGCTTTAAAGCTCAATCTTCAACCTCTCTCGTGGCTGTTTTCAAATTTAAGCCCAAAACTGGTTAAGTCCGCTTTTCAAGGACGCACGATTTTCATCTGCCATCTTGATCGAATGTGGAATTTCGCAGGCTAATTTTATTCCAAAATCGAGCAAAAACAGTTGTTTCAGATTTGCGTCAAATTGGGAAGTACAAGTTTCTGCTATCATGAATTAATGGCCAGTTTTTCTGCAAAATCACGAATTTGTTTGGTTGACGGAAAATTGGGAAAATCCGGATTTTCTGATGACGACTCTAATTATAAACTGCCAAATAATTTCTTAAGATGTTCTAATATAAAAATTATACTTGAATATAGTTTAAGATAATCTAAAATAAGACTCATTTTTGTTTAAAGTTAGCCTCTTCTGAGTAACCTTCAGGATCGTTTAAATATTGCAAACACGCTACAAATCTGATTCTAGATCTTTCATTATTATCTGATCGTCCATAATTATCCAACTGACTCTTTATGGGTCTTTGGAATTCATGTTATTGTGTCATCTTAAAATAACTAAGGATATTCTCGTCCTTTTTAAGCGAGCATGATTCCAAACGCACAAGCAAAAATGAATGAAATTAAATTAGTCGCAAATACGGTTTTCAGGCGTAGAAATTACAAGTAGTAAACAAAAACATGACAATTTAACCGACAAAAAACCCCACTTTTTACCATAAATACGTTATTGTTTTGAATTAATATTTGGGGATTCCCTCATCTTCGTATTTTTATCGCACTTATGCCAAATATAAACAAATCAATCAAGTATAGAGATTTTTATGCTCACAATTTTGGGACCGCTGAATTACAATCAATTTTTTCTCGGTTCATTAAAATCGCTTAGGGTCAATGTTTTAATTACGAATTCATTAGCAAAACATTAACCGGTTAAAAATACCAACGTAGAAGAATGAAACAAAAAAAGCGTTACGTCAAATCCGATAAACAATAATTAAACTGGACTTAATGATCGAAATTTTTTGGTCAAAGTACAATTTCTGAATGTGTCTAAGAAATCCCCACTATTTGTGGAGTTTTTAAACTCTTAGTAGAAAAATTATAATTAATTGAATTAACAACAACAACAACATCCCCACTATCAATGCACTATAAATCAGACAGATACATATATAAATTTTTCGTTTTGCAACGACCTCCTAGTTGAAAACGGTTGAAAAGAAGGGAGAGAATTCTTACACCACTTCTCGTGGACTTTTCAACAATTTTATAAAAGTTTAGAATAAAATCGTTGGTGATTTGTGATTGTACACAACACCGTTTAGCGTTATTCTCAACAAATTTTCCAAAACCAAGTGTTGCTAGTTTTAGTGCTCCAATGTTGAACAATACGCTACAGTGTCGGTGATAGTTGTGAATTTTGTTGGATTTTTTTGGAAATAATTTTGAATTTTTGCTGAATTTGTAAGGGAAAAATGGAGGAATTCTTGCATTGTTTAAACATCACACTACCTCATACAGCGAACATGACCAATGCTGTAAGTGGTCTTCTTGCAAAATTGATGCTGTTTTCCCAAAATAACAACAATAATGTTGAAGTAAAAGTTGTGCACTTTCCCACCACATTCAAACAATTTGTTATTGTAATTGAGAAATCGATATTACGGATTTTTTGTCTATTTTCAATCAAATTATCAGTGATTGTAATTAGTATTGATAATAACAGAAATTGCCTCTCTAAAATTATGTACATATTCGTATCGGTTACGGCGAAATTATTACAAAAATAAAGCAATATTGAAAGCGTTACGGCATGTTATATAAGCGTCCTAGTTTTAAAGTCGGGCAAGTAATCTTTGACGAATTCCATTAAAATAAAACGCAGTAAAAGAAACTAAACTGGACGCAAGAACAAATCTTTAAACTAATTATTGAAAGTAAAATTGAAATTCGTATTCAACACATAACAATAGAATTACAACCAATCATAGTACGAAGATTTTGTCATTGGATAAATAAACAACCAATACAGCTTATGGGTGCGGTGATACTGTACCAGAATTTCAATTAAACAAGCCCGATTTTCAATCCATGAAAACTTTAATAATATTCCGTTCGAGGAATTGCCTGAAAAGTTCAAGATTATCAAATTTCAACCATTCTAAACACCGGAAATATCCAGAGACTAGAATCCGAAAGGACAATCGTCATTGACTAGTCGGGTTTCTAATAATTTCACTTAAATAACCCTGAGAGTCGAAATTTCGAGGCTTTTTAGACGATTGCACGTGCGGGATATTATTGGCTAATTATTATCAACAAAACAACAAAAACTATATCATTATAAATGTAGATAAACAGGGCTAATTTGGTTGGAAATTTTCAAATTATTAACACGACAACTGATTGTAAAACTGTAGTCATTGCTTTTCTTGCAAATGTTTGTCTTCAATTTGAACATAACAGGAATTTACGTTCTACAATTTTGCGGTCTGTTAATTAATACACAAAAAAAATATTTAAATATCATCAAGGATTGATTATTCCTAACAACTCTGTTGTTGATGTATTATCTTATCGAGGTTTTATCTAATATTAAAGTCTCCAAAACCAAATCTAATAATGAAAATGACAATAATCAAAGATTATTCGATGGACTATGGCGGTTTTATTTTTACAGGAAATGGCGGAGCTGGCTCGCTTAGCTTACGACCAATATCATATAATTTTAGATAGAATTAGTGGTATGTAGCTTATTATTCTGTATTTTCAAGGATAACAATGCGATTTTGGTTTCTTTAAAGATCCTAGAACCACAGATTGGCCATTAATGCAAAGTCCAATACCCACAGTAATGATGGTAATTACCTATCTGTATGTTATATTAATCTTGGGGCCGAAATTGATGATGAATCGGAAGCCGTTCAAGCTCCGGGAGGCTATGATTGCATACAATGGTGCTCAAGTTTTGTACAGTTTATTCATGTTATACGAGGTGAGAAGTTTGCACTTTCATGAAATAGTCAATAGATGCAATTAGAGTAATTGCACCTATTGATCAACCAATATAGAATATTACCTTGAACCTTAACAATTATTAATGGCATACTGTTAAGGTCAATATCGTATTATATAGAAGTTGTGTGAAATTGCTTCCGGAAACTTTCTCCACAAGGACGTTCATTGCTATTACTGACATTGAGTTATCCAACTAGAGAAATGTGTAGTTGATTTTACCCACAATTATCTTAATAAACTATGATTTAATAAAGTTTATTGTTTTGTATTTATAGCATTTGATGAGCGGCTGGTTCTGGGACTACAGTTTTAAATGTCAACCGGTCGACTATTCAAACAATGAAAAAGCGATGAGGGTATGTTGACCCTTATTTCAAGTTTTTTAATATCCTCTACCAGGTCTCTTTTTATTACACACGAGTTAATTGCAGAGAACAAGGTTGTTATTGTGTTGATTCTTTAAAGTTGAAATAAAATGCGCATTTTTCCAAAACTACAAATTATCCTTGGGATGCATCAGTTTGTTTTCAATTTAAGAAAAAATTACGTAATTAGATGTAATTCTATGCAAGGATAAGTTTAATGATTTGTTTTCGTATTTGTTAGCATTTCAATTAACTCATTTCAGTGTCACAGACTCGAACAACTCACACATAAAGTCAGTTAATTCAAAAAGTATTCGAGACTCCCGAACTTCAATTTTTACTATTCTTCTGTATAGATTCCGGCTTAATTGAATTATAAACAAATTTCTTTCTCTTGTGTAAATCAAAGAAAACCTTGGTATAAGAAGGAAATCTAAAATTGTTGGTTTTCTCCCCGTTTACACCGACTGACCTGAATTATAGCAACTTTGATTCAATTTGAGCTCAAAGAAATTTTTCTATTTAAAAAATAACCATCTGTTGATTGGTCAATGCTTATGTAATTTATGTTATTAATTTTTCAAACGAATGACACAAAAAGGGCAGAATTTTGAAAATGTAACTTTAAAGATAAAATTCGAATTTTTTGGGTATTTCCCAAAACGTCAGACGATTTGGATTCCACAATACGGAATCGGATCAGCGACCAACCTTGACAATTCGGCTTTTTTCTCTGCAATTATTGGAATTTTCACCTTTAGATTAGATTCGAATTCTATTAAGGACTTTTAATTTCTAGATGGCGAATTTATGCTGGTGGTATTACATTTCAAAATTAACCGAATTTATGGACACCATCTTCTTTGTGTTGCGCAAAAAAGATAGCCAAATAACCTTCCTACATCTGTACCATCACAGTTTAACGCCATTAGAAACTTGGATTCTTGTGAAATTCTTAGCAGGTAAGTAAATTGAAAAAGGACCGGCTACATGTAAAGGTCATTATTGTTTTTTGTTTTTATTATTGTTGAATTCACATACGATTTCAATATTAATTAATTAAATCATAATTTCAAGTCAAGGCTCGTTAGATCATTAATTTTAAAAATATAAAAAGGAAGTGATGAATTTGAAAATTTTTGAGGAAAAACCACGAAAAATACCTTAAAAATATTGGGTAAGTTTAATGACATTGACATAATTACCGAAATAATAATTTCAACAATTCAGTCATTCGAAAATATTGATTTCTATCAAGGTAAACGTTATCTCATTTCGAATTTGATTCAAGCCTCCAAAATGATGAAAGTGTAAAGTTCACATCTACCATTTTTGTGATGATTGCTGTTTAGTTTTCGGATTATATCATGAATTATTTGCGTAAATCATCACAGCGTCGTAATAATAATGTTTTTGTTTTTGTTTTTGTTGTTAACGTAAAATTTACTGGGGATTTTCCGTTTAAATTTCCATTAATGATATACAATTGTGAAAAATACCAATTTCTTATATAATCGAGCCTTATTGTAATCTATATTGAGGCATTTCCGTGAACGGAAATCCAAATAACTCTAATACATTTTATTGCAAAATCATAAACTAATTACTAATATTTTAATTTATTGAACAACGAAATCGTATATTGTTTTGCAAAAGCCAACAAAAAGGTGCTAATTTCAGGATTTATTGATTCTTCTTCCCACTACTGCAGGTTTTAACATAAAATTATGTAATAAAAGTCAGTTAAACGAGGAATAAACGGCGCATCAGATTTCGTCAAGAAATTCCAATAATCCCCACATCACCCCACTGTTATTAACAAATATTATCAAACCATTGGCCAGTACTAACGACATATCGCCATTTACGATACAAGAAACAGAATTAAAGGCGATATGACTACTGGTTAGAAAGTGTCGAAGACGTATTTGACAACAACAAAGAAAATCATTTGTATTTTTATCGATTTATTTCGAGTATAAATCGGGAAAATTGGCGGATTTTCGTGGGTTTCCATCGAGGAAATTTCGAATCAAACAATTTTCTAAAACAACTTGTTTACGAGTTTCAAATTATTATATAAGAGATTTCATCCAAAGTTAGATGGTGCCACTCACTTTCTGCCATACTAACACAATTAGTGCATAGCAGCACCAAATCGATTTCTAAAAACGTATTATTATTAATAAAATCCAAACAAATACTAGTGAAGCTTAACATCAATACGCAGATACCCTTATTTTTTAGTAACAAATCAATTTAACTTTCACTTTAAACGATTCTCTTTCAAGAACAATTGTTTTACAGGCGGCCACGGCACCTTCTCCAATCTAATCAACAATATAGTCCACGTTATCATGTATTTCTACTACATGGTAGCCGCCATGGGCCCGCAATACCAAAAATATCTCTGGTGGAAGAAGCATTTGACAACAATCCAATTGGTAAAAACCAACAACATCCAATCCTATTATTATTAACACAAAAATTTCGTTACAGTTACAATTCACCTTAGTTTTCATCCATTCAGCCCAATTACTCTTCACTGACTGTGGTTATCCGAGATTTATCGGTGCACTACTTTTATTGCACTCAACGATATTCTTCGTTCTATTCTCGAACTTTTACTATCAAGCCTATAAGAAGCAACCAAAGACAATTAAAACTGAATAGTTTAATTGATTTTCTATAAATTTCTGTTGTTATTGTAAAATTGAAACAAATTAGTTGGAATTTGGTAAAACGTGTCATATTTGTAGGACATTTTCTTTGTTATTACCTCATTTCACATGATAGAGAATATTGTCAATATTATGTATTATAATTAGTAGTGTTAATGTTATTATTGTAATTGTAATTAATTTTTAACCTAGTCATATAATGTTGTATATTTCAAGCATGATTAGAGACCGGTAGCTAAAATATTATTACAATAAAGAAATAAAAAGGTGAAAAAGTCAGATATTTTGCCAGTGTTGTATTCAATGAATACAATAGCGTCCTTCTAAAGAAGAACAATTTTATAATAATGATAATTATTATTTTCTTTTAGTGTAATATTTTGGTGCAATTTGTGAAGTATTTGTACGTTATAATGTATATTTGCTCAATATTTTATATTTTTTAGGTTTAAATAAAATAAACATTATTACAACATTGTTTCTTTTTTATTTAAAAATTATGCTTCAATATGGCTTATATTCCTAATATTTACACCTAAGTAAGGAAATTCTGGATTATAAAACTGCTAATTGTTGAGCTAATATAACGAGATAATCTTCAAAGATACCAAAAATGAGCGTATTTTTGAAAAATTTCTTCTCCAAATTATTTTTATTGTTTAATGAAAGATAAAGCAACTTTTTGGACAAAATTTCGAAAATCTGGCCCACACTTGGACTAATTAGACAAAATCGCAAAAAAGAGCCCTCACTCTTGTTTCTCCGATTATTTCAGAAATTTGCACTTCTATCCATTTGAAGTTAGTCCACACAATTTACATCAGTTCAAAAAGTATGGCGAAGCATCAATTTTAAATTTATTTGGGTTTCCAATTTGGAAATTACACAAAAAAGCTACCAAATCATGTATTTATACGGTAAAAATGGATCTAAAAAATTACCAGTTTAAAAAATGATATTATAAGAAATGTTTACTTACCTTCTTGTACATATGTTAATATTTTAAATAGAAATTCTTGTGTTGAAGAAATGTCATAAAGTTTTGATTGCACATATTTTCGTCTTGTATGAACTTTTATTGTAAGCCTCTAATAACACGCTTTCATAGAACACGGCATTTACTAATAATCCACCTATTAGAGTTACCCGGCGCATCCACCATTTGTATATGAAACCATTTCTATTTGAGTGACGTTGACAAATAGTTTAATTAATAATTATAAGCATACATTGGAGTTGAAGAAAATTAAAGAAACAGATTATGTTAGGGAGAACGCAATTTTTCGTATAGTAACAAAAACAAAAATATCTTGAAATATGTACTCGAAGAATCTCAAAAACTGCAAAATTCATTGAGTAGCTTTTTTTTTAAATTGCTTTCATAATTTAAGACCAGAACTTGTCAAAATCTAATTCCCCAAAAGTTCCTTTAAAATAGTAAAATTTCCTAAGATAGTTGAGCATTTGAAAATCTAGTCGTAAAATCGAAATATTCCTTAAAAAATGAATAAAAGCCAAGATTTTCGCCTCGAACTAAAACTTTGTTTTTCTACAATTTTGACAATTAGTGGATAATGATGGGAATGTCTAAGAATTAAAATTTTTATGCGAAAAACTCCCCTAGACAGTTATCTTGAGATCCTAATATCGTAAAATATAAAAATTAACAAATTATAAAAGAATTTCAATATTTTGTTTATTTTATTTTTCAATAGTAAGTATAAAAAATACATACAACAAATAATCCAAAAACTATAGCTTAAAATATACATAACTGAATGATAACAACAATCCATTAAAATATTTTCCCATTTGATAGAATTTTTCAAATTTTCATTTTTTTATAATTAATTAATTAATATTATTGTGCCTAAATTTTAATTTGTTTTAAATTACATTTTCTAAAGAAATAACTTATTTTATTGCTATATTCAAATAGCTTTCGGTATTATTTAGAACAAAGTATAATTTTAGATTATTATTGCAACAGTTTTAATTCTATTTCACAGGAAATACAACTGTTTTTGAGGCACATATAGCAGTGTAATTGGAACGATGGAAATCTAATTCTCTGTACAACATTCATTTTATAATTCCAATTTCTGTACAACAATTCACTGAAATTCGATAGAGTGCAGTGGGAAATTTTCGACAAATCCATCAAGTTCACTTACAACTTAGATTTACATGAAACGAATTTACTAAATACGCCAATAAAATCGCTAGTAAATCTATTTATTGTCCATGCAAGCACTTGAGAATTCTATAAAATTGTACAAAACTGGTCGTTGTAATACACTCCAAAATAAAGGAAGGTGGTTGTATTTTTTTTTGTTGAAAAATTGAGCAAATGATTTAGTTATCAACCGATTATTTACCCTATACAAATTTAAATTAAGTAGACAGTTTTTCATGACTTGAAAACTAAATACTATAAATAATATTAATAATAATAATAATAATAACTAACAACTATAGTGCTAATATTCGATCATTGCAACGATTTCACCCTTTGATGCAAATCGGCAGTTGTACCATTAACGTAATATTCGCTAATATTATTCGCTTTTACGCCATTCTGTACTGTTGTTGTTGTTGAATCGTTTGGTTTTTTAATGCCATTTTGTGTGGCTATACCATTTGTAAAAATAGCACCATTCGTTAATGTTTTTTTCATTTTCAATAGTCTCTTATTGTATGTTTTCACATAAAATTCTTTAAATAAGAAGAAGAACATAACAGCATGCATACCGATCCACCAAACAAAGGCACGTGGATAGTTACATTCAATAAATAACAATTGGAAGGCGTGCGCCATTATAGCGACAAATTGTACCATTTGTAAGGTTGTTAAATATCTTTTCCACCATAGATATTTTTGCATCTCTGGTCCAAGGGCACTTAACATATAATAAAAATACATAATGATATGAACGAATGTATTTAAAAGACCGAAAAATGTACTATGACCACCTGTTTAAACAAATAAAATTAATAAAATCATAGGCAGAATAAACAAACGTCACCTGGTGTGAATTTAACACCGAACCATACAGACATTGGCATAACGCCGTGATGGATCACATGTAAAGCACTAATTTGGTCGTACTTTTTCCTTAAAACAAAGAAAATCTACACGAAATTACAATAGAACCCCATTTATTCTAATTGAATCAACACTTACAGTATCGAAGAACTCGGTAAATTTCGAAAAGTAGTACCACCAAGACGCATGTACCATCTACAAAAATTCAAAATCTCTTAAGAAAATAATGGCCAATTTAAACGAAAACTCACCCTAATTGTGCTGGGTTTGTTGGAATAATCAACCGGTTGACACCTTAAACTGTACTCGCCTGTAAACCAACCACTTATTCCAATCTAAAATTTATAAAAATGATTATTTTAAAACGAAAATAAAAGGGTAGAATTACCTCGTAAAATAACCACATGCTAAATAAGACTTGTAAAAAATTGTAAATAACTAAAGTTTGTTTTAATTGGAAAGGTTTGCGATTCTCCATCAATTTTGGCCCCAATTTCTACAAATTTTATCACAATGACAATTAAATCAAACCGAATTCAATACAATTTACCTTTACAATAAACACGTAACATAGACATATTCCTAATGTGTAGAACGGACTTGACATTAAAAACCAATCTGCTGTTCGTGCATCTAGAACAGAAAGAAAATAATTAAAACACTTTATAATATGATACGTTAAAGTTTGAAAAATTCTAACTTTCTACAGGATTCTCTTATTTCCAATAATCCGGCCAATGGACTCAATACAACTTACATAAGCTGATCAATAAAATGATTTGTTTTATTATTTGTCAATTTTTTCCTATATTTACTGCCAAAGTAAAGCACACAATATTAAAAATTCCTCGTCCAATTTTCGATTATAATGAGGCTTCTCTCGATAAAATAAAACAACGATAATGGTGTTTTTATCACTACTCAAAATCATTTAAATGATTCAACAAAAATAAAGGAAACATGGGAAAATAAAGGTGGAAAACCTGTGGGAGTTACCACAGACCGTTAGACTTGATGAATATTGAATAATCTAAACGACAAACAAGAATTTCTACATGGAAATCCCACAGGAATCTCAAAAAATATATGATTAATTACAATATGATTTTATCTACAATTTGTATAAACAATTGAGACCTCCAAACAAAAAGAAATGACGCATTCTTATCATTTTATAGACAAAATAACGCAGTTTCCATGAATTCAAGTATATCGAAATCCATCAGATAAATTGAAAATGAAATTCGACTCAATAGAACGTATAACCAGATTGATAACAAGCGGCGATCTCAATCTCCACTTCTATTCTTACAGTATTTCATAATTTGAGACAGATTTTAATCCATATCTCGATTGGGTATTAGTGCTAATTTTTTAACTTTTAGGTGCTATATTCTTTATAATTTTTTAATTGTTTTGATTCTTGATGAGTCAACAACGAATTACGAAGCGTAAGCGATTATTATTAAAATTCGAAAATAAAGACAGGAATTAAGGTTGGCCATAGATTCGTGAAGAATACAAAAATTGAATCAGCATTATTTTGTAATTCTTGGCAAGTCTCAAAAGGACGTCCGATAAAGAAATACGAAGCATCATTGAAAAATGGGAAATTTTTTGAATAAATATAACGAGGAACTGCCAGTTTTTGACCTTTATATTATGTAAATAAAAACAAAAGCCTCTAAATTTCATGGAATTAACAATGAACAGGTTGAACAATATCAGCAAGACAATCAAAATGATGTAAAACACCGAACAATATTGAAAAAAAATGTCACTCACCTTGGTATTTGTTCAAAAATGCATTGACACTGCGAAATGGATACAGTAATAAGCTCATCTTAATAAATCTGTAAAAACAAAACGGTAATTAAAAAATAAATTGTCCAGACAAAATAAAATAAGAATGTAATAATTTGACTTTATTATGTCATTGTCAAGTATATTGAACTATAAAATCGAATCATTAAACGCCTCCTCCAAGGTGAGAATTATTCAAACAAATCTATAGGAGAATATTACAGGAAAAGGATATAAATATTGAATTAACATCCTTGTCATTTCCGTTTTTTGATTATCGTACTTATTAGTCAAGGTCTTTTTGATAAAATTTGTAAAATCGACCCAGGCCCAGTGTAGAATTGAATCCTACAAGTTAATATTAGCGTTCGATATTCGGAAATCATCGAATTTTATTATTCATAGCATTAAACACTCTACAAACCTAAATCGATGTGAGAATATTAAAAACGATTACGAATCGATAACATTTTTATTTTATTGAAATTTTAGAGTGGGATTATTACACAATCCGATGGGAAAGTATAAATTTCATTGTATTTGTCAACTAAAATTACAACAAATTAGTGCCAACAATTGTGATAAAAATCAAATTCCAGGATGCTCTACATCTTTATGAAGGTTGAATTAAATTGATTTGTATGTGAATACACCGAATTCCGTTTGAAATGTGCAATTCTAAACGTGTTTACAACGAATTGTAATCTATTAAAATGGAACATGTTGTAGAATTCGTCGATAATTTACGGCAATTTATAGAAAAGAAAGTTTATATTTCCGGTTTCTAATAAAACATTAAGGAACCAGATTTTTGACTATGCGATAGTTTTGAAATTTAACCAAATAAAAACAAATCTCGCGATCTGATTTTAACAATTTTTTGATCATAGTGTGTATTTTGTTAAATTATTGTAACAAAAGACGACAAACGATTATGTAAGTGCGGTTTTTGCAAGTGAAAGGCTTTCAATAGGAATTTTTCTACTATCATTACGTTTCATCATCATCATCATCATTACTACCGTCTTTACGATCAATAATTTCATTCTTAAGACTGAAGAAATTAATAATTCAATGATTTTAGTTTCTGTTTTAAAACATTTTGGCAAACATCACCTACAATTACGTCAACAGTTCAAAGTTCTGACAACTGTATTTGCTGGTTATTTTAGCCGAAATTCTGCCAAAATTGTAGAATTAACCGATAAATGGAGAAATAGCCGGTTTCTATTAAGATATGCAATCAAGATTCCCGTATAGTTAGTCGTTTGATACGGCTTTATTTTAAATAAATTCGTTAGTAAGCGATTTTTTTAAATAAATTTAGTAAACAGTGACATAATATTTTCAACAATAATATTGCGTTACAGTAGTTGTAACCTAATTTTCTCTCCTTTTCCAAACAAAACAATAAAGCACCCAAATAGAAGAATCTGTTTGTTTTTTTTTCTTGGATCATTTATAATAATGATATTAATTCAATCAAAAATTGGACTAATTTAATTTCCCCTTTTTTTGTTTTATTAATCAACTATCACGAAATTCCAGGCTTACATTTGCTTCTAACATTTATAAATCAGAAATGACATGATCAATTAAATAATTGAAAATCTATTAATTCAATAGAAAAACGTTCAATATAAGTTCAAGGTTTGGTGATAGAATTTTAATCATCTGATAACTGGCATGTTAAACATAAATTGATAAATCAGGGAAAATTATAGCAATTTACACATCTATTCGATAAAACTTTGAAATATTTAACAATAAAGTCGGCCAATCAATAAAATTTCGACCATCAATTTTCTTTTTTCGTCTAGCGGATCGCTAATGACGATTTGCAACGCAGCTTAGGGCGTTAGATTTTCAAATTTAATTCCGTAACTTGACAACTAACAAGATCAACAATTCCTGTTGTTTTTCGTAATTTTTCGCGATACTAGCGAACAAATAAGTTGATCTAGTTGGAGTTTCAGGAATCAATACAGTAAAGTTTTTGTATTAGTGAAGAAACTAAATCATAAACTTTTATTTAAGACGAAAAATCAAAACTTTTCTATTATCGAAATAATCAATAATCTCCATTATTTAATGTGATTAATTAGAGAAGCAATTCATTTGAAAATTGAGTAATGTGTTGAATCAATTGTGTTACTTTCACAGTTTGGAAAAAAGTAAAAGCTGTATTATTATGGGCGATTAGTATTCATTAAGTATCCGTTATGTAATCAATTTTCACGTTATAGTTTATTAAACAGATCACAACATGAATAAACAGTTTTTTCCATTGTGTATGCAAACATTAGAGATGATTTTTAACACAAACATCAACAAACTTGTCCATTATGCAATTATTCCGCTTTTAGATCAAACTGATTTGCAAAATTCCTGCTACCGAAACAATTTCCCGATGATCATCTCAATATTGGCTTGAGATGTTCCAAAATTACTCAAAATTATTCCGAAAATTTCGACTATTTTTCGAATTGCTCAAAAAAATAACGGAAGCCAGAAGGCATTTTCATTTTTATTGAATCATTCGTCTTGAATGAACAACAATTTCGGTGAAAGTTTTCGAAATTTTCGTCTCGTAATAGATGACGACGACGCGTATGTATTTCTGCTAATGCATTACATAAAAATTTCAAACTTTTACTCAAACAAAACGAAATATTAAAAACAAAAAATACTAACTACATGAATCATTTTAATGTTTGTTAATAACAATTCTGTTGAGATTCGTATCCTTGAAATCCGCAAATAAATTATTGATAGATAAACAAAAAGCTTTATATGCTGTTAGAATATTTTGCAACAAGTGTAGTAATAAAAATAACAATATTGGATGCGTTTATGAACTTGTCGGTTCATTATAATGGTATAATTAACCTACTTATTGTCATATTTATTATCTTTATCGTTTAATAATCTGAAAGAATGCAAATTTAATCTATTTAAAATACAAACCAATAATCGCATTTGTTATAAATTAAATAGACAGTGGCATAATATAACAAATAATCGATTTATTATCTGTAAAGTTTTACTAATTCCTTATTTCTCTAGAAAATCCATTGTTTATACGTAATAAAAGTATGAAACGGATAATTAAAGTCCAAATAATTAGGTATTTCAATTGTAAACAGGCTAAAAAATTCGCAGTAATTAAATAGATTCATTAAATAAAAAATAATTACAGAAAATTACAGTAAAAATTAATTATATCGATAGTGTTGTAAAAGGTCTGATAATTGTCCATAAAATTGACGTCAATTTTTGCGTTTTTTTTTATTATAAAAAGGCATGTCTACACATCATTATGATAATATAGCATGTGTAAGTTTATAAAAACACGAAGATGAAAAAAAAATCACATTATCTACTATTAAATTTTTTTGTGAACCATTACACGTCTATTTGAAGAGGCATCCTAGCGTGTATTCATTAGCGATAACCACAGAAAAATACGAAATGGATTTTTGATAATTAAGGGCACTAATGAGGCAGATTAGCGCATTTCAAAATTTACTGAAGATCTAATTACTTTGAAAATGAGTTGTAAGCGCCGAAATATTTGCAATTTGTTGTTGCATATTTTTAGGCAATGATGTACCAGTCAAACTTCTCATAATTTCTAATTCTCAACAGTTGACTTTTTCAGTCGAATTGATTGTTCGAAAATTGTTCAAAATTGTGTCGGACTGGTTCGCAAAATTCTTTATAATCGTTATAATTTTCAAAATTCTTCAAATAATTTAAGAAATGGGCCCAACTCTAAGTCTTTAATTGCATCGACGTGGAACAAAATTAAATTCGATTTACAGTTTACAGTTTTCTTTGGAAATTAAGAAAATATGGACACGTGGTGTTTTAATCGCGTTCTATCCCTAAATATCGAATTTTGTTTAAACGTAAATAATTAAAAAAATAATAAACAATCCATCTAATATCCATAATAGAATCATTGAACTAATTTATTTGATTTCAAATTCTAATTTATCATCGATGAAAACAGAAAAAAGAAACAAATAATGATTAATTCTATGCTAATAAGGAAACATTCCCAGGTGTCCCCCTCCGATTTTAGTGAAATATTGATATGTTATTCTCCATCAAATTCTAAGAGATCCACGTTTTTTTTTATCGTCGGAAAAACGTATCTGGGGGTGAAATCGCCACTCAAAGTTTAAACTCAAACGGGGTACTTTTTAAGTTTCGCATACTACCAGTTATAATATTCAAACGGGGCAAACGGCATTACTCTCAGGATGGAAAATAATGTAGAAGCCTATTGTTTGCATATCAAAATGTTAATTAGGGTGGAAGTTATAAGCGTTGAAAGTAAGAAAATTGCTATAAGTCAAAAACTATTCATCGGATTTTGACGAAACTAATATTCGCAAGAAGACAAAAAAATAGAAAAAACCCGTTTTTGGATTTTTTCGAAAAATTGCGTTTAGGGGGTAACCGCCCCTCAACCATATTTGAATGGATCAGCAAAAAAACCTTACTATTCTCATAATCTTTATATTTTAATTCCTAAATAGTGCTTTTCCATTAATTTTCAACAGTTGGGGCACATAACAATAGTATTTTCTTCATATCTTGCATACCTATTCAATTTTCATGTTGGACATTTTTGTTTATATGAATATAGATAGTAAAATAATAATTATTTTGCGATATATTTTTTCTAGATCTATTCTAACACTTATTTATTTCCCCTATCGGCATTCAATTATTCATATTTTAAATGTTAATAAGGTTTAATTAAATTACCTTGCAATAAGCAAATAACTTATACGATGCGAAAGAAATAAACTAATATATGTCAAATTTTATAATGTATTAGATGATATTATTTTGTTATTGAGAAAAATATGGCGTAAAATGCCCTTGGAATTACAATAAATAAATAAATAGTACAATAGACATAAGGGTTGAAATTTGGAAATTTTTTATAAAACAAATACTAGCTAGCCATTGTACTTTCACGAAATCAATTATTGTTGAAAAATATAACTTTCACGACTTTTATGGAAAAACTCTATAAGTGGTGAATTGACATTAAAAATATAAATAATTGAACTTTGATAGTCACAATAAATAAGTTTTAGAATAATTCTAGAAAAAATATATTCGAAAGTTATAATACAATAATAATTATTATAATATCTATACTCATATAAATAAAAACGTTCACCATGAAAATTAAAAGCGTAGGCAATAAAGAAGAACATAATAGTATTTTGCCCAACTACTGAAAATTGATAAAAAGCACTATTTACGAATTAAAACATAAAAATAATAAGAATAGTGAATTATTTTTTCTGATACGTATAGATATGCTTGACGGGTGGTTGCCTCCTAAACCTAATTTCTCAAAAAAATTCCAGAAACAGATTTCTCCTACTTTTTTGTCTTCTATCGAATGACATTAGTTTCGTCAAAATCCGATGAATAGTTTCTGACTTATAACAATTTTCTTACTTTCAACACTTATAACTTCTACCCTAAGTAACTATATGCAAACAAGGGACTTCTACATTATTTAATTTAAACGGAAGTATGCGAAACTTAAAAAGTACCCCGTTTGGGCCTAAACTTTGAGTGACGATTTCACCCCCTTGATGTTTTTCGGTCGATAAAAAAAAACATGCATATCTTAAAATTCGATGGAGGATAACATGTCCAATTTCATTAAAATCGGAGGGGGACACCCGGGAATGTTTCCTGTAAATCAAATTCAAACAAAACAATGTTATATAACTACTCGCTATTGTTATTCATCAATTGAACATTTCTGGTATTTTAAAAATGCGTCTTTACCTATTAAACTTTTATTTGCATTTTTTTATTAACAGTCGTATGCAAGAATTTTAAAAATTGGTAATTTCAAAAATTGCATTGGATTCAATTTAAAAATTTGTTAATAGAAATCTTACTCATCAAATAGGAAATTGGTGTTTACTGAAAACGTTTTGAACCCACTTTGTACACCTTTTTGCAATAATCGTGATGAATTCCTGTTATTTATTATTTATAAAAATTTCTATGCTAAATTGTGTTGAATTACAGTTTCATCTTTGTCACAATTAATTAACGAAAAGACTGCAAACTAAAAAGCTTCAAGTATCTTTAGAAATTCTTCTAGTCAGTAAACACTCCAATTTAGTTTACCACATGCAACTAAAAAATAATGACAAACAATATCACAGGGGTGTTCATCCTAATTATAATACAAATTTGTACTAATTAGTATTTTTTCCTGCAATTATTACAAGTACGTCACCAAAAAACCCATGAACTTGTTCTATAAATTTAAATATAACAACAAAGGTCATATTAACGGAATTTATTGCGAGTTCATAATAAAAGTTTCATTCAATAATCCTTGATCTACTTATTCCAATTATCTTTAAAATATTGATCGGCGAAATAAGGACAAATTCTTGATTAAATGTAAACTAAATTTTTTTCCAATCCATGAGCCTCGTCCACAGTAAAAGTAAATTTCCGCACTATAATTACCTAATAATCGCTTTTCCTACTCGTTATACAACCTGTTTTAGTTTCATAAAGAGTTATGGGAAGCTTTCGAATAAAAACAAAAATAGGAAACGATAAGGAAGATAAATGAAAAGTGATCTAATTTTTGTACATAACTTAAATTTAAAACTACATCTGCACCTATTCTCATTACATCAAACGTTACGAAATTGACCAAAAACAGTTAGAAATTAGAGAAAAATTGTTATTCAATTGTAACTTAATTAAAATATTCAACGTAACATTAACAATTAAAAAAACTGATGTTCAAACAAGGCAATTTTGGCTTGATAAAAAATCCGCGACTCACCTTGATAAAACCGCGTTATATTCAAGCAGGCCTACAATTGACACCAAATCTTTAGCACGTTTTGTTTTTTTACACTAATTAAGAAGCGAATACAATTATTTTTTGTGTAAAATCGATTAGAAGTGCAAATAATAGACGTTTTTGTTCAAACTAATAGGCAAGACTTTCAAAATTGAACTCAACTTTATAGAAATTTCTGACAATAGAATCCTAGAGAGTGGTAATTATTAGGGAAAAACTATCATTATCCAGTGAATATCCAAAAGTCAAGGGCAAAAATTGTGGTTTAAAAAACATTTTATAGGACACAAAATCGGTTGATATCACTTAATCTTGAAAGATTCTGAGGATAGTTTCAGTTAATTTTTGTCTGGAGTTAACACGGAAGCAATGATTTTAGAACGTGTGTCGATGTAAAATTGTGCGAAAATTTCAAAATGGGTTGGAAATTTCCGACAATATTTATAAATTCATCAAAGATAATAGTGAAGGTAAACTAGTAAATAAGTCATTAAGCTACATGCAATCTTTAAAACACCTATTACCATTGAATTTTTTTAATACACATTTAAGGTTTCCATTATTTAAAAAAAACATTTTTACAATTAAAGAAACCTTTGATAAAGGTGATAACTAGGTACTTAAATTATAATAGACGTTGGACTTCACACAGAAATTGTCGTGTAGACGTGTTAATTGAGTCCTTAAGAAGCCCTGATCTTAATCCAATTTATATAAAACGTATCGATAAGATCGCATAATTGAACTAAGGGAATTCATATTTTTTAAGTTTGATTAGAATTCGTGAAAAATTCCATATCTAGGGCAAAGTTTTAATTAGAAGATTTAGTAGTTGGGCGAATTTTGCGCCATAATCATGTACGTTAATGGTCTGTACAACCAACCGCCCTTAAACAATTCAACCCCTAATGTTCGAACTTATACTGATTATAGTTGAGCCCATGCAATCTCTGATATATCAACTTATATAATAAAAGGTTATTTATTAATTTTTGAACAAGACTAGATTACCTTCGTCCGTTCTTACTGGTTACGATTTTTAATAATTTATTAAATCGTCTTTTATTAAATATAAATTCTATCAAATTTAACACTGAAAATTATAAATAAAAAGGGGAAAAACGGAGAATTGACACAGTTTCTATACTGTCAAGGATTTAACTTATTTAATTTAATCTTAATTATATATTACATCATATGTTAAGGGGGAGCATACAACTACAATTTTGCGTGCTCTTCAACATGATCTAATTTAATTTAAGATTTTTTTGCAAATTGTTTCAAATAACTTCAATATTTTTTAGTTAAGTTTGGATCCGTGTTTTAATTCGTAATTTTCGTATACATTCGTGAAAATTTCTATTGAAATTAACAAATTTTAAAAACACTAGGTTGAAATCTCAAGGATCTCGCTGAATATTCAATAGGAATACAGTAATGCTTAAATTTACACGATATGTTAATTGTACGGTTTCTTGTGAATACGTCTAAAATAACAATAAGGGAGTCTTTTTTAATTAACCCAAAATTAACACGACGTAATAATGGGATAATTTTATAACGAAAACTGTATTGAAGCTTACGTTTACGTATTTTCTGTTAGATTTTAGTGAAATAAATCTGATTAAGTTTTTTCAGGTCTCTTTATGACACGCTAGTACATTCAAAACGATATGAAACAAGTGTTAAAATCGGGATTGTATTGTGCAATACTGAATCCTATTTTTAACACTTGTCTCATAAATTGGTATTTCTCTTATCGAAAAATATTGTAAGCATTGAAAAATATTCCATAAACAAATATAATTTTTTCACTTCACAATTCTACTAAAATTTACTGTACAATTTTGCTGATATTTTTATAAGATTGCGATAAAAATTCAAGTGATTGAAAAACCAGTGTATGGTCCGCTTAACCGGTTAATTAGCAGGCAAGTAGGCGTGTATTTTGAGGTTAGATTTCCACGCGGTTCTCTACAAGATTACTTTATAAAAAAACCAAATCATTAAAAATTAATAATTTGTCATCAAATAAAACAACAATAACGGATGATTTACTTACTAATTGTAAAAATAGTAATAACGATGTTGGCGATAAGGTGACAAAATACCCGAAAACCGGTAGAAAAATCGGTTGAATCACAGAAAAACAGATACAATCAACAATAACAACTAGAATAAAAATAACAATAACAACAAGATCACTCTAAATTACAATCACTGAATATTTACAACCAAACCGATTAACGATTTATTTAAAAATTATCCTATTAACAGAAAGTAATGATAATAAACGAAAGGAAATAATTATGGTAGGACGGCGGCGACGGCGACGACGACGGCGACGTCCAAACGAAAACTATTAACACACCTCGGGACTTTATCACGTAACGTGCACACTGTAAGCGTCGAATTTACAAACAACACTGACGTTCGTTAGTCGCGAACCATCACGTATATTCTCCCATATTTACTGTAAAGTAGGGTAATATAGAGGGACCGTGTATGTTGTGTGCGTGTTGTATAGATGATATAGTCTTGGTGTTTGTTATTGGAGGGAGAAGGATGGACGAATTGATAAATCACGTGATTACAATCCATTTATACATTTGTATGTAGGGGTAATTTTTATGACAAAAAATACACATACCTAGATAAATTTGTATTCAATTATAAGTAAATTTATTTTACTGGATTTTATATCCATTAGTTTATCATATTTTATGGTATATCAATAAAATAAAGTCGAATTGAGTGGTTTTATTACCAAACAAAATGACACAGAAATTTTACTTGATAAAAATCCCAAATTTCATCGAATTTCAAACTAACAATAATTTAGGCCTATTTTTCAAAATTAACTATTACAAAATATTCAGAGGCGGCTCGTTACCCTATTTCCCTCAAATATTATTAAATAACATTTCTGCATTATCGTGTTCTTTAGGATTTTCTCTCTTTTTCGAGGACATTCTAAGCATGTCTCTGTGCGGCAAGAGCTCACGAGACGCCACTGATGAGAGGGGTATTCACAATTTACTCGCTGGAAATCCGAGTGTATTTCAAATTTAACAATTTTTATGATTATTTTAACACGGTAATTTACGGATTCTTCTTCTAGAATTACGAGATTTCGTGTTGTTAAAGCCTAAAATAGAGCTCTATTTGCGCTATTGGAGAGCTTGAATTAACGCAAATTTAATATTTAATATTTAGATATTTAATATTTAATGTTTCTAGTTGATATTGAAATTACTATAACTCACAATATTTTTGAATACAAATTTTGAATAAATATTGGATTTCGAACTTCCTTCGTGTTAATTTTTATTTATTTCTTTAATCTACAATTCACATATTTGTTTTCCTTGATAATACATTATTTTCCTCACTAAAACATTCATAATTATATTTAATTACGTTTTTTTCCCAAGATAAACTCGACAATTACGTTCAAAGTTATAATTGTCACAATTGCATTGAATTTTGATTCTGTTAGAAAATTATTACTTGTTTCAAATAATTTAAATTATTACAAAAATTAGTTTATATTCAACCAATGTCTAAACGATAGGGGGTACATATTGCATGTTTTATTAAATAAATTTTATCAACCAATAACGAGAATATCGTTCAATAAATTGTGTAATATTTGCAATAGTTGTAATTAGAAATAAAACGTGTAAATTGGAAAAAACCAGTGGAAACTTATCAGTGACTTTCAAAAAAAAAATTGTTTATCCACTGTTGTTTAAAGTCCTGAAAGTTTTCCCTATTTTTTCCAAGCATCAATTGACGTTAAACAATTAGTTATAATGTTAATTAAAGTCAAAATAAAAATAAAACTATAACGTAATGGTGTAATTTTATTGTTCACTTTTAATTGTTCGAATTCTATTAAATATAAAATAAATAAATTAGATCCATATGATGGAGTTCCTGATTTAGGTGTGAAGAAAGCGAGAAAAAAACGGTCAAAACGTTCTCAAAGACAGTAGAAAATTGAATTACTGTTGAACGATTACACAATAAAGTCTCTCTATTTTAAAATTCAATCCCTTTTCGATACCAAAATATGTTGGTGGAATTTCTAAATTTCAGCAAACAAGTTTGTTGTCCCCGAACGTACAATTAAAGTCTTCACGAATATTCGACACATTAATCAATTAATCAATTAAATCAATAATCAAATTTGTTAATAAAAACCATTGAATTATAGTTAATAATATGGAAATACGTTTGATTCAAAAAAACTCATAAGAATAAGTAACAAACATATTTATTTATTTTGTGAAAAGTAGGACATAGGAAAAGTATTGAGCTACATTTGTTAATGAATTGCAAAATAATTTCATAAGTGAAGACGACATTTGTATATCAAATACAACAGTTTGATAAAATAACGTAACAAATTAGAAAATCGTCTAATCCAATTTGCGAAGAGAATGGATAATATTACAACTGTAATTAATTCAAATAGACCGTTGATTGGTAAAACAAGGAAAAATGTTAGAAAAAAACTTTTCCAATGATAAATTATTTAGACAGATTCTTATCAGGTGGATACCTATAATTTGTTGCGTAATTTACTGATTATATTGAATTTTTAATCACCTGAATCGTAAAGGTAATGAGACTTTTTTGTTCAAATAATATCGTGTGAATTTGCGCAAATAAAAAATTTGTTAACAATACGTAAAAAAGTACCTGAATTATGCAACCAGTTATACATTTATACTTTACCAAATTCAGCAGTATATTGACTTGAATAGTAAATCGATCGAATTTTATCGGTTGTTTTTTCTCTAAAAAATTATAATTTGAAGCTGCAATTCCTCTAGTCGTACAACTAGAATTATCTTCTTTTTGGAGTTAATTGGAACACTGTATATGATTATGGAATTATTAAATTTTCGTTTGCGGTATAGAAATGTTTATCTATCGAATTCGGCGTTTTTTAAAATAGTAAATTGAATTTTTGTTGCCACTATCTGATATGAGATGGATAAAAGTCGTAAATTGCACCGAATTTATTTAAACAATATGATTATTGTTGCTTATCACGGGAGATAATTTATCTATCTATCCACCTATTACTAAGTGAAAACAGTATGAAATATATTTTAATTAGTTGAAACGTCCCAGTGTTTTAAGAAAAATTCCAAATTCTATTGATGTTTTGTGAGAATCATGTCTAATTTTATTTTGAATCTATTCAATACTCGGACAAAAACAAAAACATCAAGAAAATCATCGAATCCTGACGACAATGATAGAAACAGCAAAAATGATGCCAATGATGTAGATGAGATGTTTTCGCGGAAAATGTCAAAATCGAAAAGTGGCCGTTTGAAAGAAAACAAAAGGAAGATGCAACCGGTGGCCGACTGTTTTCCAACCACCACTACAACAAATGAAATTGATAAGAAAAGTGATAATAGTGTCAATCAACACGATGCAGTTGCTACTGCAGAAGAAGTGATACGTGAATTGCAAGAACTTGGTAGTTTGGAAAATTTGTGACCCAAATCGAATTACCATTAATAAAACAATAAGATTTTGTGATAAACTTTATTATAAAACTTGTTAATATTGATTGTTAATAAAACACTTGAAATTTAACTTATCTACCATTATTCGCTGTACAATGCTTCAATTATTGCGATCATTAAAAATACAATCACGCAGTAAGATTAAGGATCCTCGTTGTTTACTAAACAAACGTCTAAAATACAAAACCGTGATCTGCACATGGGACAGGTGCATTTCGCCGACAACCAGGAGTGTTGCTGGTCGCTTTCCTGCCGAGAAGCGAACCATTTCGCCATACAATCAACACACCACATCGGTTTACAATAACAAGTGGTGCAATTATCACCATTATCGTCGCATAATTTTTGCAACTTCACATTCGATCTATTCTGCATACAACCAATACATTGTTCCAATTCCTAGAATATTCGCAAAATTAAAATCCAGATATTTCAATAGACACAATTACATCATTAGTTTGATAGCGTGCATTATTTTTAATTGTCTCTTTAAATACGTCAACGAATTGATCTAAGACTGTCTTATGGAATTTAACATTTGGTAATATTGTTATCGTGCGAGCTATACGATCTTCTAAATCGTGAAAATCCGACGAACATATACGTATCGTGAAATTTTCCACATTCTGTCGGCGAGATTTCACTTCAATATTCAAATATTGAATCTCATTGGAATTGCTCAATGATATTCGATGTGTATCGGCCTCTTTTACGATCAAATTTGCATCACTCTGATGACATATCAAGATTGTAAACGGCGCCACTTTCATTATCCAATTTTCGGTTGCTACAACTTTAATAATAGGATTCGTTTGAATGCTTATCTTATCCACACTAAAAACATTATAAATCAATACTTAATTTTTTTCTAAAATAAATTCAATACCGTCGAAATTCGATGCTAATATCGGCAGCAACGCTCCTCCAATTTCGGTCATTATTATTACAGAATTTCGCCAAATTCAAAGCAATTGGGTGATATTTATAACAATCGATACACCAACCATAAACCTGTACGGTTGCGATAATTGGTAGAATAACGCTGATTGTGAAGAAAATTTTCCAAAATACTGTCCCATAATAATACAAATAGGCAACCTAAAAATTAATAAATTAAACCATAAATTATCGAAAATTCGTATCAATTACTTCATCATCGTGTCCGGTTACGAGTAATATTAGAATGTACCCCAAAGGTAAGAAGGAGTATACTAATAATGTAACAACCGATCGTTTAATGTGATACAAAATAAAATTCTCTTCCTCCGAGCCTAAAATTCGACTAAATATTGACGGTATAGTAAAACCAGCTGAAACAAATTCAACTGGTGGGTAAATTAGGCAAAAACTCAAAATTAGATAGAATAACGTGAAAATCAACTCTTCTGACATTGTAATCGTTTACTTCATCAATTTTAATTTACATTAATTACAATAATTATAGAAATAATCTAAAATATTCGTTTTTGAGATATTTTACAAATTTTATTACTACATTTTTAGGTTAGGTCATTATCACAATGAGAGCTGCCATTATTGAACATCGTTGCCATATATATCACATAAAATCCTTAAAAAGTGTTATATATAAATAATGTCAGTAAATAATAAAAGGACAACACATAATTCTACCAATTTAATTAGTTCCCACTTAATTTTTGAGTAATAGTATTTTTATTGTTTATTATTTCAACTATTATATTTTAAATGAATTAAATTACCGAAAAATTGGTGAATTTGGCATTGTTGCACTAAACAAGACAGACATAGTTATACTTTCATTTAATAGGTGGCACTACATTAATCAACCAATTTAAATAATTTCAATATTATTAAATCACTTGTAAACTAAATTAACTCTAAATAAAAATAATTCTTTTAGAAATTGGCAAAATTTTTCAGTTACTAATTTTTGCAGTAATAGAAATATAAAACAACACCTGTTAACGGATTATTCAACCTAATCAACAGTTTCTCTTCTATCTCCTTCTATTGTACACAAATGTTCTATGTCTATCTTATTTTAATCAAATTAACGTATGATTCACATTTGGTGGGTGTGTCTGGTTTTGGACCATGATGTCAACACTCATTTGTTATCAATGAATTTTTGTTAATTTTTGTGTTTATTTTTGATTTTATATAAAGATAAATATGTGCTTTAAAGATAGGACTCGCTTGCGCTTATCACTGATAATATGGTTCAGTATTATCGTTACTAGTTCAGGTAAAATTCGAAAATTTTTTCTTTTGGATCCTATAGAGTATTAGTGTTTTGGGACTTTTTTCTTTTTTTTCTGTTCAAAACGACTAATATTTCAA
Organism: Mylabris phalerata; assembly: GCA_020740385.1. Taxonomy (NCBI): domain Eukaryota; kingdom Metazoa; phylum Arthropoda; class Insecta; order Coleoptera; family Meloidae; genus Mylabris; species Mylabris phalerata. The sequence goes on from JAJEOX010000034.1 coordinate 1,482,316, forward strand.
AATTTCCAATGTTAATTCAAGCAATCATCTTTATTTTGAGTATTATTTATTTTGGATAGTTGGCTGTGAGTGATTAGTGTTTGTTTTTGTTCTTTTAAAGTGAGGTTAGAGTATTTTATTCGGTGTATTTTAGGGCAAAATTTTTGGAAAATCACACAAGTACAAGATGAAAAACCGGAAGATAAACGAATTAGAATGGTCTGGTGTACGATTACTCAAGAAGAACAGTATAAATGTGAGAATTTCACTATGGCTAATGAACGGGACCATATCCAAGTCGGCTATGATCTGTTCAAATTGGAATGCTATCAGGTGGGGCATAGTTATCTAATTAACCGATTAATTAATGCTTTATTGATTGTTAAAGGCGTCTACAAAGGATGAATGTATGAAATTATTGGATGCAGAAAAGGCAACGTTGACAACTCTAGATGCGGCTGAAGTGTTTATCGGCGGCCGTTATCACAGTTTGGTTCCAATCTCACAGGAAGTTCTCGACGGTGGTTTCAGGCATTATTATGCCGTTGCTGTTGTTAAGAAAAATTCCCTACCGGATGTTCGATCTTTGTACGATTTGAGAGGCAAGAAGGCATGTTTTGCTGGTGTTGAATCATTCGCTGGATGGGTCCTTCCTATCTATACTGTACTAAAATCTCTTCTATTTTCGATTTTATAATAATTTCTTTTTATTGTTAAAGTTAATGAAAGAAGGCGGTATGGAGATAATCGATTGTAATAATCATGTTAAAACAGCAACGAAATTCTTCGGCCCATCGTGTGCCGTAAATTGTTTAACCGATCGATACAATCCGATTGGCGATAATTCGGATAAATTATGCGAATTGTGTATTGGTCGTTATCCAGGTGGTCGATGTTCCGATTCCGATCCGTATGCTGGTTTTACTGGCGCTTTCCGTTGTTTGTTAGAATCCGGCGATATTGCCTTCCTACGACACACTACAATACCCGAATTAATATCCGGAAATGAATTTCGTAATTATTATCCAACTTTAATTATATTATTGCTTAGAAAACTTGTAAATTTCAGTTACAATCTCCAAGGATTCGTTTGAATTATTGTGTAAAGATGGTAGTAGACGATCGGTTGATGATTATTTGGCTTGTAATTGGGGCAAAGTACCATCTAATGCTATCGTTACAACATCAGCATCATCATATGAATTGCGCAAAAAATACCAATTATTCTTAGAGAAAGCCGCTAAATTATACCCGAAAACAAACAGTACTAATTATACAAGAATAGACGATCAAAATCGTTATTATGGTGATAACAATTTTAATAATAACCAACCGGAATATGACAGTTTCGGGAATCGAATTGATCGTTTTAAACGACAAAATTTCGGCGATTATAATCCACAAAATCAACCGGATTATAATCAAAATGTAAATGATTATAATCGTTATAATCCAACGAATAATGACCAATTACAAAATCCATATGGACGCACTAATCCATACGGTACTGAAACTCCAATTGATGATAGAAACCGTCAACAAAATCCCTACTCTATTGATCCATACGCCATAAATCGTGATCGTTATGGTGATAATATCGATCCGTATATTGAACGAGATCAATCAGGTAATCCAGTGTATACGACACAAAATCAAACGATTTATCAATTCGATAGACATTTAAATCAGACTAATACAACATTCCAAGGGACGTTTAGTTTATTTGAATCGTCGCCAAGATATGGAATACATGGCAATTTAATATTTCAAGTAATTATCAATTAGTTTATTGCTAATTAGTTTAAAACGCGTGTTTGTTTAGGATTCAGCAAGGAGTTTTGCATCATTAAGTGAAAGTCAACAAACTTACCCGAATTACCTTGGAGAATCATTGAATGTAATTATGGGGTTGAGAGATTGTCAAATCAATCGGATGACTCTATGCGTTACGTCCGATGTTGAGAAGGATAAGTGCGTTAAAATGAGGGTAATTATAATTTGAGGGTTTATATCGTTTATTAATCTTGTTTCTGTTTATAGACGGCTCTTAAGGCGCAGTTGTTAAAACCAGAGATGGATTGTTATAAAGGCCACTCTCAGATCCATTGTATGCAGGCAATCCGTTCTGGTACAGCTGATGTCGCAGTATTGGATGCTAGTGATGTTTATACAGCTGGTCTACAACACGATCTTGTACCGTTTATAAGTGAAATGTATAATTTAGAAACACCCGAATATTACGTTGTTGCTGTTGCAAAACAATCAGATCCATCAACCGAATTGACTTATTTAAAGAATAAAAATACCTGTCATGGTGGTATAAATACAGCAGCCGGTTGGGTTTATCCTTTAGCATTTTTAATAAGTAACGGTTGGATACGTCCGTATGGTTGTAATAGTATCCGAGCTGCTGCTGAATATTTCTCAAAGAGTTGTACACCTGGAGCTTTAAGTACCGAATATAATACTGGTGTACCATATGATAATATGTGTGATTTATGTCATGGTGCTAGTTATCGTTATTGTCGTCGGGATGCTTCTGAAGTTTATTATGGCCATACTGGCGCGTTTCGTTGTTTAGTTGAAGGTGGTGGTCATGTGGCATTTGTTAAACATACTACAGTTTTTGAAAATACCAACGGTAAACGTGAAGAATGGTGGGCTAGAGATAATTTATATGAAGATTTCGAATTATTATGTCCTGATGGTACTAGATCTGATATTACTCAATATAAAAAATGTAATATGGGTAAAGTGAAAGCTAATGCTATTGTTACACGAGGCGGTTATGATTACAATCATACACATATTAATACTTATATTAATTTGTTTCTTTATGCACAAACTTTCTATGGGAGGAAATCATCAGATGAATTTAGGTAAAATTTAGTTAAAAATCTACAAACAATTATTTGAGTTTCGATTTTAGTTTCAGTATGTTCTCATCACCGGCCCCTTATACGGATTTAATATTCCAAGATGCCACAACACAATTGAAGGTTATTGAACCGGACAAACGTTATTATTCTGCTTATTTAGGTAGTGATTTTATGAGAGCTAGACGTATTGTTGACTGCCATGCAGGAAATACCAATATTTCTGCGTCCTTTTTATTAATTATTCTAACGAATCTTATACTGTTCGTTTTTAAATTTTAATTATTTTTGTAGTTTTTTCAAGCACTTTTAATGTTAACATTCCACTGGCTTAAAATTGTACAAATTTAGCTATTTAAGGTCAGATAAGGTTCTAGAGGCCGTCCGATAATGATAAAACCGTCCATTTTTTTATATATTGAGAAATATATTGGAAAATTTTCTAAAACGTAATTTCGAATTTTCCTTGAAATTGCATATTCCCATACTATCGAATCCGAGTGAAAGTTCTCCTTAATTAAAATTCATTAAAGTAAATGGCATTTGTGCGGTACATTTTATTAGTCATACCGTTTGTCTATCTTTATCGTTATTTGGCTCATTCCTCTCTCCGTCTTGATCATATCAACAACGAGGCCAATAGAAAGGTGTCAAACTACTCAAATCAAGTGGTTTTTATCGATAGAATGGCAAATAATAGCTATCGTACCGCGTATGCGTTTGCTAGAGAAATGCACCCGAAAACTGTAAAGACCGATATCCAATATGGTACAGCTGGATTTCGTACAAAGTAAGTTTTCTTGAAATTTTAAGGTTATATTACTCATCATAATTGTGGAGATGTTCGTGTTTTATCGATAATTCTGAATGAAAATCTCTATTTTAGGGCCAGTAATTTGGGATATGTTATGTATAGAATGGGACTATTGGCTGTATTAAGGGCGCGTTATAAGAGAGGTGAGTTCATTCAGGAAATCTACAATTATTCGCGTTTACCACAATTAAATGTTTGTTAACTTGACAATTAGAAAGTCAATAACTACCAGTATCTTGAGTTATGAAATTATTAAATCCAGACGTCAAAAATTATCTTTAATTTGAATAAGTATAGGGTTGTGTCGATTCAAATCCCCAAATTGCATTTCACCCGTTAAATTCGTATATTTAAGCGAGGATTCTATTGAAATTTTGTTATCTGCTAATTGCAGCCACTATCGGCGTGATGATAACCGCCTCACACAATCCGGAGCCTGATAATGGCGTAAAATTGGTGGATCCTCACGGTGAAATGTTGGAGCAAAGTTGGGAACAATGGGCAACGAAATTCGCTAATGTTCCGTACGTATCTAATCTATAATTCTTTATAAGAAAATCTATAAACTTTCAACTTTGCTAGTTTTTCTTGTTCTCTAAATAGTTTCTATTCACACTTTATAATTTCAGTGATGATCAACTAGAACAAACTATAAACGAAATAATAAACGAATACGATATACCGATGACTGATCGTGTTGAGATTGTTGTAGGGAAAGATACAAGACCAAGTAGTCCTAGTTTAGCTAAATCATTGATGGATGGTATATTGGCATTATCAGGTAAACCAGTGGATTATGGTATTGTTACAACACCACAATTACATTATTTTGTTGTTTGTAAAAATACAAAAAGACTATACGGCCAACCCACCGAAACCGGTTATTATAAAAAACTAACAACAGCCTTTAAAAAAATCCGTGGTGAAACATTTACAAACAATCATTATACAAATCGTCTACTATACGATGGTGCTAATGGTGTTGGTGCAAAGAAAATCAAATATTTCCAAGAGGCTTTAGGGAATTCATTGAAAATTGAAATGTTCAACGATGCAGCTATAGGATCAGGAAAACTCAACTATATGGTAATTCGATTTATTTTATAATTGTTGCATTATTTTACAAATCATTTGAATTTAGTGTGGAGCTGATTATGTGAAATCGCAACAAAAATTCCCAACTGGCGTTCCGGTAGAGCCGAATGTGCGTTGTTGTTCGGTCGACGGTGATGCTGATCGTTTAATTTATTATTATATGGATGAAAATAACGGCTTCCATCTAATGGACGGTGATAGACTCGCTACACTATTTGCCGAATATCTTAAAGAAATATTAGAGAAAACCGACCTTGATCTCAAATTGGGCTTGATACAAACTGCTTATGCTAACGGAGCTTCCACTGAATATATCACAGAAAAATTAGTAAATTTTCTATTAAAATTATAATTAAATTTTAATTTTTCTATTGATTATAGCGTGTTCCTGTCGCTTGCACTTCAACAGGTGTTAAACATTTGCACCACAAAGCTTTAGATTACGATATTGGTGTTTATTTCGAAGCTAACGGCCATGGTACTGTTGTTTTCAGTACAACAACCAAAGATTCTCTCAACGATTTAATTAAAAACAATAGGTAATAAATCTAATTTAATTTTAATTAAAATTAATAACACCTTTATTTAGTGTTAATGAAGATAGACGTAATGCTGCTGAAACACTATTGAATCTAATTGATGTCATTAATGAAACAGTCGGTGATGCAATTTCCGATATGCTAGTCGTTGAAACAATTCTACACGCCAAAGGATGGGACATACAACAATGGGAGAATGCTTATACAGATCTACCAAATCGTTTAATGAAAGTTACCGTTGAAGATCGTCGGGTTATTACAACAACTGATGCTGAACGTATTTGTGTTACACCAAACGGTTTACAAGAAGAAATCGATGCGTTAGTGAAACAATTCAAGAAAGGGCGGTCTTTTGTCCGGGCTTCCGGTACTGAGGATATCGTTCGGGTGTATGCTGAAGCGGCTACTAGAGAGGAGGCTGATCGATTGGCTGTTGAAGTGGCGAAGAAAGTCTACGAATTTGCTGGTGGTGTTGGCAAACTACCAGAAATCTAAACGATAAAGTCTATTTGTACCTAATTTGTTGCATTTGAATTTGTTAGTTTTATGCTTTTAATGTATTTTGTTTTCAATCGGTGCCTAATACGTTGACTGTGAAATGTTAATTCATTCCATTATTTTTTGTGATTTTAACGAATGTTTTGCCAATACTGATGGTATTTATTTACGAGTATTTATGTAGATAATTTATTTGGTAGCAATACTTTTTACTAAAATTTTGTAGAAGCTGCCTTTTTTATACAAAAATTTCAAAAAGTATAAAGTATATCGCCTAAATAGATTAGAAACTTATATCTATGTAATTAACCAATTAATCAAGAAAATAATCAGGAATTTACCATAATCTTGCCTTAAATAGTATTTTAACTTATCAAAAAATATGTAATTTTTTCTAATTTTATAAATTTTTAATTTGTACGATTTTAAATTGGATACATACACCTAAAATACAACGTACAAAGTAGTCAATACTCAAAATACTGGCAAGTTACCCTCTAGGTACTTAATTTAACATTTATCAGAAATTATCGCCAGTATCAACGAATTAATGCAATATTTTTATTACACATACGTAAGTCCTAATACCTCTCATGTATCAACTTTAAATTGCTATTAAATTAAATTGTTTTATCTTCAATTTTCGTTACTCTATCCGTATCCTATGGGCAAAGAGGTTGATTAAAATTCGTATAGTTCACAATTTTCAAATCTTTATTGTTGAATTACCTCTTTTTGGAGAGTTACTTTACATAATGTCGCACATTGTTATTCAACTTAAAAATAATTAGGCTTGAATCGCCTTAAACAGAGAGAAACTATTGTAAAACTATAGTGGTAATAAGAAGTATAAATGGGACAAAAAACTTATTACAAATAACTGAAAAATATCTCCTCAAACACTATGTTTTCCTCTTTGAATATTTATAATTATTTTAATATTTGCACACATTGATTTTTTTACATTAAAAAGTTGACAAGGATTTAATTCCATCGTTTATTATTTTTTCGTAATTTTAAATCAAGTCCATGGCAGTTATTTTAAGATGCAACGAAACTTAAACGAATGTAATTTAAAAAAAAACAGCTCAAATTACTTCACTATCTTACATATTTAACTAGAAAAAAATAATTTAAAAGAACGTAATCGAATTGTGTTGTATAATTACAATATTATCAATTCACTCGACTTTTACCATCTCTTGTTTATCGTTAAATCCGTAAATCACAGAAACCTCATTTCAACCGAGAAATTAATTACACAATTCAATTGAACGTAAACCTGACATAGTAATATACACAAATCCCAGGTTAGATTTACTTGATTTCTTGTAATCCGTAAATTGATGTTAAGATTCCCCACGATAAAGTAAGTTTTTATCCAACGACTAGATAGAAAACAACTTTATCAAAAAAAGACATTTACTTTGTAAATGAATTGAACAAATGCGGCTGATTTTCGTTCTATTAACAGATTTTCTATTTTGTAAATATTTAATAAATTCGCCGCATCTAAACAATCAGTTCTTATTCGAAGCATCTGATAAAACCAAAACATTAACACTGTATTTATATAAAATTTTACAAAGCTGCACAGTAAATTGATGATAAAACTTATACAGAAAAATTTAATAAAGTTTCAATAATCACCACATTCAACATTTTACTATGCAGCGCCTTTACATTTCGTAGGCAATTATTAATTTTGAAAGTAAGTCCGATTTAAATTCTCCATCACATTGAGAAATTTGAGAGAACAATGCACAGTTCATTGATGAATTTTCAATTTAATTTTATAATCTACGCTTAAGATATTTAAGTTAATACAATCAGACTCATTCGCACAAATAAACAGAAAACGCACATATTCTTTTTTTTTGGAAAATACTCACTACACACAATACAAACAATCAATCATATTGAAAAAGAAACAATCGACCGAATTTGTGTGGTCGAATTTCAATTTCTTCAAAAAAATGTATGTTGTGTTATTATTATTATTACTATATTTATACAATTGTCCCTTAAACGTAGGGGTAGATTATAAAGTAAAGTATAATTCGTGTAATTGTTCAATAACAAAATTTCAATTTTTATATAAAAGTGTCAGATGTCTCCCTTACAATATAGAACCTATTATTATTATTTTATATATAATTTTGTTGTTTTTTTTAATTTTTATTTTTAAATATTGTTTATAACCAACTAAATGCGTAGTCGGTTCTCAACCCAGTCGGTAGTGGTGTAAAATTGGGAAGCGTATTTAACGGTTACCTAGAAGAAAAAATACTCATGTTATTTTTTTCCTAAACTAAAATCAAACAATAATATAGCAAAAAGAAAATAAAAACAAAAAAATTCGAATGTTAAGTAGACAACATGCAATGAATGTGTTAGCTTTCATCCTGCTGATCGGTTAGTTTTGTGATTGTTATTTTTCTATAATTTTTCCGTAAAACATACAAATACACCAAGCTAATTCATTCAATTTCTTTTTATTATACATTGAAAAACATTAAATATTAATTAAAAAGAAAATGCCAAGTTTACAATTTAATAATTTTACTTTTAATTGCAACTTTAAAGATGTAAATAAATAAATAAATTATACAAAGGATGAAAACTAACAATGTTCAATTACTGCACGTTGATTCCTTATACAAGCTTCGTGACAACTGGTTGCCCTGAAATGAGAATGTTTCATAACATGAGAGAAACTAAATAAATAAATTGAACGTATAGAAAAACAACGTTAGTATGAAGTTTGAAGCTCGTGTTTGCTAAAAAATTGCGTAATTAATATTTACAATTAAAAATGATACTAAATGATTGTGATAAATGATGATAGAGAATACCATACCTATTGGTTCTATAACATGATAATGATAAACTTGTGACGATAATAATGATGTTTATAAAACTAAAAGTTAGCTATCCCAATTAAACAAAAATACGAGTTATGAAATCCAAATAAAGAAATAAAACAAACATAAAAAGACACAATAGATTTTCTTTCAAATCATAAATAATAGCAACTAAAAAAAAGAGACACTTTTAATGGTCGTTATAAGAATTTGGTAATATTTGCATTTGAAGTAGGATGGGTTGGTTTTAATGTGCTCTACCTTTAGCAGAATTCTGCTTCTTTTCATCGTCTTTTTTGTCACGGTTCGCTGAAAAGAGGGGTAATATAAGATAGTAAACAGCAATGTTCAAAAAATTTAAAATTATAACGTCGATTTTATCGGAAACAAAAACAAATATAGGGGAAATATACAAGTTGACGTTATAATTTTTTAAAATAATTTCTATATTCGTTCTCTCAATTTCTTTGATACAAATAAAAGAAATTAACAATACTGATTCATATTAATATTTACCTGCTTGTTGAGATATAACAACTCTTGAAGTTTGTGGTTGTGTGGATGTTTCAGCAACTGTACCGCCTGTTGCTGCTGCTTGTTGTTTCAACATGGTCCAATCGAATGTATAATCATATTTATGATTAAGTGTACGGAACAAAATACGGAATAACTGTCTCAAATACATATAATCTGGAGCCTCTTCAAACCGTAATCCTCGACAATAGTTGAGATACATTGAAAATTCCGCTGGAAAACCCTGAAGAAATTCCACAATATAAGTATATTGATAAGGATAATAAGGAATTAAGTAAGAAATAAATCCAAGTCGTTGATTGTATGAGTTTCCTAATAAAAATTATAACTCTTCCTTCAATTACAATAATATAATAATATTCAAGGATAATCGGTCATTGTTTAAATACAAGTTGCTCAACTTTCGGCAACTTTCTATTAAAACGCAACAATGTTTTTATTTATTTCTATTACGTTTCAAACTAGCCGTTATCTTTGTTATTTGGAAATTGATTAAAATCTTTCAACCAAAATCGCAATTTTAGTAATCATACCTTGCATAAAACTTCAACAGGCGTAGACATTTTCTTTTCACTGATTTTTTCATATTTTTGTTTTTTTGTTGCAGCTTTTAAACCTTGCCAAGGTAAACAACCCCTATTAAAATACATAAGAACATAACCCAATGATTCCATATCGTCACGTCTAGATTGTTCAATGCCCAAATGAGCATTAATGGATGCATATCGGGCTGTTCCTGTTAAATTCTTATCTTCACGATAACCAATATGTACACGTGTACGTGTATCTCTAAATTTCTTTGCTAAACCAAAATCAATAAGGAACAATTTATTACAATGACGACCAATACCCATCAAAAAATTATCAGGTTTTATATCGCGATGTATAAATGATTTGCAATGGACGTATTCAATGCGACCAATCATTTGATCGGCCAACATTAATACCGTTTTTATTGTAAAACGGCGTGAACAAAAATTAAATAGATCTTCTAATGATGGACCCAATAAATCCATAACCAATACATTGTGTTCACGTTCTTCGCCAAAATATCTAAAACAAAATTCAACAAAAAAATTAATACTCATCAACTATTATAAAACATCAAGGAATAATCGTTAGAATTTGGCCAAGAAACTATTTGTAAACAAGTCTGCATGTTAACAATTTTAAATAATTCTTCCAATAGAATTATAGTTTATTTTTCATAGAAATTCGTTAGTGAGATAAACTGAAATATCAAATTATGTTTATTAGACAATATAATAATGAAGCTAACGTAAACAAAAATATTCTCCATTATTTATTGTCTATCTATTAATCTCGTTTTAAAACAATATTTATTGTTATCAGAGAAGTATGTTGTTATAATTTCTAAGAATTTATTGGTTAAAAACCTATCAATTCTGATAATTGTTTTATTTTAGGAAATGTATCGAATTCTTTACCAAAAAAATCATCGCAATGGAAAAAATTTGGTTTGGTTGTTATGCAGTTCAAGCACAGATTTTTTGTTAAGTTCGATGATCAAGATCAACAACAACAACAACAAGAGAAGGTATCCATACATATGGTGTGTATAACAGTAATGTTAATGACCTCCAACTAAGCGACGTCCGTTGTCAGTTTTACAGATCAGACGTCGTTCAACATGGACAACAACCAGAAGGGTTTACAATCATCAACAAACAAATTATAATTTCATATTACAGAAGCAATAAAATTGCAAAACAAAATATAAATCAACATAAATTGCATTACATAATCCATATTTGAATTCATTCAATTTATTTGAAAGAGTATCATAAAAATCAGGATGATTATAATTTGTTTACTGGAAATTTTAATTGAATATGTCGACAATCACGTTTTCTGTACAAAACAGTTCACGTGTATATCGACATTAAAATAAACCAGCAGGTGTGACAAACAAATGTGTATATGTACGTAGTATCTGTACTGTTTCAATGTTGCAAAATAAAAATAAATTATTAATAATAAAAAAAGAACACTTTCAACACAATAAACAAAGAAATTTCCATTTCATAGAAATATTTACGGTTATTTCTATCATATAGACATGTAAATTTATTTTGGAATAGATGAAATTTAGGAATTACGCCAAAATCCATGGGAATTTCAACCAAATTACCCGCCATTGATGATTTTATTGGCATTTTTTTCGGTGAAATTCGCCAAATTTTCAGTTAATGAGAAACGAAAAATCTAACCCACTTAAATTTTGACAGATTAAAAAAATCAATAGTCTAACTGCAATTAAAAAAATTGTATCGTGAAAGTAATGATTTGTTTTAGAAACCTACTTGTGCTTGGATGCTTATAGCATTTTATTTTTATTCTAAAAATATAACTAGAAAATTTGCAACAATACAGACTTCCACTATCATTGGAGAATTAATTGTAGGAATTTTAATTATCTTATAATTTATCAGTAATTAAGACGCAATATTAATTTATCGATATAGGAAACTAAATTGTCTCGAATTACATAAAAATATACACCAGAGACAGAATAATTCGTGTAGGATTCAATTTTACCAAATTTGTTAATATGAAAGTTCTTCAAAAATGAAGGTCTACGAGTTGATTTACATAGTCTTAAAAACAATTTAATATAAAGGTGAAACGTAAACAAGAGAGGGAGGAAATGCACGTGCAAATCGTCATAATTTCTGATCAATACACAAGAATTATTTCACAATAATTCCTCTTATTGTCAATTAATTACCTGACATGTGGAATTCCTATACCACCATGAAGAATTTTATAAAGTTTACTTTCATATAATAATTGGGGATGTCTTGCTCTGACTGATTCAAGTTTTACTGCTACTTCCTGTAAATTGAATAAATAAAATAAATAAAAGTAAAATTATAGAATACAGGTGGAGGAAATGATTTGTCATTGAAGCTTATTTCGTTTCAATTATAGTTTTTTATTTTAGTTCGAAAATAAATGAGAATTCTATTTAATTATTATAATTCTATTTAGTTGGCAATGATTGAAACATTTGATGACTAATTGTTTTGTCCCTTGTTTAAATGGATGAATTTTACAAAATCATGGATTTTTTAAATTTTTCTCAATTTGTGATTAATTTTATAAAGAAACGTTTAAAAGAATTGTGAAATGTTTTGTAAGAAACTCTCAATATCCTGGTTGGTAGTAACCTACTTTTAATACAGTTACAAAACAAAAGTAACTTGTATTTCTACAGTTTCCCTATATTCTTGTATTATTCAAATTACCAATTGATTATATAATTAATTAAGGAAATTAATTAATTTGTTTGGTGCGATTGTTTTAAATTTGGTAGAATTTGAAAGGACCGATATGGCAGCGCCATTGTTGAATCTCTCATTGTCACACTCATATTTTATATAACTGCCTTTATAAATCCATCGTTTTTCTCGTTAAAATTCGCCACCAATATGAATATTTGTATCGAAATAATCAACTTACTTCACCGTTTGTTATATTGATGCCCAAATAAATATCACCAAAGGATCCACTTCCGATTTTACGCATTAAGCGATACTTGCCACCAACAATAAATTCCGATTTACTTATACAATGTGATGCCATATTTTCAAATTGTCTTTAAATACGTTTCTAGAATTTTAAACAAAACAAAAAACTGATTAGATTTTTCTATTTCTTTTATAGATTTTTTTCGATCGATTCTATCTTTGAATAAATTTGATCAAATAAATCAATTCGATAGAATATAGAAGTTTTCAAACACACACAAAGTAACTAAAACTTCCAACACGCCGACATATTTGTTCTCGCTAACTGACTGATCGGTTGATTGTGACGTCACAAAAGCGTATAATACTGCCCTCTATTGAACATTGAATAGAATCACAATTTTTAAACGATTCCAATTGATAATTTCTATAAATTTCTAAAGAAATCCGCATAAATTCCAAACACTAATCTATAACATTCAATAAAAAGGACAAAATCATAATTCAAACACACACTGATGTGGAAATGACCGAATATTCTGACAAAATTCAATTTCAAATGCTTGCCAACCAAACAAATTAACTAAACATGATTGAGCTACAAATAGTTACGTAGTACAGTATAGATTAAAAGAAACCAATTTTAAAAAAATATTAGAATTTTTCTACAATTCTATTGTAGATTTTAATCCAAATAATACTATTGCAAAAATTAATTTAGTAAGAGTCGCAACTTATAGATCTTATCAATGGATGTTTAAGAAGTACAGATTTTTCATCGAAATATTGAGTTACAGTAGAACTTATCTTAAAGGATACCACTATTTATAGCTTTACCAAGATACGATTTTTTAGTAGCAATGCAACTGCTGCTGCCAAATTTGGTGTAATATAGGCAATCAACTATTAGTGTGTAATACACACTAATAAATATAAAAACGAATAGATGGTTGCCTATATTACAGCAAATATAACAATATAACAGTAGTACCATAGGCGTAGTTAGAGGGTACTTGGAAGGTAAGCACCCCCGAAATCTAAATTAGCACCCCCAAAAAGATTTGGAAAGTATAAGGTAATTTAAAGAACATTTAATGAATATTTCATATTAAAATTTCAAACATTCGAATACTGTACAAAATTACAAATTCAGGTATATTTAGTTACTACTTGTGGGCTCTATTCTGAATTTCTCTTTGTTTAGCAATTTTTTTTAGTGCAATGAAAGTTTCAATAGATTACATATATTTTTCTATTAGGTAGGACACTTTTGTTTCATTTCAAGTATGAGTCAATTAAGGGTGCATCTCACTGATTTAAAGCGTGAAAATGCGAAGTTCTTACTCACGATTTCTCGCGTAACATCTGACAACTCTTCCTGTTTCCCAAAAAAAAAGCCAATCAGAAAGAGTATATATCTAGCTAACTGTATATATTTAAAAAGAAAATTTTTGATTTTAATAAGTGAAAACAATGCGCGATAGTTCACGCAATTTTCAAATTAAGAAAAAATCTCTCTATCTTGTGCTCCGCTTTTGTATCAAATGAGGGGTTGATCAATGCTGTAAAATGAAAATTGACTACAAATACTTATATCTAATTACGGAAGTTTTCTTAATTTTCCGGAAAACCGACAATGTAATCGGAAAATTTCTTGAAGATTTGAAAAGCGCTTTTAATTTGTTATCTAATAGAATAAACAATATTGGCTAAGTTATGAGAAAAAATATAAGAAATTGCAGCAAAAAAAAAAAACGAAAAAAATATGCAGCGTGATTTTCGTCTGGAATTCAAATTTTTCAAAAAACTTTCTTTGGCTGTCGTAACTCCAAGAACGAGCGAGAAATCGTGAGTTAGAAATTCGCATTTTCGAGGTTCAAATCGATGTAATCTGCAGCCTTAAATAAACACCCAATTGTTTTTTTAATATAGTTTTTTCTTTGGGACTTCAGCATCCCTACGTCTATCAGTAGCACTGCTGCTATTCGGGGATGCTTATAAAATTGTAATGAAGACATTAAAAGCAAAACCACCAATTCTGTCAATCAGGGAAAAAATGGAAATAGTAAATGAACTATTCCTGGTTCATGAAGTTTCGAACTAGATTTTCCACGAAGATGATCCAAATGACAAGATAAGCAATTGTGATGAAAATGAACTAGCCTCGACTATCGTCCCTTCGGCATTATTAAAAGCCATTGCAAAAGCCGATACAAATGTGTTGTTGACTTATAATAATGGTGTACTACAAAATAAATGTATTCCACCAAACCCAAGAAACAATCAAGAGATAAAACATCGTACCGTCCTATTTATTTACAGGATACAATTGGTAAACTCTTCGAAATACTGATACTTAATAGATTGACGAATGAAATTGAAGAGAAATCTCCACTGTCAGCATCGCTATATGGTTTTCGCGGAAGCATGAGCACAATCCAAGAAGTACGGAAAATTTTTAACATTACGAAACAAAAAAATTATGGAAGAAGAAAGTGATGTACAGAAATTTCATTAATAAAAAACGCCTTCAACTGTGCAACATGAAAATTATCATCGATGAATTAACAAAACAGCAATTCAGTAATTTCATTGATTTATTAAAATCACATTTTACAGATAGACAAATACAATTAAAAAATGGTACCAACAACATAAGAATCACATCCGGTGTTCCATTAGGCTCTGTATTGGGACCAACATTATGGAACATCTATATGGTGCTGTGCTAAGAATTCCAACTGATGATCTCTGTGATGATGGAGATGAAATACATCTAGTTGCATTTGCGGACGACTTAGCTGTGCTGGCATGTGTTGAAACTGAGAAAAGACTAGTCAAAATCGTCAACAAAACCTAAGATTAGCTCCAGAGGAGACCGAAGCGGTGTTCTTTAAATACTGCAACAAATATTGCATTTAAATCAAACAACGTCGAAATAAAACCAAGTAAGTCAATCAAATATAAGTGAGACCTCGTAAGAAGAACTTTTTGGATAGAGGCACACTGGACTTTTGGTAAGTGAGAGGTTGAAGAAAACACGTGTTCTATATCTATATATAGGCGGGATTTGTTGAACAGGCTTCGAACCAGAGTCAATAAAGACCTTCTTAAAGGATTTCAACAATATTTTGATAACCAGGTCACTTTTGGTATTCATGTGAAAAATATTATCAATAAAGCTAATAAGACCAATAACGCAATGACGAAACTGATGCCAAAAATCGCTGATCCATCCGCAAAGAAAAGAAAAAATGTGTATTGGGTTGTCAAATCAATAATACTTTATGGTATGATGCATTGCGAATGAAAAAATATAAAAATATGCTTGCATCGGAACAACGAAGAATTGATGTCTATACAGAATAGTATCCATGGAGGTCGCAGGAATTCTGCCCATTGACGTGCAAATAAAAGACAGATGATTAAATATAAACTATAATATGGCTCATATTGCAAAAAAGAGATCGAATGCTGGATAATCGTGTTTTCATTGTACTCTTATATGGTCATTCTTTATAAATCAAAATAGGAAAAACGTTCCAATATTACGGTACAAACTACACTTACCCTTTCTATCCTCCAAGTGACCCTCTCCGTATTGCGCATGCGTGAAAAGTTTTTCCCTCCATATATTAAGTTACACGGGGTGAAGAGATGGCGGGGCACCTTCCACTTACCTATACAGAAAGACCATATACTATTCAGCTTAAATGACCCATTTGGCCCCTGTTTGCATGCAACTCATAATACATAATGCACTTATTCTTTGATTCAAAATAAAATTTGCAAAATGTCAAGAATCAAAGTATGTGTTGTTGAATAAAGTTATTAAGAGTTTTTTGGCACACTTGGCAAATTTAACAGAATAGCAAACTTGGATTCATGAAGCCTTAAAAATTCCAACTTGTATCAAGGAATAAGTGCATTATGTATTATGCGTTGTATGCAAAGAAGGGCCAAATGGGTCATTTAAGCTGAATAACTCTGTATATGGGTGGGAGTGAAGTCAACTCTAGGTGATTTCGGAAGAATTTGGACTTTTTTGACAGTTAGTCTCACTCTTTCTGACTAATGATTTATCGCACTTTGTCCTTTGTTTGGCTCGGAATAAGAGCGCTTCTATTCCAAAGAAGTTTGTAAATGTTTTTGTTATAATGTCAGCAATATTCCGACTCATGCGAACTTCAAGGTTTCGACGTTTTGTGACATTGGTCACTCTACTCCCCTCCATCACCTTGTGGTATCTGAAACTCTGAAACGAATATTATCGCTTGTCTTCGTGGGATATCGTATAGTCGGGTGGTGGGGGTGAACGACTGAATTTCTTTGACGTCAACATTCGTACAGAGTTTTCATAATTCTATTGGTGATCAATTATTTGTTATACATCATTCTAATAATAAGTGAGCGGCTATATTATTGAAGAGACCGAATATTGGGAAAAAAGTAAGTTCAGTTAAAGTGCTGAAATGCTTATTCATTTATAAAACTTTTAGCCAATTAATATAAGTAGAATCAAATCGTAGCGACTAAGGAATAGTAAATACTGTTTAAATTGTTCATTCAGTAGTAATAAAGAAATATATTATACCGTATTCACAATACTAATGCTAATTTCCAATATGTTCATAATAGTGAAACTAACAGTATCAAATATTTATAATTTTATGTTTTACGATTCAAATAACACAAATAATGTATGTATGCAGAGGTACATATACTTTAGACTAGATTTCATTGAATTTAATATTCTTTCAATATTTGGTTGAAATGAATTTTCTTCCGGTAGCTTTCCAAACTGGAAAATCTTGCTTCTTTTATATAGAACATCATTCTCACTGCTTTCCATGTAATTGGGCAAATTCCCTATCGAATTGCAAGTATTAGAACATTCTAATTTTTTTGGTCTCTGCTTTCTGAAATGAGAATGTCTATTAAATTTCGTTAAATACTCGTATTTAAAGATGTAAACTAACCATTTTTGAAATTCCAGTATTTAAATTGCTGAGTATTGATTTGAAGTGGAAAAAATATTAAAAAAACTCAAATAATACCGATTTCCATTCGGAATTGTTAAAATTGTGCTAAAATTTTTGGCTATTCCAGCTCATAATGTTAATGTTGAAAGAACAGGGCAGATTGAATGTATCAACAGTCAAATCAATTGTAACTGACAGATAACTACAAGAATATTTCTTATAATAATTTTTACGATGAGATTAAAAATTGGTATGGGTTTTCTAATGAAAGATCAAACATCTATTCGTAATGAATAATAAAAATGAATATTGAATATATCTATGATGAGAATACAGAATGTTTTTTACATCGGTGGAATATTTTTCTTAATAAATGTCTGTCAGTTAATTCAGCAATGTTCTCTTTTTTGATTTCATATGTTACGTTTATGTGTTCAAAGTTGCTGGCAACCCTAAACAGATAACACATAACTACCAAGCAAAATTGATTACTTTTACTAATCTCTGTTAAATTGAAAAGATGAGTTAATTTTGTATGTTTTTATTCTATTTTAGCCATATAGTGTACCAACTATTCGAACCCACGCGTTGCGCCTATAAAATATTCCATCAGCTACAGTAGACCGTTTGTTAATTGTTTTTGATGCCGTTTATCCATTACATTTACTACGTTGGGGGCTATTCCAATACGGTGTCGAGTTGTAATTGTCGATTGCTAATTTGCAATATAGTTTGGAGAAGTCACATGAGTGCCCCAATGCTGGTGCAAAATTCCTGAACTTACACATAACACATAACTCACAACACATAACATATAACATATAACATGAAACATATAACATACATTTGGCTGAAACACCCTATATAACAAAGAACAAATAACATTATCTATATACAAAATTTAGAATAAGCACGCTTTGTTTTGAGTGTACAACGCTATTGAAGCCCGCAGTAGCCCATGACTTTACGTGGGCCAGCTTCTTATTTCAACTCTGTAACCTGCATTACAGACAATCTGTTAAAACAAGAGGATGTCGGTAGTGCAGGTTATTTAGTTGAAACAAGAAACTGGCACGCTCACAAAATCAAAGGCTACTGCGAGCTTAAATAGGGTTGTAAACTCTGTAAAACTCTGTATAACATATAACATCTAAAATTTAACATACATATAATATTGAATATGTAAGATATAACTAAGCTTAGGATTTTTGCTCCTGCATTGGGGTTCTGACGTCACTACTCCGAACTATGTGAGAAGTTAGAGATCGACAATAAGAGCTCGCCACTGTATTGGAATGACCCCCCATTCGTTGCAGTTGTAATGATATAATCAACCAACGTAGTAAATGCAATAGATAAGCGACGTTAAAAACAACAAACAAACGGTCAACTGTAGCTGATAATATTACCGGTCTTTGGAATTTTTTATAGAGAATGAAGTTTATACACAGTGTAAATCATTCGAGGAAATAATAGCACACATAGCGAATTGTAAACTGTACTTCATCCTCGATTAAGTTCTGAGCTGAAAAAGAAGAAATAATGTTAAAAATTTTCATATCTAGTTGCTTAAGTTGTCAATTTATAATTTTGTTAAGCTTTGATGCGAATATTGTTTTCTGATTGGCTTACGAGAGGGAATAATAGCTCATTAATCCCTCTCATTATTCCCTAAGGGAATAATATGGGACTTTATATAAAATATTATTCATTCTTATTTTTACAATAAAATTCGAATGCCACGAAAGTTCATAGAGCACGCTAAAGACAGTTATAGAATAACAATAAGCTAACATTTAACATATAACATACTGGGTGTTTCACGATATTTCTCCTCGCAGTAGCCTATGACTTTGTGACCGTGGATCAGCTTCTTGCTTCAGTTTAGCAATCTGCATTACCAAAAATCTGTTGAAAATGCAGATTACAAAGTCGGATCAAGAAGTTAGCCTACGCTCACAAAACCCTTGAATTAAAAAATAAACGATGTATTAGTGGTAAAATGTCAAAGGAACATCTTAGAATCTTATTTTGTGCCAACATGCTGGGGGAAATAGAAGAACTCTAGGTATTTGAAAAATCTGCACATCGTAGATGTTTTAAAAATGGGTTCTTCGGTTTTTCAAAGAGCGAGTCCAGGTTTAGTAGCGTTTTGTCGTAATGGCGTCGGATAGAGCCCACCATCCGGCGCCATTATATCCGAGGCTTTGTTGTTCGACATTACCATAAATTTGCGCTTTTCAACTACTGCCAGCTTTTGGGGTGGATACGGATACGACCGGTGCAGGGGGGATTTCTACTCCGGGCGGTCCCATGGCCTACCCGGGTTCTCATAAGCCGCGTCATCAACACCATTGTTCAAAACCATCCAAACCAAAAATCATTTCCCTTCCTCGTTTGTTCCCCGACCCTGCCTTCCACCGGGGTTGGCCACCCGGTCTCCAGCAGGGTTGCTCAGGTTTACAGGGTCCATCACGTGAAGGTGAGGATAGGTTATAGTCAGTGAGAGGCTGATGATTCCAGAAACCATACCAGGGAATCTGTATTGCGCGTCACTGTCTTTTGGACCCCTGAAACAAGAAGTTCACCCACGTTCGCAAACCCATAGACTAGAAGAAATGCCGTCATCATCAATTTTTTTTAATTAGAACCCCTATTTTTGAGTTTTTTTTTCTGGAAGAGCATATTTTTCTGCATTCACATATGTAAAAATTGTAGGGGGTTACTTAAGAAAATTTTTGGGGAAAAAAAAGTTGAAATTTCCCAAATTTTCTGTCACCGCAATATCCTTACATCAGCATACTATACGAGAAAAGCAATATCTCGGAATAAGCATTACAAGCATTGATTTACTAAAGGATCCAGTGGGCATAGATTGAATATTTACCATAATTTGAGACAAACATGGCGGACTAAATTGTCAAAAATTAAATGAGAAATTTAAGTGAATGTTAGCAATGGAGATGAAGTGCATTTGATCTCTTTAAAGGTTTATTTCATCTCCATTGCTAACAATCATTCAAATTGCTCATTTTTAATTTTTGACAATTAAATCCGCCATATTTGTCAGTAATTATGTCAAATATTCATCCTATGCCTACTAGATCCATTAGTAAATCAATGCTTGTAATGCTTATTCAGAGGTATTGTGTTTTCCACTTACTATGATGATGCATGGCAATTGTGATGACTGAAAATCTTGTAAATTTTAACAATTTTTTTCTCGAACATTTTCTTATGTAACCCCCTACAATCTTTACCCGTTTGAACACAGAAAAATATGTTCTTCCAGAAAATAAATTCAAAAAGGGCGGTTCTAATTTAAAAAATTTAATGATGGCACCTTCCCTTCGCGATGGTAACTGCTAGAGTTATTTTGACCCAGCCACAAAAAAATTATTAAAAAATGAAAAGTTACTTGTCTCGGCGTTTTTTGAAATTTTGATAAATAACGAAGTTGTCTGCGTTATGCGCTTCTCTTGAATTACAATGTATAAAACTTTCGCTAGATTAATTAAAGAATCATCCACACTGCTCTTATGTATACCTACCTAAATTGTTTGTCTTTTTTGAATAATAATTATAAAATATTGTTATAAATTTCGTTTCCGATTGATGAATAATACTGAAGATAATCCTTTTATAATTCTTGAAACTGATATTTCAAATAAAATCAAATTCCAGAATTATTAAAGAATTACAAAATCAGTAATTTTTCAATCTTCTTTTTGTGTAAACATTTGGCTTCAATAAGGAATAAATAATTACGTTGGCTGTAGGGTGGTTTTTTCTTGAAATAGCATTTTCTTTGAATGTGTGTCCGAATTGCAATTCTGTGCCGTACCATATCACTGATTCTTTCCAAGTTGAATTGTTTCCAGCTGATGAATTATACAGAACGTAGTTCTGTGCTTATTCGAATCCACGATATTTCAAATCAAATCGTGAATTCAAACACGCACAAGAATTACGCAAGTAATAATTTTGCACATTTGCTTTCGTATAAAAATTTGGCTCTAAGGAGTAAAAAACATGTTCACTGAAGGGTGTTTTTTTTTTGAAAAAGCATTTTCATTGAATGTGTGTCCGAATTGCAATTCTGTGCCGTACCATATCACTGATTCTTTCCAAGTTGAATTGTTTCCAACTGATGAATAAAACTGAACGTAAAGCTTTGTTGATTCCGCGGGTTGATATTTCAAATGAAATCAAACTGCTGAATGATCAAAGAATTACATAATCAGTAATTTTACAAATTTCTTTTTGTGTAAATATTTGGCTTCAATAAGGAATGAATGAATACGTTGACTGAAGGGTTGGTTTTTCTTGAAAAAGCATTTTCATTGGATGTGTGGCCGAATTGCAATTCAGTGCTGTACCATATCACTGATTCTTTCCAAGTTGAATTGTTTCCAACTGATGAATAGAACTGAACGTAGTTCTGTGCTTATTCGAATGCACGATATTTCAAATCAAAGCGTAAATTCAAACACGCACAAGAATTACGCAAGTTGTAATTTTCCAAATTTTCTTTCGTATAAATATTTGGCTTCAATAATAAATTAATAATTACGTTGACTGTGGGGTGGCTTTTTCTTGAAAAAGCATTTTCATTGAATGTGTGTCCGAATTGCAAATCAGTGCCGTACCATATCACTGATTCTTTCCAAGTTGAATTGTTTCCAACTGATGAATAATACTGAACGTAATTCTTTTATAATTCTTGAAAGTGATATTTCAAATTCAAATCAAATTCCAGAATTATTAAAGGATTACATAATCAGTAATTTTTCAAACTTCTTTTTGTGTAAATATTTGGCTTCAATAAGGAATGAATAAATACGTTGACAGTAGAGAGGTTTTTGTCTTGAAAAAGCATTTTCATTGAATGTGTGTCCGAATTGCAATTCAGTGCTGTACCATATCACTGATTCTTTCCAAATTGAATTGTTTCCAACTGATGAATTATACTGAACGTAATTCTTTAATAATTCTTGAAACTGATATTTCAAATAAAATCAAATTCCAGAATTATTAAAGAATTACAAAATCAGTAATTTTTCAATCTTTTTGTGTAAACATTTGGCTTCAATAAGGAATAAATAATTACGTTGGCTGTAGGGTTGGTTTTTTTTGAAAAAGCATTTTCATTGAATGTGTGTCCGAATTGCAATTCAGTGCTGTACCATATCACTGATTCTTTCCAAATTGAATTGTTTCCAACTGATGAATTATACTGAACGTAATTCTTTAATAATTCTTGAAACTGATATTTCAAATAAAATCAAATTGCAGAATTAATAAAAAATTACAAAATCAGTAATTTTTCAATCTTCTTTTTGTGTAAACATTTGGCTTCAATAAGGAATAAATAATTATGTTGGCTGTAGGGTTGGTTTTTCTTGAAAAAGCATTTTCATTGAATGTGTGTCCGAATTGCAATTCTGTGCCGTACCATATCCTTTATACTTTCCAAATTGAATTGTTTCCAACTGATGAATTATACTGAACGTAATTCTTTAATAATTCTTGAAACTGATATTTCAAATAAAATCAAATTGCAGAATTAATAAAGAATTACAAAATCAGTAATTTTTCAATCTTTTTGTGTAAACATTTGGCTTCAATAAGGAATAAATAATTACGTTGGCTGTAGGGTTGGTTTTTCTTGAAAAAGCATTTTCATTGGATGTGTGGCCGAATTGCAATTCAGTGCTGTACCATATCACTGATTCTTTCCAAGTTGAATTGTTTCCAACTGATGAATAGAACTGAACGTAGTTCTGTGCTTATTCGAATGCACGATATTTCAAATCAAAGCGTAAATTCAAACACGCACAAGAATTACGCAAGTTGTAATTTTCCAAATTTTCTTTCGTATAAATATTTGGCTTCAATAATAAATTAATAATTACGTTGACTGTGGGGTGGCTTTTTCTTGAAAAAGCATTTTCATTGGATGTGTGGCCGAATTGCAATTCAGTGCTGTACCATATCACTGATTCTTTCCAAGTTGAATTGTTTCCAACTGATGAATTATACTGAACGTAATTCCTTAATAATTCTTGAAACTGATATTTCAAATAAAATCAAATTCCAGAATTATTAAAGAATTACAAAATCAGTAATTTTTCAATCTTTTTGTGTAAACATTTGGCTTCAATAAGGAATAAATAATTACGTTGGCTGTAGGGTTGGTTTTTCTTGAAAAAGCATTTTCATTGAATGTGTGTCCGAATTGCAATTCTGTGCCGTACCATATCCTTTATACTTTCCAAGTTGAATTGTTTCCAACTGATGAATAATACTGAACGTAATCGTTTAATAATTCCGGCAATTGATATTTCAAATAAAATCAAATTGCAGAATTATTGAAGAATTACAAAATCAGTAATTTTTCAATCTTCTTTTTGTGTAAACATTTGGCTTCAATAAGGAATAAAAAATTACGTTGGCTGTAGGGTTGGTTTTTCTTGAAAAAGCATTTTCATTGAATGTGTGTCCGAATTGCAATTCTGTGCCGTACCATATCCTTTATACTTTCCAAGTTGAATTGTTTCCAACTGATGAATAATACTGAACGTAATCGTTTAATAATTCCGGCAATTGATATTTCAAATAAAATCAAATTGCAGAATTATTGAAGAATTACAAAATCAGTAATTTTTCAATTTTCTTTTTGTGTAAACATTTGGCTTCTATAAGGAATAAATAATTACGTTGGCTGTAGGGTTGGTTTTTTTTGAAAAAGCATTTTCATTGAATGTGTGTCCGAATTGCAATTCTGTGCCGTACCATATCCTTTATACTTTCCAAGTTGAATTGTTTCCAACTGATGAATAATACTGAACGTAATCGTTTAATAATTCCGGCAATTGATATTTCAAATAAAATCAAATTGCAGAATTATTGAAGAATTACAAAATCAGTAATTTTTCAATCTTCTTTTTGTGTAAACATTTGGCTTCTATAAGGAATAAATAATTACGTTGGCTGTAGGGTTGGTTTTTTTTGAAAAAGCATTTTCATTGAATGTGTGTCCGAATTGCAATTCTGTGCCGTACCATATCCTTTATACTTTCCAAGTTGAATTGTTTCCAACTGATGAATAATACTGAACGTAATCGTTTAATAATTCCGGCAATTGATATTTCAAATAAAATCAAATTGCAGAATTATTGAAGAATTACAAAATCAGTAATTTTTCAATCTTCTTTTTGTGTAAACATTTGGCTTCAATAAGGAATAAATAATTACGTTGGCTGTAGGGTTGGTTTTTTTGAAAAAGCATTTTCATTGAATGTGTGTCCGAATTGCAATTCTGTGCCGTACCATATCCTTTATACTTTCCAAGTTGAATTGTTTCCAACTGATGAATAATACTGAACGTAATCGTTTAATAATTCCGGCAATTGATATTTCAAATAAAATCAAATTGCAGAATTATTGAAGAATTACAAAATCAGTAATTTTTCAATCTTCTTTTTGTGTAAACATTTGGCTTCAATAAGGAATAAATAATTACGTTGGCTGTAGGGTTGGTTTTTTTTGAAAAAGCATTTTCATTGAATGTGTGTCCGAATTGCAATTCAGTGCCGTACCATATCCTTTATACTTTCCAAGTTGAATTGTTTCCAACTGATGAATAATACTGAACGTAATCGTTTAATAATTCCGGCAATTGATATTTCAAATAAAATCAAATTGCAGAATTATTGAAGAATTACAAAATCAGTAATTTTTCAATTTTCTTTTTGTGTAAACATTTGGCTTCAATAAGGAATAAATAAATACGTTGACTGTAGGGTTGGTTTTTTTTGAAAAAGCATTTTCATTGAATGTGTGTCCGAATTGCAATTCAGTGCCGTACCATATCACTGATTCTTTCCAAGTTGAATTGTTTCCAACTGATGAATAATACTGAACGTAATTCTGTAAAAATTCTTGAAATTGATATTTCAAATAAAATCAAATTGCAGAATTATTGAAGAATTACATAATCAGTAATTTTTCAAACTTCTTTTTGTGTAAATATTTGGCTTCAATAAGGAATGAATAATTACGTTGGCTGTAGGGTTGGTTTTTTTTGAAAAAGCATTTTCATTGAATGTGTGTCCGAATTGCAATTCAGTGCCGTACCATATCCTTTATTCTTTCCAAGTTGAATTGTTTCCAACTGATGAATAATACTGAACGTAATCGTTTAATAATTCTTGAAATTGATATTTCAAATAAAATCAAATTCCAGAATTATTAAAGGATTACATAATCAGTAATTTTTCAAACTTCTTTTTGTGTAAATATTTGGCTTCAATAAGGAATGAATAATTACGTTGACAGTAGGGTTGGTTTTTTTTGAAAAAGCATTTTCATTGAATGTGTGTCCGAATTGCAATTCAGTGCCGTACCATATCCTTTATTCTTTCCAAGTTGAATTGTTTCCAACTGATGAATAATACTGAACGTAATTCTGTGCTAATTCGACTACATGATATTTCAAATAAAATCAACTAGTCAAATAGCACAAAAATTACGAATCAGTAACTTTTCAAATTTACTTTTTGTGTAAAAATTTGGCTTCAATAAGGAATAAATAAATACGTTGACTGTAGGGTTGGTTTTCCTTGAAAAAGCATTTTCATTGAATGTGTGTCCGAATTGCAATTCAATGTCGTACCATATCACTGATTCTTTCCAAGTTGAATTGTTTCCAACTGATGAATAAAACTGAACGTAAATCTTTGTTGATTCTGCGGGTTGATATTTCAAATGAAATCAAATTCCAGAATTATTAAAGGATTACATAATCAGTAATTTTTCAAACTTCTTTTTGTGTAAATATTTGGCTTCAATAAGGAATGAATAAATACGTTGACAGTAGGGAGGTTTTTGTCTTGAAAAAGCATTTTCATTGAATGTGTGTCCGAATTGCAAATCAGTGCCGTACCATATCACTGATTCTTTCCAAGTTGAATTGTTTCCAACTGATGAATAATACTGAACGTAATTCTTTAATAATTCTTGAAATTGATATTTTAAATTAAAATCAAATTCCAGAATTATTAAAGGATTACATAATCAGTAATTTTTCAAACTTCTTTTTGTGCAAATATTTGGCTTCAATAAGGAATGAATGAATACGTTGACTGAAGGGTTGGTTTTTCTTGATTAAGTATTTTCATTGAATGTGTGTCCGAATTGCAATTCAATGCTGTACCATATCACTGATTCTTTCCAAGTTGAATTGTTTCCAATTGATGAATAGAACTGAACGTAATGCTTTGATAATTGTGATAATTGATATTTCAAATTAAAATCAAATTCCAGAATTGTCAAAGAATTACATAATCAGTATTTTTTCAAACTTCTTTTTGTGTAAATATGTATTAGGCTTCTATAAAAAATTAATAAATACGTTCACCGTTCATTAAAAGTTGCATTTAGATCTCTGTTATTTAAAGTCGCATTGAATTAATTTCGTCATCGTAAGGACAATAACTAAATCTGCTCTCTTTCGCGTAGCTCAACCACCAATTTATTTTTATGGGATATGTAAGACACACCATTTTTTCATCATTTTAACGATTATATGTATAGAGAAACTGTAGGGTAGTTTTTTCTTGAAAAAGCATTTTCATTGAATGTGCGTCCGAATTGCGATTCTGTGCCGTACAATATCCTTTATAATTTACAAGTTAAATCATTGTAGGTAAATGTTTTTTATTTAATAATTAAGATAAAGAGATCAGTTAACGTAACTATTTTACATTGTTGCCAATTATTTAAGAAAAAAAACATGAGTAAATTATCAAAATAGTGGTAACGGGTCAGTGCAGATAACTGCTAGATATCTTTACCTTGCATATGCAGAATAATTTCTAATTAAACTGATTTTTTTCCATTGTAACTATTCTGAAAAAACAGAAGCTGTTTCGTTTTTATTTCAGAATGAATTGATAATAATAGAACAAAAACACAATCATTCTGACAATCAGTTTTTAGGCTTGTTGGTTTTTTAAAATAGAAATGCCATCTGAACTGCTATCTAATAGACTGCGAGATGTAATTTAGATAGAATATTTTTCAAATATGGAACATGAAATGGATTACCTTTTATAGAAATTGTTCGAATGATTTTATTAAACTTTAAAAGCCAATGTGCAGTGCCAAATGCTATTAGTATTAAGCGCTTTGATTTCGAACTTTTAACTTTGCAATAAATGTGCATCTAGTTCAAAGGCAAAGGATTGTGTTAACAATGACCCTTTTCTTTGTATCGTTGTTTATCTTTAAATGTATCAATAATGGGGCTGTAATTTAATAATAGAGACAACTAAACTAAATTATTGGAACATCCGTTATTGCTTGTTTATTATCATTATTTTACTATTTATAGACAATCGATAAAATTAACAAGGTTCAGATATACCTACTTGTAAAGACAAGTATTTCTTGTATTTCCATACGAGAAAAGATATCGGATCTACACAAAATAAGTTTGATTTTTCAACTAACATTGCAGTCAAAAGATTTCCCCAAAATTATCTGATAATATGTCGTTCGTATCGTTAGGAACTGTTTGCCGAGCGGTATTTGAAATAAACGTACCGGGTTGCATTATTTGAGAATAGATCAAGATTCGATGATGGGACAAATGAGATTCGATTCCCAATTTCGAATAAAAATTTTAAACTTGTCCGATTTTCGAAAAGAATATTTGACTTCAGTTAAAAAAAAACCGTCGGTAATATCATTATCATCATGTCAAGTTGTAAGAAACAGATTTATTGACGATTTGTTTTCTTGAAATCGATCTAATGATGATGGACGCATTACTAGGTTTGATTGGGCTAAAAATAACACTTGGAGTGTCACGATGAATTTTAATTTCTGTTTTCATCATTGTTTACATATAAAACTTTCGCTAGATTAATTAAAGAATCATCCACACTGCTCTCATGTATACCTACCTAAACAAGAAGATGTTTTTTTAATAATAATTATTAAAAATTCTCATAAATTTCGTTTCCAACTGATGAATAAAACTGAACGTAAATCTTTGTAAAATCGCCTACATGATATTTCAGATAAAGCCGTGCTGCGAATTTACAAACATTACGAATCAGTAATTTTCCAAATTTCTTTTTGAATATTTGGCTTCAATAAGGAATGACTTTTCATTAAAAGTTGCATTTAATGCAAAGTTGCATTTAATTTCTGTAATTTAAAATCGTGTACAATTAATTTCGTCATCGATATGTAGGGCACATCATTACTTTCCTATTTTAACGGTTATATGTATAGAGAAACTGTAGGGTATCTCTATCAAAATTCGTTAAAAACAAAAAGAAACAATACATATTAATTAAAATAATGTTAGTTTCAACATCTAAGATGGTCTTAATTAAGAATACATGCGTATTTTATTTATTTGTTATTTTTTGTTTTTTTCGTACCTAATTCATTCAGTTATAAAGGTATAAACAAGTAAATTCATTCTTTTGATATTTTACCGACAAAAGGTTCTGAAAGAAGTAATTTCTTATAATACTAGGAAAATAACTGTCTCCGATTTCAGTTAAAATATTTACGTATATTTCAACATATTGCAAAGCTCTAACTACATTTCAAGATATCAATGCGAATAATACTATTATTTGCCTTCATTCTTGTACTTTCTATGTGTTTGTACCCATTTTTGAACACGAAAGCCGAAAACAATGCAGTATAATTGGATATTCAAGTTTTTGTAAATTTTAAATCTAGAAGGAACAACTACGCCGATGGTTGGCTACCTAATCACGACAAGCGCGCCGTATCTTATGCCACGGTCACAAGTGCACCAAAATCCTGTCTTAAATGTCATATGTATCAAATAAAATAAAAACATACAAAATTAACTGATCTTTTGAATTTAATGAATTGTTTCAATAAAGATTTGTAAAAGTGACCAATTTTGCTTGATATTTACCCTCAATAGAATATTATTCATTTTTATTCTTTCGATGAAATTCGAATGTCACGTACGTTCATGGAGCATAGTCTAAGGTAGTTATAGATTCCTAATGTTAGTCATGAATGAAAAGTTCACTATATTATTTATGGTGAGACGGGGTGTTTTTTCTAAAGAAAAACCTTTGACATTGATAGTAACAACTGAAGTGTATAAACGGGACAACAAACATACAGAACGCAGCATTATCATAAAGAATGTTCGCCTTAGATTTAAAAGTAGTAAACAGCTGAAAGTGGTTAATGAACTTTTCATAATAATTTTAACTACCATGTGTGCCACGCTATTCCTCTTCGCAGTAGCCTATGACTTTGAGAACGTAGGTCAGCTTCTTATTACAACTCTATAATCTGCATTACCGGCATCCTCTTGTTTCAACAGATTGTCGATAATGCAGATTATTTAGTTGAAACAAGAAACTGACATACGTTCGCAAAGTCATAGGCTACTGCGAAGAGGAATACCGTGGCACATATGGTATGTAAATAGTATGTTATTGTTAAATAATTCATTATTGTTATGAAGAATTAATAAAACCAACGATTGTTATAAATTTCATTTTTAAAAACAGTTGAATACATTCCTTTTCGTAATACCTACTCCGAAAGTCCGCTTTTCGAGTGGTGTTTTGCGAGCGCAAAGTATACAAATTCCGCCCATGAAGCAACAACGTCACTTGTCACGCTCACGTTAGGATAAATAGTCTCTTTCTACGATCGGGCGGAAACTGTCAAATTTCGGCTTCTGAATGAACAAAGAAAGTGTCAAATTTCAGTTTTGTTACTTCGTTGCTAGTCAACGGCCGAAAATCCTGATTTCCAATTGTATTACTTTTTTGATTCCTGATTGGTCGATTACTTTTCCGCCCTAGAGCGGAAAGTGTTTTCCGCCCGATCGTAGAAAAATTGTGTTCATTACTCGGGTCCAACGTACACACTCGGTCGGCAAAAAATCACTTTCCGCCCTTGTAATGAAAATAACTTTTCCCTCTATACTTGCCTCTACTTATCCACCCGAGGGCAAGAATACGCTTTCCCGCTCAGGCGACAATCACTTCAACAACGGCTCCAGTTTTTATAAACAAACGTAAAACAAACAAAGATAATCGCACCTTTCTTCCTGTTCTTTTAAAAATGTGACTAAATTTTCACAGTTGTTCAAATTTAACATTAAATATGAATCACAATAAAGTACTTAATAGTTTTTCTTTTAATTTAATTTTCAAAAATTGAAACTTTCGAAATAATTGTCCTCCCAAATCGAACTTTCGTTGTAGGTTATTATGTAAAGTATTGTTCGATACAAGTATGTGAAGTGAGATTTCGGCTGACTTGAAGCGACTGCACTTGTCTGTGCATGAGTTACTTGCAACAAGACCTCGTGCGCTTTATTTGAATTCGCGTCGCTCGTTCAAATAACTGCATTCGGTCTTGTTGCTCATGCGCAGACTAGTGACGTCACTTCAAGTCGGCTGGAATACCTCACTTGACGCACTTGTATCGAAAGTACCTATTATTGATGACAGAAAATACGATGCGACTACGTCGCACTCATCGACGCGTTTATTCATTTAAATCCACTGGAAATTAATCGAGAAATTTTGGAATTAATATTGCAATTTTCGCACACCGAATTGCCGATGACTATTTCAATTAGTTTTATAACAACTGAACCGTAAAAATTCTGGAAATTCTGTCGGAATTGATGACATCGTTATAGTGACATTATATCTATTCATTTGTCCATATCACTAACATGACAACTAAATATTCAAATAACATTTCAATTACTCCTTTCTTACTCTAGCTACTTGTTGATTTTTACATCTATTAACAATTTATTATTTAGATGACGACATTGGCATGTATTTTCGTAATGAAGTTGTAAATTATTGCAAATAACAAATATACAGAGATTTTCACATGTAAATTTTTAAAAATTGGAAAATCGTCAGGAACGAGCGTTTTTGCCGAAATATAAGCTACGAGGTTCTGATTTTATTAACGTGCTTTCCATGGATTGTACTACAAATCTTTAATGAACATAGTTTTCAATATTAAATAATAGTTATAATCATTAGTACAAGGTTCCATGTTAAATAATAATTCCAAATAATACTTAAAAATTAGATACTCAATTCCTTGTATAGTTTTTTATTGTATGCGTACTACCGGTTTCGACTAAAAAGTCATCATCAGGTACACCTGAAATTTTTACAAAGGAGAAAAGAATGATTTAATGATACAGTAATACAAATTTAGATGAAAATATTGTTGTAAGTAAAAACTGTGATATTAGAAAATAAATATAGAAAAGAATAAATTAAAATTTATGTCAAAATAAATAGAAAACAATAAAAACATCTTATAGTTTTACAATTAAATGAAATAATGAAAAATCAGAAGACTGTGAATAATAAAACAATTAGAATCATAATGAATCAACAAAGCACAAGATGAAAATTTCAAAATGAAAATTCTAATTGTGATTCAAATTGTTTCATTATTTCATTTAATTATAAAACTATTGGATGTTTTTATTGTTTTCTATTAATTTTGACACAAGTTTTAATTTATTGTTTTCCACATTTGTTTTCTAATATCACAGTTTTTACTTACAACAATATTTTCATCTAAATTTGTATTACTGTATCATTCAATCATTCTTCTCTCCTTTGTAAAAATTTCAGGAGGCCCTGATGATGACTTCTTAGTCGAAACCGGTAGTACGAATATAATAAAAAACTATACAAGGAATTGAGTATCTTATTTTTAAGTATTATTTGCAATTATTATTAAAGCTAGTTTTGTTTATCATTAATTTTCCAAAAGATTTTCAATTGTTTTACAGCAACAATGGTACCGTTGGAAAGGTAATGAAATGATCTATAAATTGCAATACACTTTAGACAAAAATAATTAATTTTAACAGATAAAATTTCCGCGCATTTCTCCACCGTAAATTTTCCAAATTCCAATCTCGAGTTATTCTCAAAATAATCTGCTATTCATTGGTTTTCAAACGAGCCCCAGTTCAGTTGTGTGAGTTTAAAATTGTACGTAGAAGAATTAAATTAGAATGACTAAACGTTTCATCAATTTTCGGGAAAACTAACAATGCGATCGGAGAATTTCTGGCAGATTTGGAAAGCGATTTCAATTTGCCACATGTTGAGCGAAATTCATTAGAAAATAAGCAATATTTGCGAAGTTATGACGGAAAATATTAAAAAAAAAAACTGTAAAAAATACTCAAAAACATGCTTCTATATTTCCTTCTGTAACAATTGATTACATGCGAATTTCAAGAAACCAGATATCAACTGCTCTGCTCCTTGAAATACTCTTTCAAATGCCGTTTAGATCATTAAAATCTGTTGGAAAATAAATGAAAAAGTGACATATTTTCTTGCCCGACTGATGCGGGTTCTTAACAGTGGTCCTGTTCTTCGTATCGATAGTTATCTTTAAATGGAGCTGTAATTTAATGATAGAGACAACTATATACATTAAATTATTGGAACATCCGTAATTGCTTGTTTATTATTATTATTACTATTCTTTTGTCAACGTTGATTGAATATTGAGAAACTCAGCTTTATGCAAAACGATTATAATCTTATGGTGTTAGTCTCGATTACAATTCATTATGTTTTTATAATTTATAATTTAATATTCATGAGTTTTGGCAATTTTATAAAACAAAAATATCTTTATCTCAAAAAAACAGAATGCCTAATAATGAATATTGTGAAATAATAATATAGATACGTAATACCATGTGTTTTATGCGGGACTAATAGTATATTATATACCAAGGGGCTAAAGCGCGTCATTTCGTCCCGAGAGTGGAAGTTTATTGCCCGAGGGACGTAAGTCCCGAGGGCAATAACCACTCGAGGGACGAAAGAAAGCACTTTAGTCCCGAGGTATATACGATATTTTTTGCACTTTCGGAAATGTTTAAAGCAATAAATTTAAAAAATTAAAGATTTGGAAATATCTATTACTATTTTTATTATAGGGTGCTATGCTAATTTACCATAGTTACTGCATTAATAAACAAGATTAATGAAATCGTCATTATAGAAAGGTAAGCAATGTCTAAAAATTTCAATTTAAAAAAGGTATTTTGCCTTCAAAATCAAAAAAATTATACGAACAACAGTATAAAATATTCATGACTTGGTGTCACGAGAAAAAAGCAGAAGTTAATGAAGATTCTCTGTTAGTATTTTTTAATGGAAATCAAAATCAAAATTTTTAATAAAATGTGACATTTCTTAGACTTTTGTTGTCTTGGAAACATTTATTTATTTTTCAGTATATCCCTAGGGTTATAATGAAGTACTTTAGTCCCTGTTTTGAGGGACTAAAATCTCACTTTACTCCCGAAAGTGCAAAAAAGTTCTTATGGCAACTGCCATTTGGCGAGCAATTTGGAAAAAAATTGAATCTCGTAGTTCATTGACAAATCGGTGAAAAATCGCTTTAATCAGAAAATGTCGATCTTGCCCAACCTAAAACTTATTCCAAACAACATTTTGAAAAAAAAAGATTTCCGAGACCGGTCATGAATGAAAAGTTCACTACATTGTTTACGATAGCTCGGGATGTTTTTTCAAAAGAAATATCCCTGACATTGACAACAGCAACAAGTGAAGTGTACGTCACTTATTGTTTACGAATTAAATATAATAAAGGGGAGAACGAAGATATAGAACGCAGCATTATCGTAAAGAATGTTTGCCTTAGATTTAAAAGTAGTAAACAGCTGAAAGTGGTGAATGAACTTTTCATAATAATTTTAACTACCATGTGTGCCACGCTATTCCTCTTCGCAGTAGCCTATGACTTTGAGAACGTAGGTCAGCTTCTTATTACAACTCTATAATCTGCATTACCGGCATCCTCTTGTTTCAACAGATTGTCAATAATGCAGATTATTTAGTTGAAACAAGAAACTGACATACGTTCGCAAAGTCATAGGCTACTGCGAAGAGGAATACCGTGGCACATATGGTATGTAAATAACATGTTATTGTTAAATAATTCATTATTGTTATGAATAATCAATAAAACTAACGATTGTTATAAATTTCCTTTTTAAAAACAGTTGAATAATCGTATATTATACAACTCGCTATAATGTGTGCTATTATTCGCTCGAACGATTTACACCACTCGCTCGCTCGGCTTACTCGTCGTGTAAACTTCATTCGAGGAAATAATAGCATACATTATAGCGAATTGTAAACTGTACTTTATCCAGGACTAACTTCTGAGCTGAAAAAGAAGAAGTACTGTTGTTAAAAATTCTTATACCAAGTTGCCTAAGCTGTCAATTTGTAATTTTGTTTAGCCGTTGTCATGATTTTTGAACATTTGATAAGACCTTAATGCGAATAATAGTTTCTGATTGGTTTACGGGAGGGAATAATAGCTCATTATTCCCTAAGGGAATAATATAGGGCATTATATTTGAAAAACCAAAAGTATAATGGCTACATTATTAGTCGTGGATAAATTCTCTTATTGATGACAGAAAATACGATGCGACTACGTCGCACTCATCGACGCGTTTATTCATTTAAATCCACTGGAAATTAACCGAGAAATTTTGGAATTAATATTGCAATTTTCGCCCACCGTATTGCCGATGACTATTTCAATTAGTTTTACAACAACTGAACCGTTAACATTCTGGAAATTCTGTCGAAATTGATGCCATCGTTATAGTGACATGATATCTATTCATCAATATGAACTAACATGACAACTAAATTTTCAAATAACATTTCAATTACTCTTTTCTTACGCGAGCTACTCTACTTTACATCTTTTAATAAATTATTAATTCAATGATAACATTGATAAAAATAAAAAAATAAGGTTTGATTTACATTGACTTTGATTTTCAATTTTACTCAACTTCTACCCTTATTTCTTAGAAAATTATCTATAAAAGCGGGACTTCTTTAAAATTGTCAAGGTAATTTTGCCACCTTTGCGATTAAAATGTAGATTTAACAACGAAATTCAATATTCCTATTAGAGGAAGACTTTATTGATGGGAATTTGAAATATTTTTCTAGGTCAATGGTTATTTTCAAATCTTGTTCTTTTGTACAGAACTAAATAAAATCAATCAAATAAAATCTTACATTCCACATATAAAGGTGGCAACTGTTGTTAATGCTCAAGTATACTTCGATTTGTAGATATGAAAATATTTTAACGCTTGTAGTTTATTTGGAAATCGGTAAAAAAAATCTCCCGATTTGCACCTGTCAATTGGACATGCAAAATGATTTCTAATTAAATTAATTTTTTTTCTCCATTGTACTTTGGAAAAACTAAAACTGTTTCGTTTCTATTTCAGAATGAATTGGTAATAACCAAAGAGAAACAGCCATTCTGACAATCGATTTTTGAGACTTCAAATATGAAACATGAAATGGATTACGTTTTATAGAAATTGTTCGAATGATTTTATTAAACAGTAAAAGCCTACCTACAGTGTTCAATGTAATTAGTATTGAGCTCTTTGATTGTGAACTTGTAACTTCGCAATAAATGTGCATGTAGCTCAAAGGCAAAGGATTGTGTTAACAACGATCCTGCCCTTCGTATCGTTGTTTATCTTTAAATTCACCATTAATGGAGCTGTAATTGAATGATGCGAACAACTACATCTAAGTTATTGGAACATCCGTAATTGCTTGTTTATTATCATTATTTTGTCATTTATAGACAATCGATACAATCAACAAGATTCAGATATACTTAAGCTTTTTTTTAGTATTTGCATAGGTAACAGAAAAAATATCGGATCTACACAAAATAAGTTTGATCTTTTAACCAACTTTGCATTCGAAAGTTTTTCCCAATATTATCTGATAATATGTCGTACGCATCGTGTTAAACTGCTTGCCGAGCGATGTTTGTAAGGACAGATTAACGTACCGAGTTGCATTACTTGAGAACAGATTAAGATACGATTATGGGACAAATTACATTCGATTCCAAATTTAATAATTAAATGTGTAATCTATACGAATAAAGACTGATTTCGAAGTTAGAAATTTTAGCAAAGTGGGACTTATTTCGAATTAATTGAA
Source organism: Mylabris phalerata (assembly GCA_020740385.1). NCBI lineage: Eukaryota > Metazoa > Arthropoda > Insecta > Coleoptera > Meloidae > Mylabris > Mylabris phalerata. The sequence goes on from JAJEOX010000034.1 coordinate 1,519,121, forward strand.
GTAGTAAATAACATGAACTTGTTATTTTAACAATAAGCGTACAATTACAAGAAGCAATTCGTAAAATAATAAATCAAATTAAGAACCGAAAATTTTAGAATTTTTTGCAAAAAGTCAGTTTTCAATGAGAAAAAGTGTTATTTTTCTATTTAATTGATCTTCAATTGTTTAGGCTAGGCGTAAATTGTCCTTACCAAAAATTAAACCAATTTAACTCGTTTCTAAAAAGTCCAATGCCGATATGCTCCGCTTTAAATAAAAAAAATTATATAAAGAGAGGATGAAATGACTACACTCAATCAGACCCTGTATACCGCTTGTTTCACTTAAATGGTCGTAGCTCTTATAGCAACACTAATTATTTGACGATCGATTTTAAGAATTTATAGGGAAGTTCCTGGAAATCATCTGAATAAAATTTGAGCGATTTAACTTATCGGGAAGTTGACAAAAATTCAATCGTTTCTGACGATGTCAGGGTTTTAAGGAACCAGATACACACATAAAAGGATTCTGATAACATTTACAACAATCATATTATTTTTTTTAATGTTGACAATCAAATTAATAAATAAAAAGAAGTTTAATGTTTAAAATGTCTGTCTTGTGTATTTTAAACATTTATTTGTATTAAAAATAACAACTGATATAACAGAGTTAAAAAAATAATAGCATGTTTTGGTTTTTAGTTTGAATAAATAGAAATTAATTATTCATTTCAATCATTCAAGCTACAAGGAATTTGCTTTCAGTTAGATTAATGATTTGAACTATATTGATTTGGATAATTACACAGATTTTTAAAGTTTAACATAAAAAACATCAAATATTTTTATCTTACGTTTAATAATATTTTTTGTTAGTTGAGTGCAATAAATTTTAAAAATAAGAACACTTCACGAAAACTGTACTGATTACTTGATGGGTGATTCAAAAATGTCTGCTAATCATCGAAAACGCTTGCTATTTATATGTAGCCACCTGTTGCATACACACATTCAGAGCGCAAATGCATTTGTGCCCTAATTCTTCGATCCCTTGTTTATTGCATCTCTTTGTTTGATAGAGAGATCAGATGTGTAAATTACGTAAAAATACATTGAAGAATCACTCTCCAGATATGTTGGTTTTCTTTCATATGTTGCGCATTTTTTTATCGGCGAAAAAAATATCTAGAAAGTAAAAAAAAAAGTTTAGGGCTGGTTTTATAATCAATTTTAAAAAATCTTTAATTTTCAAGGCTCTTTTGAATAACATTTTGAGCTTTATAATCCCCCTTTAGCTTGAATTGTCCTTTAAATCCAACTTTAAATGAAAGTGTCGATGACGAAACTTTAAAAGTTCCTTTCACAGATCAGTTATAAGTGGTCTGTGGTTCCTTTAACGATTTTGACAACAAATGTCCAAACGACGTAAGCTAACATCTGGTATTTGCGATATTATTTTTTATTCATAGTATGAGTACACCTAGTTCAAGCCATGACAGTAATGCACAAACTAAGAAATTAATTGACAGGAATTAAATTTAGAATTATACCAAGCGGGCGATTTTCAAAAATGAACTATACACGTAAGAACGATTGAGAGTCACTTGAAGATCCTTCCAATATTGATATCATGGTTTCTCTCTATTTTAAAATGGAATAGATGGAAATGTTTGGCGTTTTCTCAAGGACACAATGGCAGAAAATTATAAAGAACCAGTCTGAGGAGAATTCTCGAATAGTTCATAATTATGTATGTAGAGCTCGTTTTTGATATTGTGGCATCGCAACGACTAAATTTCAAATGATTTTCAAGAATGTAATTCTATTAAAATATTGTCTATAAACTATAGATTAAACCATTGAAAAATTTTTCGAATCATTCGCCAACTAATAGGGCTTATTTTTGAATTATAATGTCTAAGGTGGGCCACCCTAGTTGGTTAGTTGGATATAAGAAAGTAGGAAAGAAACTTCTATGACTTCTAGCTTTAGATATAATGAATTCCTACTCATTTCCTTTAGCATGTCTTCACTCTACCAAATGTTATTCTGACGGTTGACTTCAACGCCACCAATAATTATTGGTTTTTAAAAACAGTAGTATCGTAACTTCTTACTACCCCTTTATCCCTTTAGAATCTATAATAGATAGCCGAATTGCTTCGTATATCTGTTATTGACCACTTTATCAGCTTTCGTTACTCACTCACTTCCGCGTTATATCTTTTCCTCTCCCAATATTCATGACTAGAGTGGTCTAGAAGAACAAAAAAGCAAATTGGAACACGATCAAGCTATTGGTACAGTCTTATCTTTCATTTCTGAAATCAACTATCGGTAACAGCTATTGATCAAAACCTGTTCTCCATTTGATTACAAAGAAGGCAAAGTTTTCCGATAAAAATGCTGGTTTATGGCTGATCTATTTCGCCCCGCTTTCACCACTCTCAATAATGACAGCTTCCTATTTTGGAATTGATAAAAACTTCCAAGATGCAAACAATAACCACCAATTAATGCAATATCCGGCATCATTTCTTCTTCCAGCCACTGCGACGTTACGCTTTATTCCTTTTGTTTCCTATCTTGTTCCTTTCCTCCATCATCTTTCTCCCGACCCCAGTCTCAAACTAGCTTCGCTCCCTCCATTATTTATAATTATTCTTTTTTCTTTCTCCATTTTATTGTTTTATTGTTAGTTTATTTTCTTTAGATTATTATAAATACAGGCTGTAATCAGAATGGTTGACAATATTCAAATCTCACTATCTTCATATGGAATAGAGCATGAAAATAACATTTTGATGAGTCAAAAGGGAAAACATCGACTAAAATTAACCAAAAAAATCTCCTGACTTATACAGGGTGTAATTGATACGGTTGACAACGTTCAGACCTTACTATCCTCATATGTATTTAAATATCGTCAACCAGATCAATTACACCCTGTATAAGCGAGAAGATTAAACGTGAGTGAATAGACGCAAAATAGTTCAGTCAGAAGGAAAACTAAAGGAAATTGAAAATTGTAAGTAAATAAGAAATTGTCTTTGTCGGGTATAGAGAATGCTAACAAATCGATACAGGTTTTTTTAACTTCCCCGACCGGAGGGTAGGGAAGTTATTAGTTTCGGACCAAAATTTCGAATTCGAGATTTCACCAGATCTTTACGTTTTGAGGTCCCCTGAACACGTTTTTGAAGTTTTTAGCTTGATGTCCGTGTGTGTGTGTGTGTGTGTGTGTGTGTACGTGCGTCTGTCGTTTCTCCAACGATTACTCAAAAACTGTTTAACCGATTGAGTTCAAATTTGGCCAGCACAAACTATTTGGTGGCCGCTCGAGTTGATTAGTTTTTGGTGCCAATCGGATCACGGGGGTGGAAGGGGGAGGGGGTTGATTGAAAAAAATTCAAGATAACATATTAATTTGATATCACCAATCGAAAGGGCATGTGCTTTTATGTCCGAAACGATACCCATCATGTGCAATGTTCTTTTCTTTTTTTAAATAAGGGCACAAAATTGGCAAAATAGTGTAGTCCACAAATTCAAATTTGCCGCTTTCTATAAGGGATCGGTTGCCATAGAAAAGAGTTGTTGTTAGATAGAGAGAGAGATATATATCCTTTTCACGATTCAATTGCGAAATTTTGAAATGACAGTTTAGAAGGTTATCCAACATAATTTTTAAAGCGTAGTAAAATTTATAACGGTAGTTTATAAAGACAGAATGATATCTACTGTTGGTATCACTGAAGGCATAAAATCCTATGCGTTTGTTTACATTCTTTTGTCATTTTTGAAACATAACCTCAGAATATTTGTTTTCAAGCGATTTTTGTGTTTCGGTAAGTGCTTTTTCAATATATAAATGTTTTAAAATAATATAAATTTTAATTTTTCCCTCAACAATTCAATAGATATGATTTGATTTTTTCCATGTTTTTGTTGGGACAACCGTACTACTTTTTACTCTGCGCTGAAATTACAGTTCTTTTGTTTTGTCAAAATTTCGCAATTGAATCGTGAATCGAGTTTATGAGAAAGTTGAATTGAAAAGGGTGTGTGTGAACTAACGATCAGTGAACAGAGTTCTGGTTGACGAGGTGCTGGTTCCTCATTGAATTTTTCGGAGATTGTGAGATAGCCACGGTTCTCGAACCCGATTTTGATTTTTATAGTAAGTCAGTTTTTTTTTTAATAAAGTATCTCCAATAGAAAAAATATTATAAAAAACTCGTGCTACGGTACTCGTTTTTTAAAAAACTCGAACTCGTGCATTAATTGTCGACTTCTGAAACTTGTTTTTAATATCATATTCTAATTCATGATTAACTATCCGGAATGTGTCGGGGAAGTTATTAGGCCGGTTTTTAGATTCGGCCCCTTTCAAAAATTTTTCCATTATAATTAATCAATGATAAAACATTGTGATATTTGGCGTTGTGAAAACTACCTTACGTTCAAAGTTTGTAGCGCCAACCTGATAATAAGTTTGTTCCAGCAGCTAGTTTGAAACGGTTTGAAACCGTTTGAGCAATCAGAGACATGCGTAGTTACATATTAAGCGTTCCAACTGTAAACAATCTATGATTTGTTCTACCAGTTGGTCGTTCCACCAAAGAATCCGAAGAATCAAGAACCAGTTTCAAACGGTCAAAACAGTCCGAGGATTTTTGTCTGATTTTCAGTTGGCGTCATGCGCAATAGAAGAGTAGGGTTTAAATAGCAGAACGTTTTGTTGTAAACCATTTTTATTACATGCCCCGATGTTCATATTTGAAAATTTTTATAAGTTAAGGGCTGGGTCACAACTCGGAAAGAAAGTACAAGAATTCATCATTTTAAAAGATAGAGAGCTGAATGTCACAAAAAATCAAGTTTTTAAAATTCTTTTTAGGATTTTTTTTTTAATTATAAGAAATTCGTTAGCGTTAAACGTAATTGTTTTGAATCAGGTCTTTTTCAGATTGTACGCGAATCATTGTAGTTTATAATCATGCTACTGCTGCCAGAAAATTTGGTCGCTTAAAGAAAAATGTGCTTTGTTGATGATTTATTTTATTCAAAAATTTATAGTGAATTTGAACATTTAATCCAGACAACCCATAATACATTATATTGCATTATGCTTTGCAGAAATATCATACAAGTTTATTAAGCGTTCCAACTATACGAGTTTGAAACTAGTTTGTGATTAGTTTCTGACTAGACATGCGCACTGAAAAAGTACATAAAACAATCCGAAACTTTAAGCTGAAACAAACCTAATTACTCCTCTTTCCACGTCCCATATTGAGACTCCTCCCGCCACCAATTCTATCGCTCTACAGCGCATCCGATTGGCTACATCATTTAATTAATTTCTAATTATCTTTGGGTCAGGTGAAAAAATTGTATAAGATTTTTCGTTTTAGAATAACATCCCTTATCCACCCTTAAGAGGATGTGGGATTTTATGGGACACGATGTATATGGGAAGGAGTGAAGCTAACTCCAGGTCATTTCTGAAGAATTTGGACCTTTTTTGACAGTTAGTCTCACTCTTTCTAACTAATGATTTATTTGCAATTTGTCCTTTGTTTGACTCGGAATAAGAGCGCTTCTATTTGAAGGAAGTTTGTAAATGTTTTTGTCAATGTCACCAATATTCCGACTCATGCGAACTTCAAGGTTTCGACGTTTTGTGACGTTGGTCACTCTACTCCCCTCCATCACCTTGTGGTAACTGAAACTCTGAAACGAATATTATCGCTTGTCTTCGTGGGATATCGTATAGTCGGGTGGTGGGGGTGTGAACGACTGAATTTCTTTGACGTCAACATTCGTACAGAGTTTTCATAATTCTATTGGTGATCAATTATTTGTTATACATCATTCTAATAATAAGTGAGCGGCTATATTATTGAAGAGACCGAATATTGGGAAAAAAGTAAGTTCAGTTAAAGTGCTGAAATGCTTATTCATTTATAAAACTTTTAGCCAATTAATATAAGTAGAATCAAATCGTAGCGACTAAGGAATAGTAAATACTGTTTAAATTGTTCATTCAGTAGTAATAAAGAAATATATTATACCGTATTCACAATACTAATGCTAATTTCCAATATGTTCATAATAGTGAAACTAACAGTATCAAATATTTATAATTTTATGTTTTACGATTCAAATAACACAAATAATGTATGTATGCAGAGGTACATATACTTTAGACTAGATTTCATTGAATTCAATATTCTTTCAATATTTGGTTGAAATGAATTTTCTTCCGGTAGCTTTCCAAACTGGAATATCTTGCTTCTTTTATATAGAACATCATTCTCACTGCTTTCCATGTAATTGGGCAAATTCCCTATCGAATTGCAAGTATTAGAACATTCTAATTTTTTTGGTCTCTGCTTTCTGAAATGAGAATGTCTATTAAATTTCGTTAAATACTCGTATTTAAAGATGTAAACTAACCATTTTTGAAATTCCAGTATTTAAATTGCTGAGTATTGATTTGAAGTGGAAAAAATATTAAAAAAACTCAAATAATACCGATTTCCATTCGGAATTGTTAAAATTGTGCTAAAATTTTTGGCTATTCCAGCTCATAATGTTAATGTTGAAAGAACAGGGCAGATTGAATGTATCAACAGTCAAATCAATTGTAACTGACAGATAACTACAAGAATATTTCTTATAATAATTTTTACGATGAGATTAAAAATTGGTATGGGTTTTCTAATGAAAGATCAAACATCTATTCGTAATGAATAATAAAAATGAATATTGAATATATCTATGATGAGAATACAGAATGTTTTTTACATCTGTGGAATATTTTTCTTAATAAATGTCTGTATTCAGTTAATTCAGCAATGTTCTCTTTTTTGATTTCATATGTTACCTTTATGTGTTCAAAGTTGCTGGCAACCCTAAACAGATAACACATAACTACCAAGCAAAATTGATTACTTTTACTAATCTCTGTTAAATTGAAAAGATGAGTTAATTTTGTATGTTTTTATTCTATTTTAGCCATATAGTGTACCAACTATTCGAACCCACGCGTTGCGCCTATAAAATATTCCATCAGCTACAGTAGACCGTTTGTTAATTGTTTTTGATGCCGTTTATCCATTACATTTACTACGTTGGGGGCTATTCCAATACGGTGTCGAGTTGTAATTGTCGATCGCTAACTTGCAATATAGTTTGGAGAAGTCACATGAGTGCCCCAATGCTGGTGCAAAATTCCTGAACTTACACATAACACATAACTCACAACACATAACATATAACATATAACATGAAACATATAACATACATTTGGCTGAAACACCCTGTATAACAAAGAACAAATAACATTATCTATATACAAAATTTAGAATAAGCACGCTTTGTTTTGAGTGTACAACGCTATTGAAGCCCGCAGTAGCCCATGACTTTACGTGGGCCAGCTTCTTATTTCAACTCTGTAACCTGCATTACAGACAATCTGTTAAAACAAGAGGATGTCGGTAGTGCAGGTTATTTAGTTGAAACAAGAAACTGGCACGCTCACAAAATCAAAGGCTACTGCGAGCTTAAATAGGGTTGTATACTCTGTAAAACTCTGTATAACATATAACATCTAAAATTTAACATACATATAATATTGAATATGTAAGATATAACTAAGCTTAGGATTTTTGCTCCTGCATTGGGGTTCTGACGTCACTACTCCGAACTATGTGAGAAGTTAGAGATCGACAATAAGAGCTTGCCACTGTATTGGAATGACCCCCCATTCGTTGCAGTTGTAATGATATAATCAACCAACGTAGTAAATGCAATAGATAAGCGACGTTAAAAACAACAAACAAACGGTCAACTGTAGCTGATAATATTACCGGTCTTTGGAATTTTTTATAGAGAATGAAGTTTATACACAGTGTAAATCATTCGAGGAAATAATAGCACACATAGCGAATTGTAAACTGTACTTCATCCTCGATTAAGTTCTGAGCTGAAAAAGAAGAAATAATGTTAAAAATTTTCATATCTAGTTGCTTAAGTTGTCAATTTATAATTTTGTTAAGCTTTGATGCGAATATTGTTTTCTGATTGGCTTACGAGAGGGAATAATAGCTCATTAATCCCTCTCATTATTCCCTAAGGGAAAAATATGGGACTTTATATAAAATATTATTCATTCTTATTTTTACAATAAAATTCGAATGCCACGAACGTTCATAGAGCACGCTAAAGACAGTTATAGAATAACAATAAGCTAACATTTAACATATAACATACTGGGTGTTTCACGATATTTCTCCTCGCAGTAGCCTATGACTTTGTGACCGTGGATCAGCTTCTTGCTTCAGTTTAGCAATCTGCATTACCAAAAATCTGTTGAAAATGCAGATTACAAAGTCGAATCAAGAAGTTAGCCTACGCTCACAAAACGCTTGAATTAAAAAATAAACGATGTATTAGTGGTAAAATGTCAAAGGAACATCTTACAATCTTATTTTGTGCCAACATGCTGGGGGAAATAGAAGAACTCTAGGTATTTGAAAAATCTGCACATCGTAGATGTTTTAAAAATGGGTTCTTCGGTTTTTCAAAGAGCGAGTCCAGGTTTAGTAGCGTTTTGTCGTAATGGCGTCGGATAGAGCCCACCATCCGGCGCCATTATATCCGAGGCTTTGTTGTTCGACATTACCATAAATTTGCGCTTTTCAACTACTACCAGCTTTTGGGGTGGAACGGATACGACCGGTGCAGGGGGGATTTCTACTCCGGGCGGTCCCATGGCCTACCCGGGTTCTCATAAGCCGGGTCATCAACACCATTGTTCAAACCATCCAAACCAAAAATCATTTCCCTTCCTCGTTTGTTCCCCGACCCTGCCTTCCACCGGGGTTGGCCACCCGGTCTCCAGCAGGGTTGCTCAGGTTTACAGGGTCCACCACGTGAAGGTGAGGATAGGTTATAGTCAGTGAGAGGCTGATGATTCCAGAAACCATACCAGGGAATCTGTATTGCGCGTCACTGTCTTTTGGACCCCTGAAACAAGAAGTTCACCCACGTTCGCAAACCCATAGACTAGAAGAAATGCCGTCATCATCAATTTTTTTTAATTAGAACCCCTATTTTTGAGTTTTTTTTCTGGAAGAGCATATTTTTCTGCATTCACATATGTAAAAATTGTAGGGGGTTACTTAAGAAAATTTTTGGGGAAAAAAAGTTGAAATTTCCAAATTTTTCTGTCATCGCAATATCCTTACATCAGCATACTATACGAGAAAAGCAATATCTCGGAATAAGCATTACAAGCATTGATTTACTAAAGGATCCAGTGGGCATAGATTGAATATTTACCATAATTTGAGACAAACATGGCGGACTAAATTGTCAAAAATTAAATGAGAAATTTAAGTGAATGTTAGCAATGGAGATGAAGTGCATTTGATCTCTTTAATGGTTTATTTCATCTCCATTGCTAACAATCATTGAAATTGCTCATTTTTATTTTTGACAATTAAATCCGCCATATTTGTCAGTAATTATGTCAAATATTCATCCTATGCCTACTAGATCCATTAGTAAATCAATGCTTGTAATGCTTATTCAGAGGTATTGTGTTTTCCACTTACTATGATGATGCATGGCAATTGTGATGACTGAAAATCTTGTAAATTTTAACAATTTTTTTCTCGAACATTTTCTTATGTAACCCCCTACAATCTTTACCCGTTTGAACACAGAAAAATATGTTCTTCCAGAAAATAAATTCAAAAAGGGCGGTTCTAATTTAAAAAATTTAATGATGGCACCTTCCCTTCGCGATGGTAACTGCTAGAGTTATTTTGACCCAGCCACAAAAAAATTATTAAAAAATGAAAAGTTACTTGTCTCGGCGTTTTTTGAAATTTTGATAAATAACGAAGTTGTCTGCGTTATGCGCTTCTCTTGAATTACAATGTATAAAACTTTCGCTAGATTAATTAAAGAATCATCCACACTGCTCTTATGTATACCTACCTAAATTGTTTGTCTTTTTTGAATAATAATTATAAAATATTGTTATAAATTTCGTTTCCGATTGATGAATAATACTGAAGATAATCCTTTTATAATTCTTGAAACTGATATTTCAAATAAAATCAAATTCCAGAATTATTAAAGAATTACAAAATCAGTAATTTTTCAATCTTCTTTTTGTGTAAACATTTGGCTTCAATAAGGAATAAATAATTACGTTGGCTGTAGGGTGGTTTTTTCTTGAAATAGCATTTTCTTTGAATGTGTGTCCGAATTGCAATTCTGTGCCGTACCATATCACTGATTCTTTCCAAGTTGAATTGTTTCCAGCTGATGAATTATACAGAACGTAGTTCTGTGCTTATTCGAATCCACGATATTTCAAATCAAATCGTGAATTCAAACACGCACAAGAATTACGCAAGTAATAATTTTGCACATTTGCTTTCGTATAAAAATTTGGCTCTAAGGAGTAAAAAACATGTTCACTGAAGGGTGTTTTTTTTTTGAAAAAGCATTTTCATTGAATGTGTGTCCGAATTGCAATTCTGTGCCGTACCATATCACTGATTCTTTCCAAGTTGAATTGTTTCCAACTGATGAATAATACTGAACGTAGTTCTGTGCTTATTCGAATGCACGATATTTCAAATCAAAGCGTGAATTCAAACACGCACAAGAATTACGCAAGTTGTAATTTTCCAAATTTGCTTTCGTATAAAAATTTGGCTCTAATAAGGAGTAAAAAACATGTTCACTGTAGGGTGTTTTTTTTTTTCTTGAAAAAGCATTTTCATTGAATGTGTGTCCGAATTGCAATTCAGTGCCGTACCATATCACTGATTCTTTCCAAGTTGAATTGTTTCCAACTGATGAATAAAACTGAACGTAAATCTTTGTTGATTCCGCGGGTTGATATTTCAAATGAAATCAAACTGCTGAATAATCACAAGAATTACATAATCAGTAATTTTACAAATTTTTTTTGTGTAAATATTTGGCTTCAATAAGGAAATAATAAATACGTTGACAGTAGGGAGGTTTTTGTCTTGAAAAAGCATTTTCATTGAATGTGTGTCCGAATTGCAATTCTGTGCCGTACCATATCACTGATTCTTTCCAAGTTGAATTGTTTCCAACTGATGAATAATACTGAACGTAATTCTTTTATAATTCTTGAAAGTGATATTTCAAATTAAAATCAAATTCCAGAATTATTAAAGGATTACATAATCAGTAATTTTTCAAACTTCTTTTTGTGTAAACATTTGGCTTCAATAAGGAATAAATAATTACGTTGGCTGTAGGGTTGGTTTTTTTTGAAAAAGCATTTTCATTGAATGTGTGTCCGAATTGCAATTCTGTGCTGTACCATATCACTGATTCTTTCCGAGTTGAATTGTTTCCAACTGATGAATTATACTGAACGTAATTCTTTAATAATTCTTGAAACTGATATTTTAAATTAAAATCAAATTCCAGAATTATTAAAGGATTACAAAATCAGTAATTTTTCAATCTTCTTTTTGTGTAAACATTTGGCTTCAATAAGGAATAAATAATTACGTTGGCTGTAGGGTTGGTTTTTTTTGAAAAAGCATTTTCATTGAATGTGTGTCCGAATTGCAATTCAGTGCTGTACCATATCACTGATTCTTTCCAAGTTGAATTGTTTCCAACTGATGAATAAAACTGAACGTAAATCTTTGTTGATTCCGCGGGTTGATATTTCAAATGAAATCAAACTGCTGAATAATCAAAGAATTACATAATCAGTAATTTTTCAAACTTCTTTTTGTGAAAATATTTGGCTTCAATAAGGAATGAATAATTACGTTGGCTGTAGGGTTGGTTTTTTTTGAAAAAGCATTTTCATTGGATGTGTGTCCGAATTGCAATTCAGTGCTGTACCATATCACTGATTCTTTCCAAGTTGAATTGTTTCCAACTGATGAATAATACTGAACGTAATTCTTTTATAATTCTTGAAAGTGATATTTCAAATTAAAATCAAATTCCAGAATTATTAAAGAATTACATAATCAGTAATTTTTCAATCTTCTTTTTGTGTAAACATTTGGCTTCAATAAGGAATAAATAATTACGTTGGCTGTAGGGTTGGTTTTTTTTGAAAAAGCATTTTCATTGAATGTGTGTCCGAATTGCAATTCTGTGCCGTACCATATCACTTATTCTTTCCAAGTTGAATTGTTTCCAACTGATGAATAATACTGAACGTAATCGTTTAATAATTCCGGCAATTGATATTTCAAATAAAATCAAATTGCAGAATTATTGAAGAATTACAAAATCAGTAATTTTTCAATCTTCTTTTTGTGTAAACATTTGGCTTCAATAAGGAATAAATAATTACGTTGGCTGTAGGGTTGGTTTTTCTTGAAAAAGCATTTTCATTGAATGTGTGTCCGAATTGCAATTCTGTGCCGTACCATATCCTTTATACTTTCCAAGTTGAATTGTTTCCAACTGATGAATAATACTGAACGTAATCGTTTAATAATTCCGGCAATTGATATTTCAAATAAAATCAAATTGCAGAATTATTGAAGAATTACAAAATCAGTAATTTTTCAATCTTCTTTTTGTGTAAACATTTGGCTTCAATAAGGAATAAATAATTACGTTGGCTGTAGGGTTGGTTTTTTTTGAAAAAGCATTTTCATTGAATGTGTGTCCGAATTGCAATTCTGTGCCGTACCATATCCTTTATACTTTCCAAGTTGAATTGTTTCCAACTGATGAATAATACTGAACGTAATCGTTTAATAATTCCGGCAATTGATATTTCAAATAAAATCAAATTGCAGAATTAATAAAGAATTACAAAATCAGTAATTTTTCAATCTTCTTTTTGTGTAAACATTTGGCTTCTATAAGGAATAAATAATTACGTTGGCTGTAGGGTTGGTTTTTTTTGAAAAAGCATTTTCATTGAATGTGTGTCCGAATTGCAATTCTGTGCCGTACCATATCCTTTATACTTTCCAAGTTGAATTGTTTCCAACTGATGAATAAAACTGAACGTAAATCTTTGTTGATTCCGCGGGTTGATATTTCAAATGAAATCAAACCGCTGAATAATCAAAGAATTACATAATCAGTAATTTTTACAAATTTCTTTTTGTGTAAATATTTGGCTTCAATAAGGAATGAATAAATACGTTGACAGTAGGGTTGGTTTTTTTTTGAAAAAGCATTTTCATTGAAAGTGTGTCCGAGTTGCAAATCAGTGTCGTACCATATCACTGATTCTTTCCAAGTTGAATTGTTTCCAATTGATGAATAGAACTGAACGTAATGCTTTAATGATTCTGATAATTGATATTTCAAATTAAAATCAAATTCCAGAATTATTAAAGAATTACATAATCAGTAATTTTTCAAACTTCTTTTTGTGTAAATATTTGGCTTCAATAAGGAATAAATAATTACGTTGGCTGTAGGGTTGGTTTTTTTTGAAAAAGCATTTTCATTGAATGTGTGTCCGAATTGCAAATCAGTGCCGTACCATATTCTTTATACTTTCCAAGTTGAATTGTTTCCAACTGATGAATAATACTGAACGTAATCGTTTAATAATTCCGGCAATTGATATTTCATATAAAATCAAATTGCAGAATTATTGAAGAATTACAAAATCAATAATTTTTCAATCTTCTTTTTGTGTAAACATTTGGCTTCAATAAGGAATAAATAAATACGTTGACTGTAGGGTTGGTTTTTTTAGAAAAAGCATTTTCATTGAATGTGTGTCCGAATTGCAATTCAGTGCCGTACCATATCACTGATTCTTTCCGAGTTGAATTGTTTCCAACTGATGCATAATACTGAACGTAATTCTGTGCTAATTCGACTACATGATATTTCAAATAAAATCACATAGTCAAATAGCACAAAAATTACGAATCAGTAACTTTTCAAATTTCTTTTTGTGTAAATATTTGGCTTCAATAATAAATTAATAATTACGTTGGCAGTGGGGTGATTTTTCCTTGAAATAGTTATTTTTGTATTAAGTGCGCGAAATGTGTGTTTTTTTAATGGCACCTGAGAATGTCATTTTAGTCGAGACCGCCAGGTCGAGACCTAAAAGACATTCGAAGGTGCCATTAAGACACACATTTCGCCACGAAATACAAACAACGTTTTTTTCTACAGCCGCTAGAAGAAGAGAAAATAACAGAAATTAGTTGCAACAAAATGATCTGATAAATCGAGTTGTCTACTGCTTACATGGTTACGATGATAAATAAAAGTGATGTTTTTTCGCATTTCTAATAATTGCAGTGAAAAAATATTATTTTTTCATTGAAAAACAGTGAAAAAAAGATATTTTTTCACTGTTAAAAAACGTCAAACTTTGCGTATCGGTAACTATGCAAAAATGTGACGATTTTTTGACGGCTGTAGAAAAAAGCATTTTCATTGAATGTGCGTCCGAATTGCAATTCAGTGCTGTACCATATCACTGATTCTTTCCAAGTTGAATTGTTTCCAACTGATGAATTATACTGAACGTAATTCTTTAAAAATTCTTGAAAGTGATATTTCAAATTAAAATCAAATTCCAGAATTATTAAAGGATTACATAATCAGTAATTTTTAACTTCCCCGACCGAAGGGTAGGGAAGTTATTAGTTTCGGACCAAAATTTCGAATTCGAGATTTCACCAGATCTTTACGTTTTGAGGTCCCCTGAACACGTTTTTGAAGTTTTTAGCTTGATGTCCGTGTGTGTGTGTGTGTGTCCGTGTGTGTGTGTGTGTGTGTGTGTGTGTGTGTGTGTGTGTGTGTGTGTGTGTGTGTGTGTGTGTGAGTCTGTCGGTTCTCCAACGATTACTCAAAAACGGATTAACCGATTGAGTTCAAATTTGACCAACACAAACTATTTGGTGGCCGCTCGAGTTGATTAGTTTTTGGTGCCAATCGGACCACGAGGGTGGAAGGGGGAGAGGGTTGATTGAAAAAAATTTAAGATAACATATTAATTTGATATCACCAATCGAGAGGGCATGTGCTTTTATGTCCGAAACAATACCCATCATGTGCGATGTTCTTTTCTTTTTTTAAATAAGGGCACAAAATTGGGAAAATTGTGTAGTCAACCAATTCAAATTTGCCGCCTTCTATAAGGGATCGGTTGCCATAGAAAATTCAATTGCGAAATTTTGAAATGACAGTTTAGAAGGTTATCCAACATAATTTTTAAAGTGTAGCAAAATTTATAACGGTAGTTTATAGAGACAGAATGATATCTACTGTTGGTATCACTGAAGACATAAAATCCCATGCGTTTGTTTACATTCTTCTGTCATTTTTGAAACATAACCTCAGAATATTTGTTTTCAAGCGGTTTTTTTGTGCGGGTTTTGTGTTTCGGTTAGTGCTTTTTTTAATATATAAATGTTTTAAAATAATATAAATTTTGATTTTTCCACAAAAAAGAAATGTATATTCCCGCGACAATTCAATCTACATAATTTGAATTTTTCCATGTTTTTGTTGGGACTAGCTTAGTACTTTTTACTCCACGCTCAAATGACAGTTCTGTCGTTCTGTTAAAATTTCGCAATTGAATCGTGAATCGAGTTTATAAGAAGATTGAACAAGTTGAACTGAAAAGGGTGTGTGTGGAATCACCGATCAGTGAATAGACATTTAGTTGTTGAGGTGCTGGTTCCTTATTGAATGTTTTGGTGATTGTGAGATAGCCGCGGTTCTTCATTCCCGATTTTGATTTTTATAGTAAGTTAGTTTTTTTTTTTAAATAACGTATCTTCAATAAAAAAAATTGTATACAAAATTCGTGCTGCGGTACTTGTTTTTTAAAAAACTCGGACTCGTGCATTAATTGTCGACTTCTGAAACTTGTTTTTCATATTCTATTCTAATTCATGATTAACTATCCGGACTGTGTCGGGGAAGTTATTAGGCCGATTTTTAGATTCGGCCACTTTCAAATTTTTCAAACTTCTTTTTGTGTAAATATTTGGCTTCAATAAGGAATGAATAAATACGTTGACAGTAGAGAGGTTTTTGTCTTGAAAAAGCATTTTCATTGAATGTGTGTCCGAATTGCAAATCAGTGCCGTACCATATCACTGATTCTTTCCAAGTTGAATTGTTTCCAACTGATGAATAATACTGAATGTAATTCTTTAATAATTCTTGAAATTGATATTTTAAATTAAAATCAAATTCCAGAATTATTAAAGGATTACATAATCAGTAATTTTTCAAACTTCTTTTTGTGCAAATATTTGGCTTCAATAAGGAATGAATGAATACGTTGACTGAAGGGTTGGTTTTTCTTGATTAAGTATTTTCATTGAATGTGTGTCCGAATTGCAATTCAATGCTGTACCATATCACTGATTCTTTCCAAGTTGAATTGTTTCCAATTGATGAATAGAACTGAACGTAATGCTTTGATAATTGTGATAATTGATATTTCAAATTAAAATCAAATTCCAGAATTGTCAAAGAATTACATAATCAGTATTTTTTCAAACTTCTTTTTGTGTAAATATGTATTAGGCTTCTATAAAAAATTAATAAATACGTTTCACCGTTCATTAAAAGTTGCATTTAGATCTCTGTTATTTAAAGTCGCATTGAATTAATTTCGTCATCGTAAGGACAATAACTAAATCTGCTCTCTTTCGCGTAGCTCAACCACCAATTTATTTTTATGGGATATGTAAGACACACCATTTTTTCATCATTTTAACGATTATATGTATAGAGAAACTGTAGGGTAGTTTTTTCTTGAAAAAGCATTTTCATTGAATGTGCGTCCGAATTGCGATTCTGTGCCGTACAATTTCCTTTATAATTTACAAGTTAAATCATTGTAGGTAAATGTTTTTTATTTAATAATTAAGATAAAGAGATCAGTTAACGTAACTATTTTACATTGTTGCCAATTATTTAAGAAAAAAAACATGAGTAAA